>CM019827.1:32174168-32216387 GCA_009763385.1 Coix lacryma-jobi var. lacryma-jobi | reverse complement strand
GAGATTTCATCTCTAAAATGTAGGTGGAATCTGAAGTTTTAAGGCTTGAACAACTTAAAGCGAGCAAGATGAAGGACCTCGTTCTGAAAAAGAAGACAGAACTGGAAGAGCATAGGAGACGTGCTCATTTGATTGGCGAGGAAGGTTATGCAGCCGAATTTAGCGATGAGGCTATTGAGGCAGGTAAAGATCATATCCTGGGTTATTAACTCGTGTCCATTAAAATGTATCGCAGACCTGAAAATTATGTGAACATGATAATGATCTTGTCTACCTTGCTTTTTCCTACAGGAGCTGTTGACCCTGCACTGGTGCTGGAACAAATTGAGGCTCACATTGCCACAGTGAAAGAGGAAGCTTTTAGCCGGAAGGATATTCTCGAGAAGGTTGAAAGATGGCTGAATGCATGTGAGGAGGAAGCTTGGCTGGAAGATTACAACAAAGTAGCAATGCTGGCCAACTTTATATGCAAACTCTGTTTTGTTTTTGTTTACTAGATAGTAATAGTTCCCTTAACATGACATGTATAGGATGACAATCGTTATAATGCTGGGAGGGGGGCCCACTTGACACTCAAAAGGGCTGAGAAAGCTCGTATTTTGGTTAACAAGATCCCAGGTAATATTGCTGTGTTAGATTTCTATTAGAGCTTTCACTAGTTTAGAATGTTATTCTATCATAGTTGCAACCGATTTAACATGCCATGCCTGAAGCAGGACTGGTAGATGTTTTGACCACAAAAATTGTAGCTTGGGAGACAGAAAGAGGAAAGGAATTCACATACGATGGTGTAAGTTCTTATTCTCGTTCTTTTTTTCTTGGATGTTTAATTCCTTTAGATATTTAAATATTTGCTGAAATGTACTTCATACAATATTTTCAGGTCCGCCTTCTGTCAATGCTTGAAGAGTACATGATCGTTCGCCAGGAGAAAGAGCTAGAGAAGAAGAGGCAAAGGGTATTATTTCCATGCACAATATGTCTACATTTCATTTACCTTTAGTTAACTGGAGTTAATACGTTGCAATACCTTATTCTGATTTTGCAGGATCAGAAGAAGATCCAGGATCAACTCAAAGCTGAGCAGGAAGCACTTTATGGATCAAAACCAAGTCCATCTAAGCCTCAAAGCACGAAGAAGGCGCCTAGGCACTCTATGGGTGGTGCGAACCGAAGATTGTCTCTTGGTGGAGCTACAACACAAGCTCCCAAAACAGACATACTTCACTCCAAGACAGCTCGTGCTGCCAAGAAGGCTGAAGATTTGGGTGCTTTATCTCCTAGTAAGCTTCCTTCTCCATTCATCTCCTGCAATTTATTTTCCATTCATCTCCTGCAATTTATTTTCCATTCATCTCCTAGTAAGACTTGCATATAATTCTGATCGAACCTAGCACTTTCAGGTAGTAGAGGCTTGGACATTGCTGGTCTTCCCGTCAAGAAGTTATCTTTCAACGCAAGCACTCTGCGAGAGGCAGAAACACCACGCAAGCCTTTTGCCCAGATCACACCAGGAAACAATGTCTCGTCAACGCCTGCGCGGTCCATCTCCAATGACACAGAGGAAGAGAACAAAACCCCCAAGACATTTGCAGGGCTCAATACAAAAACGCCGGTGACAGTGACGGCTCCTATGCAGATGGCGGTGACACCAGCTGTGGCTAACAAGGTCATAGCCACTCCTGGAACCCTTTTCCAGAAGGCAGAGCTGCCAGCGCTGCCAGAGGACATCGAGTACTCGTTCGAAGAGAGGCGGCTCGCCGTTTACCTGGCCGGGCAAGTGGCTTAACTCGGTTCAATCACCGTTTCACAGGTGTCCTAAAACCCAGTTATTACGTAGTTGAAAGCTGAACTGACTGCGATTTCTCGTCAGAGGCCAATGTTACCTGTTGGTCGATACTCGATAGTAGTCGGCCTCGTTCGTACTTTGCAGTACTATTCTGATTCATAGCCATATCCATATTTGCTACAGCTAAGTAAAGGGAGTTTTTAGACATGAGCTTGTGCTCCGTATCCTAAGTTGTATAGCTTCATCTGGTTGCATCGTCGATGACCTGTTTATTGTTATCATTGTTTATTATTACTGTTATCCAAATATCTTGTCGCATGTTATGTTGCTGATCTCAAATCTTTAGGATAATTTGGTTTGATCGATAGGAATCGTCATCCTGGAATCTGTCGCAGTGTGTGAGTGTGCTCAAACTTTGAGAGTCGCAGTTGCTGTGTGCCCGATATCACAACATGTTTAGATTTCAAAAAATTACAAGATTCTCCATCACATCGAGATATACTCTCTCCGTCCATAAAAACATGTAATTATGGGATCTGTGTCAGTCAAAGTGATTCAAGTTTGACCAAGATTATAATAAAAGATATTAGTATTTATATTGTTAAATAAAATTATTATGAAAATATATTGTATTACTAATCTAATGGTATATTTTTTGTATCAAGAATGTTAATACTTTTTTATATAATTTCGGTCAAAATTCGAAATGTTTGACTTCTCGATAAGCGAGAATTGCATGTTTTGTTAGACGGAGGGAGTATGTATGAAGAATTAAATATAGATAAAAAAATAATTAATTGTACAGTTTATCTGTAAATGTCAAGACGAATCTTTTGAGTCTAGTTAGTTCATGTTTGGATAAAGTTTCTCAAATAACAACAAAAGTATTATATGAATTTTACACCAAAATTTCTACCGACTAAACATGTCAGCACCGCTTCTGTTTAGGTTAATGACAGAGGCCAGAGCAGTGTAGTCCAAGTCGAGTTTGAAAAGCTACTATAATGGCATTGACCTATGCCTCCATATAATAGCTACCAATGCACGAACGAGCACGGTGACAAACTAGTTGCCACAGATTAGTACAGTAGTAAGTAGTGATTTGACGGTTGGGCGCGCAGCACCTTGTGGAACTACCAAACCATTACACCCACCCATGAGCCCACTGGATCACTGGTCGATGGTCGTTACTGGGTGCGCTGGCCACCAAGGACTTGCCATTGTGTCCCCTGATTTTCCCCGGCCCAGATACTGGTCGATGGTTACACCCATTGTCGGTTGACTCCCCAACTCGAACACTACCAGTGGTGCGTAGTGGGCAGAGACGACAGATCAGTGACCACTGGCCACTGGTCAGTCATTAGCGCGCTGTATCTTTCGGTAACACAACGTCGGCGAGCCAGTGCAATCCCTGTGCAAGTCGCTTCGGGTCAAGGGGAAGCCAGCCACAGCCAGCAGCCTCAAGTCGGAGCTCGGAAGACGACGGTGCCGGCAGGATGCCGGAGCGAACCGCACGCACCGGCCGACCGCCGTGCTCACCGCGCGCGGTGCGCACCCCATGGGAGGCACAACTCAGCCAAGCCGGGGGGGCCCCGGCCCCCGGCGTCTCCCGTGGAGTCCACACGCGCATAGGCGCATCATAATTCAGACGCGGGCGGCGGCAAGTTGCGCGGCCCGGCTTAATCGATGACTAGTATCGGGGGGCGCCATTGCGCGCCTGTGCATTTTTGCAGGTACATATTTAGAAGATTAAACTATAAATATATTTTTCTGGATGACGTTGAAACAATAAAGACATTTTGTTAATCTATGATATGTACTATAGTTTATGAATTGTAAAAAAGATGGTAGCTGTATGTGGGTTTATAGGAAAGGAAATTTGATGTATTAATAGTACAATATTGGTTCATATATATTACAAAATACATAGTAGTTTTTTTTCTGATAATACTTCAGGGTCTAAGAGCTGTCTAAAAAGTGTTTCAGGCACTTCTAGGTTAGTAATTACACATATATTTCCATTTACAGATAGTCGCTGAGCAAGCACAATCAGTTTTGTGTAGCAGTGGTGGTGGTAGACTTCGATCTGATTCCAATCCATGGCTCTCGTCGTCTCAATTTTTTTTTTGACCATAGCTGCGCGGGGGGCCACACAGGCTGCGGCGCGACGTGCCACAGGCTGTGCGGGGGGAGGACGGGGACCGCCGGCCTCCGCTGGATGCAGCAAATAAAGAAGCATGGTTGCACTGAACTCAGTAGGCAAACAACTATAATAATTCTGTCTAGTGTCAGTAACATACAAGAAAGTGAAGCTATGAACACAAAAAAAATTAACGAACATCAAACACGCAGAACATGATAAAATAATTTAGCAGCTTCAAATTTAAAGGAATTTGGGATTAATAAATACATCTAGGCACATGGCCAGCTTCAAATTTTTAGGAATTTAGGATTAATAAATACATCTAGGCACATGCATGTCACCAGCTTGGAACGATTGCCGAACAGAAAGGAAAAATATATTATACCAAACATGCTTTTCATGACCATGGAAATAGAAGGAGCAATAGAAAACATATATACCATTTTTTTTGGGCCAGTAGGAACATATGAAGGTATTCTGGAGGAATCAATGGTAACTAAGGCAACAATGGTATGATGCACCTATTTGCAAATAATATGGTTCTGCCCAAAAAAAATGGTACATTAGTTTCCATCGATTCCTCCTGAATAGCAGGAAGCAGCAGTTGCAAGCCACAAGTCATCAAACAGAAGAGAGCATCAGAATCAGATAGGCACTTGCTAGAGGTAACACCATTCAGCAGGCTCAACACAAAGTACCGTGAAAGCAAAATAATTCTCAAATGATTAGTTGATCAGATTATTAGAGCAATCTGGAGTTGCATTATAGTAAAGCAGACTAAAATTCCTAAACATTGCAACCCCTTCAGAAGGAACAATACTTCAAATACTGATAGATAAAACTTCAGTTACAGACATCACAAGAGGGAGGGGTTGCCAAGTAGCTGGGATATAAGCTGTAATGCAAATGTCACCTAGTTCAAGCTTGACAAAAATATGGATGAAGGTACATGGACATGTGCATGGAGCCTATCCATAAGCCTGCATAACGTTACAAGGAAGCATCATTCGGGAGACGGAGACGGATAGAGATAGAGATACAGATGTGCACCTAGGGTTTCATGGAGCAAGGAGACACATTCCGGCCGAAGGATCATCGCATGGAAGTGGCAGCCACGTCAGCGAGCAGCAGCAGGATCTGCTCCGCCGCGCCGTGCCCAAGGACGATGGCCACCGCGCCGTGGGAGCAAAGGATTAACCTTCTTTTGTTCCTGTACTCGGCCATGACCTGCTGTAATCATAACAGAGAACTAAATTAAATAGGCGAAATTGAGGTGGAATGGTAAGATGCATGCAGTGCTTTTTGACTTTTGCTGAGCCAACATAACAAACATATTTTCCATGACCTGTTGCATGGGAACCATAATAAGGAGCTTCATGGGTATATCCTACCATTGCGTTAATAGCGGTGAGCAGCCTGAGAAAGTAGTAGAAAAAATATCAACTGATAACAAAGGATCGTAAAAGTGTTTTTTTCCAAACAAAACTCATCTGTATGTTGAAAAGTGTCGTACCATAACAATAAGGAAAATAGTCTATAGCCTATTGACGGTATTAGAATGGGAGCAACAGTTTTTAATAAAAAAACTACAATAATTCAGATGGTCGGTATTCCTTGTGCATATTATTTTCTACTTTGAAAATCGACGTAGGCATGTCGTAGAGGTTTTTGAAATAACAGTAACTTGGTATAAAGGATTTGCTTACATGGATGTATTATGGGGAAAATGAAGTCTGAATTGACCACTCAAGTACTTGCTTCCAGAATATTGATTTGATTAACCATCATAGAATGGGTTTTATCTCTTTTTCTTGTATATGTGAAGAATGGATCTTTCATCTGTTTAGAAAGATAACATTCCTACAATGAAAGCAACAGTGAATAATGTCATCCCATAAATAGGAATACATAATATATGAGGAACCTGGAACAATAGTAACACCAAGAGAAAATAGGCATAACACAATAGAGCCAAACATAGTTATAGAACCTACAATAATTTCAGGTGCTCTCCCCCTGCATATTATTGTCTTCACAATTTGTAAGTTACCGATGCAAATATTACCCAATTGGTTTGTACTGACGACCACTTGGGATTAGGAGATTTGTTTACATGGGTGTAATGAAGACAAAAAGAAGCTCAATCAATAGTTAATCAGTGAAGCAAATATTTGAACATATTAGTTCCATTGAGCACCTCAGGTTTTTTGCCCTCATTTTCGTTGTACGATGGTAAATAGTGAGTTTGTTATCTATAATAAAATAAAAACCTGTAGTGAAACTATTACTGGATAATGTCAGCTAAACAATAAGCTTGCAAGAATCACACAATTTGTTGATGGCTATTGAGATGGACATGCCTAGCAGTATCACATAGTACCTTGCAGAGTTAAATATTCTATTATTGTCATATGCTATAAGTATTAAGTTTCAATCCGAAGTGGAAATTACTATTATCTAAGCAAAAACTTGAAACCTGCTAAATTTATTTTAGCCTTCTGTAGCTGTACAACCATTTTATTGTGTTTGAAATTTGCAGCAGGGCAACTTTATCTGAAATAAGACTCAGAATTTAACTAAAGAAGGTTAATTAGCGATGGTAACTGTATTGGATGAATCCAGTAACTATGTGTAATAATTCCTCTGAGCTGTCAATAATGGCATCCTTCTGCATAGCATTTTTCTAGGATTAGTAATAACATATAAAAATCTTGGAGTAACATGCACAATCACATCATATTTCTTGTAGCCATTCAGCAATCAAGTGGAATGATGTATGGTACAAATAGAGATTAAGGAGCTCACCGATCAAGTTTGGTAAGACATTGACGACATAACTGTAAAGTTCAATTTGGAACCCTCATGTTTGCTTGGTATGCCAAGCAGTTAGAATCATAGCTTTTACTACTATGAGACCACATGCAGATCGAAAAAATTGTGAGACCAAAGACATCATGAATATTAACTACCTTACAATATTGGAAGGTAGGCAGGACAGGGTAATTTGAGATAATACTCATCTTTGAAGGGTATCTACCTTTTGGAGGTCCTGCAAGCAGAATTCTCTACAGAAACTCCTATCCAAGCTGAGTCATGGCCAATTGGTATAAAGGGTGGCAAACACAGCACAAGTTCATTTAAAACACTGAGCTATGTCCTCCAAGTGGCTTTTCTGCTTCAGTGCCAGCAACATAATTCAAGGGAAGGTCCAACAGCATTGGATTTGTGTCGAACCAGAGAATTGGCACCATAAATTAAAGATGAAGGTCATGAAGCAATGAAGCTCAGCAGACTTGAAGAGTATCTCCTATATTAGTAAGTTGCTTTATATTTCGTTATATAGGAAAGCAACTTCGTTCATATACATGAAGAACATTAGAATTTGCATTCAGAGCTACTGAAAGGGGATAAAGAATTAAAGGAAACCCATGTTACCTTGGTGCAGTAGAGGAGTTATCTGAAAATGTCCATACCAGATCAGGAGAAAAAAGAAGGGCACATTAATACAGTTCAATTAGAAGGATAGATTACTCCAAAGAATTGACAAACAAAATTAAGACTTTCCCTAGACAACGAAAACATAATAGTTTAGAAAGTTAGAATGTAAAACCTGTAGTAATAGAAAACTAAATATAATCCGTAGCTAAAATTTTTCGTAAATTGATAGCATGGAAAAGTAACCATTTCATAAATTGCACAGTACTATAGCAAAACAAACTTGATATTCAAAGCAAGCTGAATGGTGGAATGCACAACACAAAAGTGAGGACAAAAGCAACATCCTCCTTAGAATTTCCAACATTTGAGTGGTCTGATACCTTGCTAAATCGGAATGAACAAACAGTGAGGATGTTGCTTATCTCCTCGCTTGCATCAAGAAAGAAGGGCATAGAACCACAGTTAATGGTCATCCATTGTCCTCTTAAAAGTGAAAAAGGTGAGAAGAAAAACAAAAAAGATGAATACCCTATGTATCCATGAACCATACTCTGGTTGGCATCCTTCGTTCTCTGCAGTAGTAGATCTGCGTTGTTTGTTCCTGCCTCCATAGTGGGAATGGGTGAAGAGACCGAGAAAACAAAATTGGGAGAGGGAGATCCGATAGGGAGAGGGGCCAAACCAAACAACAGACGTGCGAAAGCTGCTGAGAGCAGCTGGCTGCGGGCAACGGCTGCGACGGGCGCTGCCTGCCCAGGAAGCCGCTCCATGGGGTGCCCGCGCAGGGGCCACAACATCAGGACAACCACAGCTGGAGGTATGGCTAGGCCGCTGCGCTAGGGGGGCGCTCGTGCCGGGGCTCCTGCCGTCGAGGGTTGCCGCGCAGGGGAACACACCGGTGCTGGCGCCACGGCCTCCGAGGACCAAGAAACAGAAGATGGACGAAGAGAGGATCTCGGGGAGGAACCTTGAGATGGAGCATGAGGAGGAGAGGGTAAGATACCGTCACATCCGGCCGTCGAGGTGAGCCGCCACGTCCACCGACGAGGAAGGGGTGAAACCCTAGGTCGGCGTGGCAGGGAGCAGGGCAGAGGTAGGGTTTCCTGTAGCACACGCGAAGTAGAGGGAGGAGCAGCGCGCAGGGAGGCACGCCGGCGGCCGGCGACGGGGCCGAAAAGAGTGGCGCCGTGGCCGGGGACGAGCATCGCCGGAGGCACGGGCGGCGTCGCGCCGTGTGCTGATGACGCGTCCTGGCCACCGCAGCCACCATGCTCGGTTGCCCGCGAGGGGAGAGGACGAGGAGGAGGAAGAGGTCGGCACAAGGGAGAGGAGGAGAACGTGAGGAGGGGGTAGGGAGAGGAGGGGCCGGCCGCCACCGCCGCCACCGCGCTGCGCGCGTCAGGAAACAGAGAGAGTGAGAAAGGGAAGAGAAGAGCGGTGGGGGGGAGAAGAAGGCTCTGGAATGAGAAGTTGAAGCTGTGTATTTATTTGTTTGTCTGGATTCTAACGAGAAGCTGAAGTAGTAAGAGAAAAGCTGAGTAAAAGTCAGAGATGGTAAAAAGGAGCAGTAGAATCCGCTCACTACAGAATCCGATTCAAGAGATCCGGACCATGTAACGCCAAATCTAACGGCTGAAAAGAATTCGGGTGACGTGGCCGTGGCTCTTGGCGAAGAAGCAGGCCATCCTTGTGCGGGTTAATGCGAGTCACAACTTGCCGCGGGCAGTGACGCACAGCGAGGTGCTTCGCCCGCGCGCGCAGCTTCGCGGCAGCTTCGTCCGCGACATTCTCGTTACGTTGCGGTTGGATCACGTCGTGTTCAGATGCTCCGATGCCCAGGGGGGGGGCAGGAGTCGAGTCAAGACGCTGTTCACGAGTCGAGTCATGACGCTGCACGCCGTTGGGCATCCTAGGTTTCACACAGGACTGTCACTGTCAGATCCAAGTTGTGCCAGATTCCATTTACGGTACGTGGAAACCAACTGATGGTGGCTGATCTAGGATACAAGTGTTTAGGAGAGGTTAAGTTTAAATTATTTTAGTAAAATTAGATCTAAATCTTCACTTTGTGTTATCATCTTTCAACTTACGTTTTTTTAAACCCTCTCTCATGCTTAAAAATTCATGGAGGAGCTTTACGGATGCGACTGCTGTAGGGAAAGGGGTAGCCCCGGTGGTAGATCCGCCCGTGTGTATAGTCATGTTTGGTGTCCCAAACTATTTTAAAGTCTCGGTCACGTCGAACGTTGCGACTCTAATCTAGTCTATTAAAAATAAACTAATTACAAAACTAATTTATCAGCCGGAGAACTATTCGTGAGACAAATCTATTAATCTTAATTAGTCTATGATTTGACAATGTGGTGCTACAGTAAACATTTGTTAATGATGAATTAATTTGTCTTAACAAATTTGTCTTGTTAATAACTGTATGATGGTGTAATTAGTTTATAATTAATCTATTTTTAATTTTAATAGACTAAATTAGTGTTGCAACATCCGAGGTAATACGTACTAAATTTTAGCTCCTGGATCTAAACACCTCCATACTTTGTTGGACCATGGAGGGAAGCATTGAGGAGGTGTTTAGTTGGCAAGCGAAAAGTTTTTGGGTGTCATATTGGATATTGCGGTATTGATTTAGTCTATTAAAAATAGACTAATAAAAAACAAATTACATATTTCGTCAGGAAACCGTGTGACAAATTTATTAAAAAATTAATTAATCTATTATTAGCACATGTTTTTTAGCTTCATTAGCATATATTTACTATAGCATAATATTATTAAATCATGAACTAATTAATTAAGTTTTAAAAAAATCCTCCCAAAGTTTATATATGTGTGTCAAAACTTTCAGTGTGGGAACTCAACATCCCTTTGCCAGGTCGTGCGTGCTGCTTACTCAAAGCTGACTGACTCACCATGCAAGCGGGACTCCGGGTCCACTGTCCGTATCTAGCGCGTAAGGCGAATTTCCATGAGATTAGATATTTTGGTTGGAAATAAACACCTAATTAGAGCTGGGACTTGGGCTATGCCATCTGAGGACGGATCACAGCATGGTCTTTTGGCATGATCCGAAGCACGACACGACACAAAATATTTTGGATCGTGCAGACACAACACATGTACGAGGGTCGTGCCGTGCTTGGGATCTCGGCACAACGGGCGACATAGCCTGGCCCAATCTTTGAGCCGTACTTGGTCGGCACGACATGAAAATGACACTTAGACACATCTATAGCTCTACAATATGATTTTATAGCATTTACTATACTAATTCTTATCTAATTTTTAAATAGATTATAAAAATCATATAAACCTTTATGAAAATACTATACATAAGATATATGGTTTTTTATATCATGAGCAACAAAAGAAATCTAGTATATAGATATTTTGAGGGACGTTCTTAGGCTGACACGATCCGAAGACGTGCTTGCCTGCTACGGCCGTGTTTGGGCCAAGGAAATAAATTACCGTGCCATATTGGCACGATCGATGTGTCTTGCATACCTAGAGGACACGACCCAAAGCGGCACGAAGCACGAGAGAGCCGGACTGGACCGGCACAGCCCAAGTCCCACCTCTACACCCAGATTGTGAAATGAAAGAATGCTAGGAATATAGGAATGCTTATCTCTCGGGCCTACATTTGCTACAACTTTTGAAAGTTGTTCAAAGTAATAAGCTAAAACTAAAAGCCAGCTGGGCTACACGTTTCTCCCAACGGTACCTGTTTTGCACTAAAACGTAGAAGCTGTGTCAGATCACCAACGTTGGCTAGTTATGTAGCTTCTCATAGAAGTGCTTTTTCCATCATGTGATATTCTTAATTGTCGATCACCAACGGTGACTGGCTAGTTATCTTTCTCCTCCTATCGTGTGTATGTTCATCTCAAAAGAAAACAATGAATCAAGGCATCAAACAACACAACACCCTTGTCCTCGCCTACCACCGACCAATCCGCTGTACTTGCCGCCCTCTAGTCCATCGTGTGGCGCTCGAGATCGATTTCAGACACCTGTAGTAGTATAGGAGGAGATGTGCAGGAGGAATACGCAACGACTGTGATTTGTGATGAAGCCGGTCTGGCCCTGGCCTCTGGCGAAGTGATACAAACGGCCCTAGCTTTTGTCCATCTATGGCCTTGTTTGGATACTTAGGACAACTAGAGGTTAGAGTTATTTTCTAGCTTATAAGTAGTTCTAAACTAACTCTAGTCAAAGATATGTTTGGATAAAAGAGTTATTAGATTGACAATAAATGTACTTTCTCAATCATTTGGTCGGTTGGAGGTAGAGAGAAAAATTATTTTTCTAGTGGTCCCAACCAAACTAGCCCAAATAATCACCTCTTGGTGGAGATAGTTTTTTTAAGGTGGGTTAGTTGCAACTAGCTCAAACTAGCTCTCTTGTTTGGATACTTTTGGGCTAGTTGAGCTTCAAATAGCTCAAACTAGCTTTAGCCCTTAGATCCAAACAGGGCCTATGTTTGCGTGACTACAGAAAGGCAGCGGGTAGCAGGTTCCATCCGGAGTCCCGGACCGGCTGGCGGACACGAAAATGGAAAAGGAACAATTCTGAACACACCACCGTCCTCCGGAAGTCCACGCTGCGTCGCGCCACCGGCGGCGGGAAGCAGCCATTGGCCGCCGTTGCATTTCTAGCGCCCGCCCCCAACCTGACCCGGACAGGAGGACCCCCGGCCGGCGGCACCCTTGGTCGGTCGGTCCCACGCGCAATTCCACCTCGACGGCGACCTGAACCCACCCACCTGGCCACGGGTCACCACCGGCACCCCGTCCCTCGACTCGACTCGACTCCAACCTTTTTTTGGTTGTCCGTCCCTCTCCCCACCGCCGTCACCGTCTTCGTCCCCGCACACTTGCATCGCACGCGTTCCCGCAAGCAAGCCCAGGCAAACCACCACCCGCCATCCGCTCGCAACCGCCGTGCTCTCTCTCTCTCGTCCCCCCGACGACACACTCCACCTATATAAAATCGCCCACCGTAACACAGCCAAACGCACGCGATCTCGCAGCAAAACCGCCGGGGGCCCTCCCTCTCGCGCCGCACACGGACACTCCTCAGCTCGACCCTCCTCCTCGTCCTCGAGGCTCCATCATCTCCATGGGCAACTTCGCGTCGTGCACGCTGGCGGGGCCGGCCGGGGCCGGGAGGGCCAGCAGCGGCGCGAGGGTCGTGCTCCCGGACGGGCGGGTGCGGCAGGTGGCCCTCCCGGCCACGGCGGCCGAGCTGATGCTGGACGCGCCGGGCCACTTCCTGGCGGACGCGCGGGCGCTGCGCCCGGGGCGGCGGGTCGAGGCGCTCCCGGCGGACGAGGGCCTCGCCCGCGGCGCGCTCTACGCCGCGCTCCCCATGAAGCGCCTGGGCGGCCCCGTGGCGCCCGCCGACGTGGCGCGCCTGGCGGCCGCGGTGGTGGCCGGCGGGGAGAAGGCGCGGGCGGCGAGGGCGAGGCGGAGGATGAGGAGGCCGGCGTCGTCCCCCGCCGCCACGGCCAAGGTCGCCGCCGTCGTCGTCGCGCCGCCCGAGGTGCTCGAGGCCGCCGCCGTGTCCGCCGCGTCAGTTGGGTTCCAGGAGACGGGCGCGCCCAAGCCGAGGGCGCCGAGGCTGGAGGAGATGGCCGTCGACGACGCGGCGGCCGCGGCGGAGATCGAGGAGCTCAAGCAGCGGCTCAGCGGCGCCGGGCGGCGGTCCAGGCGGCCCACGCTGGAGACCATTCACGAGGAGAGCTACGTGCCAGCGACACGCTGACGGTGCGGGTCAATAATGGCCAAGGCCAGCCAAGCAGAGGAGAGAGCAAAGGCTGTTTCTCTGATAGCCTCGTACTAGTAGTTTCATAGCTGTTTTTGCCCCCCTTCTTCTCTATTCATATTCTGATATTCACCTTGTGTAAAATAGCGGTGCTCCTTTTTTTTTTCTGGTGCTGTCTCTTTTTCCATTTGTTTTGGAGAGAGGAAACGGGTTGGATCGATATGATTTTGAGAAGGGATATAAATAGAAACGAAGGGAATTTCACAGTTTCAGTTAGGGAGAATTAGGTGTATGACCTGCAAATAACTCAGTTTAGGTATTTGGCCTTTTTTATTTTAAATTTGGTTCTATGGCCTCAGATCAAATTTTATTTAGGTGTATGGTCTTCCGTCCATTCTGACATTTAACGGTGTTAACTCGGGTGGTAAAAAGACCATATTACCCCTAAAAGAAAAAAACCAGAGTTTTATTTGTTTATTGTATACTTTTTGTATATTGATATATCTATATTTATATATGTCAAATTGTCACAGTACCACATATAATTAATTTTCACATAACCACATATATATAAATATGGATATATCAATGTACAAAAAATATACAATAAACAAATAAAACTCAGTTTTTTCTATCAGGGGTAATATGATCTTTTTATCACCCGAGTTAACACCGTTACATGCCAGAATGGACGGAAGGCTATACACCTAAATAAAATTTGATCTGAGGCCATAGAACCAAATTCAAAAAGAAAAAGACCAAATACCTAAACTGAGTTATTTTCAGGGCCATACACCTAATTCTCCCTTTCAGTTACCCTGACCAATGCATTTGGTGTTTCAGTAGCTGTGTTTCCATAAGCACATACCCTGTTTTCATGCATATAGAATTGGTGAAGACTAGTTAGTAGTTATTACGGCGCTTAACACAAAACTTGGCACCCAGTACAACAAGCAGCCTAGAACATGTAAGGCACAATAACTATCTGTGGTTTCCCAAAAAAAAAATCATCCTATGTTGTCCGGTTGGTCGTTTTAAAGACTGATTTTGACTACGTTCCACTAATATTCTGTGAGAGAGAATAAGTCAAAGTACGACTGATAAGTCAAACGGACATGCACTTTTGAGTTTTCCATCCGTGTGATCTTGAGCATTGCATTTAAACAATCTCTACTTGAGCAGTGCAGTTGTCCTCAAAGATGAACTAGAAGATCAAGTGCCATTGAAAATGATCCAAATTTGTCCAAGTTTGCAATGTCCTAAGTTTGGGCAGAGAGACTGGTTTGGGCCTCTGGCCGAACAACATCCCGGTTTCTGCAGAAAGACTGCATGCCATTGTGGTGTGAGTGTGTGGGTTTGCAGTAATCTACGGATTACTGTCGTTGTTTGTTTCAAAACTCCACTCCTGCTTAATGAAATACATGTCTAGCATGTTCTCGAAAAAAATCAACACAGGCTGGTTTTGGGCAATCCGAGGGAGTTCCAATATAGACTTGTCCGATCTTGTGAGAAACTTATAAAATTGAGGGTGAAATAGGTTCTTATTAATACTGACATAAGATCACACTCTCGCTATATATAAGAGGATTACGGTTGATTGAGAGATATCTATCCAATCGATCAGAACTAATCTACCGTATGTTTTTTTTATCCTTCAACCTCAAGTTCTTTTAACCCCTTGTCATCCAGCACATATCTCTCTAAGATTTATCGACGTTCTCAGTGGCCTTGTCTATTTAGAACACCCGTGTTGTGTGCTTCGCGGTGAAAAGCGGCCGTCAAATTGGCATGGTTGTTTAGACCTCCCTCTATCGTATGTCTCGTCCTTGTGCCACCCGTGCTATCTTGCACTTGATGTGTGAACGATTTAATGTCAACAAATTACTATTTAGATTGAGAACAGAGAAACACAAGTTTTGAGTAGAGGTAAATGCACAAAGAAAGGTTTCTGTGAAACCGAAGCTCATCATCTTATATAAGTACCTCTGAATTTCCTATAACCTTAGGCATCTATAAACATTCATTCAAACTCCAAAACGACAATTTAAATCCTATACTCTCTTCGTCATAAAGAAAAATCCAATTCTAGTCACAGAGCATAGCTGCATAATCAACTTATCTTTAGGTTTATTATTTTCTACAATTTGATTTTAATTAAAATAATTTCACTTGTATTAGATCTAGAATCATATTTTTAGAATTGAATTGAGGGAGTATATAATAAATAAAAAAGGTAAAAATAATCAAGCATATTCCGTTTGGGACTGATTGTTCGTTCTAGCGAGAGATGGGAACACATGGTGCGGTAAATTGCCATGAAGTGACATTTACGCGTTATACTTTTCATCATGACATATACGGACCAAGATGGAGCTGAAATATATACCAGATAAAAGACGTTTTTTGGCCACCCATCGGCATCAAGGATCGTCAAGTCAAATGAGTTTACAAAGTGTTTTCCTCTTGTACAAAATTTAATGGCTGCCGCTCTCAGGAAAATTGTACAGAAAACTAGTGTTGTTGCGTGGCCTCCGGTGGCGTTCTCGTCTTTTAGCCGACAGTACGTCGAAAAGGGGTACATTATGAGAGAGAGAGAGAGGGAAAAAAAGAATAATAAGCAACAGAGCTAAAGTTAAGTGTGAAAAAGAAACGTCAAGCGCGTCATATTCCGGTCACAAGGCATTGCTTCTAAGTTTTCCCGGACAGTGACAGCGAAGCCAAGTACGACGTCTACACAAAAAGCTAAAAAACCAATAATGGTCGTACTAATTCACTCACTACTATATAATATAATATAGGTGTATAAGTTTTAATTAAATCATCAATATATTTTTTTACAAATGGGGAATAACTAAAGTAATAAGAGGTTGTTTTCCAATTTATTTTCGTGTGAAATTAATCGCGACAGCTTTTTTACTTCCACGTCTTCAGAAGAAAGCAAAGCAAAGCAAAGTGTCAGCAGCAAGTATGGAAGAAGAAATTAAAAAGGCGCAGACTGATGATGATGAGCAGACATCAGCCCTGGAGTACTCTTCATCAATCAAAAAGGATAAACACACACAGCAGGCAGCAGGATCAAAGCTACGGAAAAGATGCTTGGGACGGAATATCATGGAGCACCCCACTAGTGCTTCTACTCCGTGTGGACTACCAGCGAGGCCACAATGGCCTCCACTATCTTATGCAACCGCAAGCGAGTGAGACCGGTAAACACATCGAATTGAATCATGCAGACAAATGATGGCATGTGGCACCGATTAGTCTTATCTGCGACTGAATTAATGTTCTCAATTTTTTTTCTCTCTCTCTCTGATGGTCGTCGACTTGCAGAGGTCTGTGGAATTTAGAATGTCGTGTCCAAGACAGAAGTCTCCGTTGGGTTCGATCAATGGAGCTTGTTTGGTGGCAATAATAATTTCAAGAGATCTGCATCCTTGTGAGAACTACTGTGCAATTCCGTATGTTTTTTATTTGCAATTCCGTATGTTTTTTTAGAATGCATTTCCGTATGTTAGAAGCTTGTCAATGTCAACCTGAGGATTAAGCCAGGTTACTGGGCTCAGACAAGGAGGACGAAGCCAGAAATGGTCGGATGGGCTACTGGGCTTGTGTTCCTCATCACAATTGACAACATCGGAAGGTCCGGCCCGCATGCCGCGCATGTTTTGGGCTGGGAGCATCAAAACCTACCGCGCCGCCGCGCAGAACTCTACGGCCTCTGGGCCAGCTCATAGTTAAGCAACGTGCCCCTTTTGCTGCACAACGATTTCCTTTCCGTTTATATTTCATAAAAGGTCCTTTCATAAAATAAATTCTTGCAGAAATCTGTTTGCAGATCTAACCTCCGCCAATTGGAAAGACGGCTCTTAGATATCTCGTCAGGTCACACATATAGAGGTAAAAGAATAAACGCCATTTTCAAATGTTACCGTGCTACTCCTACGGTACGTCATGATGTGTGCATCTGCACCTTGGTTTCCAATAGTACTATGGAACATAGGTATACCTTAAGACTAGCAGGAGCGGATACGGTACCGCGTGCAGTAAAGAAGTTTGTCCTAAAAATTTTCGTGCAGCGGCGGACGCTACCCACTACGGTATACTTCTGCGTCCGCTAAATTACCGGTGACAGAGGGCGTCCGCTATCCATTGAGAGCCACGCTGCGAGCGCGCGCGAGCGGAAGCAGCAAGCCTGTGCGGTACAGCAGTCGTGGGTCCTAACCAATTTTGTTTTAAAAAATGCTATATCTTACAAACCGAAAACTCAAATTAAATTCTGATTGCACCATTGAATTCGTTGCAATTAATTCTTCAAAACTAGATCTCTCATGGATATATTTAGGTAAAGTGACAAGTGGACCCATAGTGGATAGGGGATGATATAGAGGATGAATGGATGCAGGAGAAATGAGGATAGAGAAAATAATCTTGATGACCAGATAGTATAGAGGATGAAAATAGAGGAACGTGAGTGCAGATAGTCTAACATGTGCCGACACTACTATCCCTAATGCCTTGTTAGACCATCTTTAGCAGAACCTTCAAATAAGGGAACATATATTCTATGGAAACCAATCTACTGTGCAAACTATAGAAACTCTAATTAAGACCATGAGAATCTAATCCGAAGTGAGTTATTTTAGCACTTAAACCCCTCCACTCATCTCATCCTAATCCAAACAGGCGTGAGCACAGTGGAGGGTCTAAGTTCTAAAATAACTCATCTTTGCTTCTAACCATCGGAATAGATTCTTGTGATCTCGATTAGAGTTTTTATATTTTACACAGAAGACTGGTTTCCATAACATACGTTGGTTAAGGTAGCAGACGTTTGCTACCAACTGCAATAGAGCAGCCATCTGCTTTTGGTGGCCTACACCCCTACACTACAACACAACAACAGATCTGCAACGATGACATGAGAAGGGAGGTGACAAGCGCGGGGAATGCAGAGACGTATGGGGAAGTATGCGCGCGACGAGCCAGCGTGTATTTTTACGCGTGGAAGGGGGAATTTGCCAAGTGTCAAAAAATTGGGAAATAATATGGAGTACTGTTGGAGATGTATTTTTCACTTTTTTCTGAAAAACATGGATGGGGAAAGGAGATAGAGAACTCTTGGAGATGCTGTTAGAAAACCAGTAAAGAATAGGTCTCCTTGTCAATCAAAGAAAAAAAGAATAGGTCATGTTTGGCTGTCTGAAGCCGGATCGGATGCAAAAACCAGCGACTCCAACAGGCCAATAAGCTCTTTACTGTATTAAAAAAAGAAAATCTAAAAACAATTTTCTATTTAATTCCATATAATCATGTTTTATATATGGATCTCCTCCGTCTCTTTCCACAAAGATGTGAGACCCAGCCAGTTGAAATCGAACACGTGTGATGAGAATGCTGACAGCACCAGCACCAGGCAAACAAGCAAACAGCCCCCCGGTCCCAGACCCAGAGACCCTCTCCCAGCATCAGCCGCCGCGCGCTGCCTCGTCCCGATCTCCGACCCAAATACCCGATCCGCCATGGCCGGAATAAGGCTTACGCCCGAGGAGCCCGAGATGCCCGTTGGCACGCCACCCCGCCCTCAGCTCCCACACTCCGTCGCTGGGGCAGGCGGTGGCAGCGGAGGGCTGGAAATGGCGTCGGACGACGAGCGGTCCATTGCGGCGGACTCGTGGTCAGTGCGGAGCGAGTACGGGAGCACGCTCGACGACGACCAGCGCTACGCTGACGCCGCCGAGGTGCTCGCCGCTTCCGCGGCCTCCGCCAACTTCCCCTCCGCCGCCTCCGATTACTGGTACGGCTGTACGAGACCATTTTCTGCCGAATTGCCTCATTCGTGTGCGGACCGGATGCTATTGACCTCGAGATATAGATCTAGCGAATCGCGGGGGACCCGATAATGCTTGATATCGCAGAGAGCTTGTTCCTTTAGCTACTGTAATGTACGGCTTGTGGTCTCTTGTGGCTGCTGTCAGCACCTTTTGCTTTGTGCACAATGTTTTGTTATGTTTAGTTTGGTGATTATGTTTAGCATTGAATCTGTGGGAAAAGGAGGGAATATGATGGATGCCTTTTGGCAACTTGCCGATTAGTATCATCCAAGACAGATGCATGCTCGATCTTATACTGTTGCTCTTAATGCTCCGTGTTTATCAAGTAGAGCTGATTAGTACAGAATTATAAAAGATGGATGACGTCAACTAACAAACGAAAACAATAATAAGCATACCTTTCTTTCAACTAACAGATAAGTAGATAACCCCTCAGGAAAAAAGTTTAAAGAGAGTCCCTTCAAATACAGATTGTCAACTTGACATCTAGTATTATCACAAAAGGGGACTTAGACTAAGTGGCTGACGTGTACCACTCCACCACCCTTAATCGAAGTCGCTTATGTCTGGTCTCTTTAATAGATACACCAAATTCTCCAGAGTCCAGATAATGGATTCCTATAGGTACAATCTCAGATGAACCTCCTAGATTTGGCATACTCTGAATCGGTAATTGTGTGCAGATAGCAGGAATGGAAAACCTGGTCTGTTGCCTGCTTATTTCTATCCTAGGTGTTTTCACATGTATATCTGAATAGTTAAACAAATATTTTTCCTTTTTTAATGTGTTCTAAAATGCCCTTCTATCGAGGCAGCTCTGATAAGGATGATGAAGATCCTGGTGATGTTGAAGGATCAATGCTGGGTCTCCAAAGTTATTGGGATGCTTCTTATTCAGAAGATCTTGCAAATTTTCAGGAACATGGGCATACTGGAGAAATATGGTAACCACATCATATCCTTGTTGATATCAATTATCAGAATATTCACTTTAAGAAAAAAAGTGGCATATTTTTTGTTCATTTCTGCAATGAACCCCAAGTTGTTTATGCTAGCTAACTTTTTTGCTATTAATAGGGACATTACTTGAACTTTGAGCTGTCCAAGTATGGAATGGTCAGCTACTCAGCTTAAAATATTTGGAGATGACGTATCATTGTTCTTGTTCATTATGTTTACTATTAGCTACTGTTTTGTTAGGTTTGTTCAATAAATTTCTTTTGGTTCCATGTGCCCATCTATATGTTTGAGAAGATGCAACTGAGTCACTGGGCATGGATACTTGCATTCCCATTTTTGGCACACTGAACTCAGAATTCACATGACAAAATATTGTATCCTTCACTTATTAAGGCGGACTCTTTTTTTCTAGGCAATCATGATCTACTGCCTTTTTTTTACTTGGCATTTTCCCTAGAATACTGAGAGTGCAAGGGGATTTTCTATTTTAGGTTGTTAACAGAACCTCCTGTTTGTAGGTTTGGTGCACATGTAATGGACACAGTTGCTGTTTGGACGAAAAGTTTGTGTAGCATTATTGAAGGCAAGATTCCATCTGATGAAGACAGCATCAAAAGTGAAGTCGATGAAAATTTATTCTCCAACTATCCTGTTCTTGATGTTGGAACTGGAAATGGCCTTCTTTTGCAAGCGCTTGCTAAGCAAGGGTACTACCCAAATTTTCTCAATGATGTTTACTTAGCTTCCCCATAAATAATGTATTGTGGTCAAGTAATCCACAAAATCTTGGGCTGCAGAAGATTTTTTTCAACTGATTGTGCCAATTGATCTGCAATCTTATTTATATAAGTTTTTTGTGTGTTAAAAAGCATTTCTGTGACTGTCCTTTACTCTAAAAATGGCTCCGACAGAAATCCTTAATGGCAAGGGACCATCACACCTTAACCACCTATGAGATACTTTCATTAGGCATTTTTTAGTGTAAAAGTTGTATTTATAGGAAATATTAGAGATTTTGATTAGACACCTCTGATTAGAACATCTTTTTTATTGAAAAAATTCCCTTTATCCCTCTCTATCCCTATCGTGTAAGACATCATTTAGTTGAAAGGTGTCTTCCAGTGGCATTCTTCGGAAACTATAAATATTCTACGAGCGATGAGAGGAGGAAGAAACACCATTCAAGCAACATCCAACAAAGTAGCAGCAATATGGTAAATTACTCTAGAGATTAATCAGCTTAAATAGGAAGTTGAGTTGGTTGAGGGTGTGGATGCATGCCTGCACTAGCAGGTTCAAGTCCTTGTCGTGGCGAACTTGAATGCCTATTTTCTTCTTAATTAATAAAATGCCACCTAGTTCCACCTAGGTTGGTCTAGTTTCTTTTAACCCGAGTAAATGATCTGTGCATGACTTAAATTTTTTTGGGTGTTGTGTTGTTGCCACTGGCCTAGCATCTTGAACTGATTTTGGGGTCATCATCTATGATAGGCATATGTCAATTTTGTCTTGGAACTTTTGCTGTTGAACTAAGCATCTGTAGTATACTTCCAGTTTTGCATTTGATGTTCTATGGTACGTTGTGCTAATATAGTTTTTCTTTGGTTGTTTGCGAGTTATGGTAAAGCATTTCTATTATGGATCTAAATTGGAGGATATAGACCCTTGTTATGGCTCAGCCACAGGTGCTGATTTGTGGACGCTGCCTTGTGCTCGTGGATGGTGTCTTGGTGGTTATGATCCGACGTGATGGCGATGGTAGACGGGGCACTCAGAGGGTTTGATAAGTGCTCTGCACCAGCCATCAGCATCATCGGAGATGAGGGGGCGCCAGAGTGGTCAAGGCCGAGGACGAAGTCTTGAGAGTGAGGGTTGACAATTGGCAGGGTGATGCAAACCTGATCTATGATTGAAAAAAGATAAAACCCAATCTAAATGAGATAGGGAAAAACTCTAGATTGTGGGCAATCTAGGAATCGGCGACATAACACTAAACTAAGGGTGTGCAGCCCCCGGTGGAGGTCAATCTCCCCAGGGCCGGTGCAATGCGGATGCGTGGAGGCGGGCGGTTCAGGAACAGCCCAGGCTCTATACCATGTGAAAATATAAATATTGTGAATAGTGGATGATTTGGATTGAGCATCATAGGTTGTTTATATATAGTAGAACTGTTTATATAGAGTACATGCCTACATGGCTGCTTAGATCCCAAGTAATCTTAGAGAGAGATGGAAACTAATCCTATCCTACCACAATAATGGACTCTTCAAGATCCATGCCATGTACTCTAACAGTTAATATGCTCGAAAAATGATATAGCCTGTTTAAAGAACCATTGTAGCACTGTACTCATCTTGGCCTGTTTGTTTGAGCTGTAGCTTTTGGGCTTTTGGTTTAAAAGCTGTCTTTCTGGCTTTTGTAATAATTTTTTAGCTTCTCGACACACCAGAAGCCAGAAAAGTTGCTCTCTCAACGTGTTTTCAACTTTTAGTTTATTTGTTAGAAGCCAGCTTTTCAAAAGTCAACTCAATAGCTGGGTTGTTTGTTTCAGCCTTTTGCTTTTGGCTGGCAGAAGCCAGATAAAGGTGAAACAAACAGACCCT
Organism: Coix lacryma-jobi var. lacryma-jobi; assembly: GCA_009763385.1. Taxonomy (NCBI): domain Eukaryota; kingdom Viridiplantae; phylum Streptophyta; class Magnoliopsida; order Poales; family Poaceae; genus Coix; species Coix lacryma-jobi. The sequence goes on along the minus strand of CM019827.1, from coordinate 32,193,842 downwards.
AATTTTCCTGAAGGTCGTATCATTGTGACTAGGGATGTAATTGGGTACCTAGGTGTCAGTTCATTTTCTTGTCAGTGTTCTTGCTTTGAAATCCATATTAATTCAGTTTGATGAGTTCGGGTGGACACAACAAAAGGATTGCATTTCTATTTGTCACTAAATGTCATTGGCTGTTTTTTCAGGTTTACAGACTTAACCGGAACGGATTACAGTAAAGGAGCTGTTGAACTTGCAAGAAACCTAGCTGCTCGTGATGGCTTCGCTTCAATAAACTTTTTGGTTAGCACATATGTTCAGATCAAACTCTTTCTGATACCAAGCGGCGCTTATCTGAGAACAATATAGCTATTCTTAACAATCTAATTCTTTTTTTTTATTTTGCTTCTCTGTTTAAAATTATGTTAATGAACATCTATATAGTTGCCTTGTTCAAATTGGATTTATTATTTAATTTTTCTAATGTGTCTATAGGAAAAGCTGGTATAGATAACTAAGGATTATTTTATTCTTAAGTTGCAGCATTTAGGACATATATATTTTGACAGCAAGCATTTAGGATATTGAATATTAGTGATTATCAAATTAAAACTTGGGTATTCCATTATTGTGGAAAAATATCAAACCAAAACTGCAGTTTCCCAAGAAAAATAATACTTTAGCCCAGAGGCCATTATTAAAGTGTTAAGCAAGCATAATTATCAGGAATGAGTTGATGTACTGTAGAAATCGACAATGTAGAATAGTCACTTATATGTTATTGAAGCATTACCTTGTACATTCGTAATGATATCTAACTTTTTCATTTGTCAAATTATGCACTACAAATTCTCAGCTCAGTATGCTCTTCGTTAATTTAGAAGAGCTATCGTTTTGATAGCTTCAAAGAATTAGACTTGCACAACCAGTTCAATGCAGCTGAGTACTATTAATGATTTAGGACAGTTGTTGTTTCAACAATATACATTTCTTTTTCTTTTTACCTCACATACATTGGGGCTCATGGACCTCAAAATTTATCAAATGATTTGCCTTTAGCGTTTTCATGGTGAGGCGCTTTCATCTCTATAATCCCTTGTGTTTTTGTCAGGTTGATGATATACTTGAGACAAAGTTAGATAGGAAATTCAAAATTATTACGGACAAAGGGACATTGGATGCCATCGGACTGCATCCAGATGGTCGTGCGAAAAGGTACAACTGTGACCTGGATACCCAAAAGAGAGTTTTTAGCACATTTAGTTGTTAGTGTTGCTAGTAGCCTAGTAATGGAATAACTAGACACATTAGCAAAATTATTACAGACAAAGGGACATTGGATGCCATCGGACTGTATCCAGATGGTCGTGCAAAATGGTACAACTGTGACCTGGATACCCAAAAGAGAGTTTTTAGCACATTTAGTTGTTAGTGTTGCTAGTAGCCTAGTACTGGAATAACTAGACACATTAGCAATCCAGCAGTCATGCGAAAAGGTACAACTGTGACCTGGTAACCCGAATGAGAATTACACTGAATAGCTGTAGGTTGTGCCCCCTCCCTCCTCCCCCCTCTAGTGGCCAAACTCGAATTCCATTACTTAAACACAAAAAATCACAACATTCCACCAGTCTAAGAGTTCACCACAGCAGCAACCACCGTACCAAACTCTGAAACAACCACAAAAGTGCCCAGGGTTTTTGATAAGCTTCGAAACATCCTGTGGACTTAAAGCGAATGTTACATTCAGCTGGTGTTGTAGTTTCTGATCTACTGAAATACAGAACTACATAGCACAATAGATAGACGAGGCTTTGCATGTTGGATCTTTTACTTATATCTGAAACTAATTTTACATTTGAAGAAACAGTTCAGTAATATATGTTGTTGGTTTAATATTTTTCTCTGTACCTGCTTTATTCAGAATTATATATTGGGAATCTGTATCAAACTTGGTTGAGCCTGGTGGCATTGTGGTCAGTACTTTCTCCTATAGGCTTTTGACCAAGATTCGTGATTGAAGCTTATCTTTATGCTTGTACCTTCATTACCTGTAAGTTGGCATGAAACTTTCCGTTGCATCTCTTCAGGTCATAACGTCATGTAATCACACAAAGGATGAGCTTCTGCAAGAAGTAGAAGATTTCACCAAGAGAAAATTTGGCAAGGAGAACGTGAATGAAGGTGCAGGAGATGTGTCTGAGATCTTCCGGTACATAGACCATGTCCGAACATATCCCACCATAATGTTTGGAGGAATTGAGGGCTCTCAAGTCTGCACTGTGGCCTTTCAGCGGGTGTGACTTCAAACTGAGGCACACATAGTTCTTGGCCTAATGTGTCACGTTGGATCCAGAAGAAATGGATAAAAATTTTGTGCTTCACCGGTGGGACTGTCCCTACTGTATTAAGAAACAGATCCAAGAAACAGATCAAACTGAGGATGGTCGTGTAATTTTAGACGGGCTAGACGATGAGACGAGTCAGTCCTGTACTGTTACCGTGAACCCTCGTATTTCCGTTCCTCTTGCTACCAGTGAATTTGTTTAAGTGATCATCATCTAGTTATGCAATTGGGCTCGTCACCCTCAGGCTTTGTTCCGATAAAGTGCGGTATCATAAACAATGGAGCGCAGGCTAGTAGCGCTGTGTATCATGTACATACATGTAGACTTTTTTTTTGTCTAGAGCAGAAAACGAGTTCTGCTGTCACGGATTCCAGGACTGCTGGGCGGCCGTCAGCCCTGGCCCTGCTGCCACTTGCCTACTCCATTCCCTCTCCGAAGTCCCTCCGCTCTCTTCCCATTAGAGCGTCTCTAAAAGTCTTTCTTAAACTAGCTCTTATAGGTGAGTTGATGGCTCAGTAATTGAATTTGCTCAATGAAGCACCCGTGACCTGAGTTCGGGCCTGCTCGATGCAGGGCGCTCACACAGGTTTTTTCCCCATTTTCTTTACAGCTTCAAGCACGGATATTTCACAATGATCAAGGTGTTGTATCTGTCACATTTGAAGTTTGATGATCTTCAAGTACCAGCAGCGTGCGTGTTTAGATATTGGTGCAATTCTAACTTAAGCATAGTGTGTGTATGTGCGGCATGAGTTTGTGCATAAGTTTTTGGGACGGAGGGAATACAACTTATACTTGAATATTGAGGCATAAAAAAACTCTTCAAAATCTCATTTGGAGAGTTTTTTGAATAAAAAATCACTATCTATATATTTTTCGTCCTCAAACAATTTTTCTATATCTTATACGCACTTAAGAGAGCTAACTTTGCTCTACATTTTTGGCTAGCAAAAACAAAAAAATAGAGGATGCCAATATTTGAAGATATAATTGAATAAGTTGTTGGATAACTTTTTTTCACTAAAATCTCTCTTCATACCAATACCTATTAATATCAATAAGAAAAATATAAAGATCCTCTTGGAGTTGCTCTAATAGGCACCATTGCAAGATTCTCGGGTTGTGTACAAATTGAAAGCTATTAAAAAAAAAGATACAACATCATGTCATGTTGACAGTATAAATAGGCCCGCATAACCAATGTCCTGAGAGAATCTCACTCCACGAAATATAGCTCCGCTCCATCAACTTCAAGCCAAATATCTTAGCTCTACAAAAAGGATTTAGATTCACGGACTAACTCTAGGGTTTTTGTAGAGCTCTGCATATGATGCTAGAAGGGACTTCCTTCTTTTCCTTTCTTCTTCCTTCCTCTCTTTTTCCTCCTTCGATTCTTGCTTCTTGTTCCACAAAATGAAGGATAGGCTCAAGAGACCCTTCATTGTGCCGGTGGCAGTAGGGAGGCTCAAGCCGCTCTCGCCACACTTTTGGATCCACCTCTGCCTGGGGGTGGTAAAGGGTCTTCTAATTTAGCCTACCAAATTTAAGGATCGAGCTCAATAAGGATTGAGTCGTAATACTATATATTTTTGAACTAAAATTGGAAATGACCAAATTGGATTGTGAAGAAGGGATAAAGGCCATGATGGGAGTTCTCTTAAGTTAAACTGCTCTATATAAGACACTACATAGACACTTTTGGCAATTGAAACCTAGGGCGATTTACCTAGTATTTCTGTTAACTCTATAAATTTCAAGATTTATGTATTGACTTGATATAGTAGTCTAGAAAATCAATAAAGTTTTTCCAAAAAAATTATGTCACTCGACAAAATTTGAACGCAAAAATCAACATCAAGCGATGAAAAAATTCATAGTGTGTGCCTAGTTAGCATCAATTTTCCTTGAGAAGTTGGATTCCTGTAACTTTTGACATGAATTTTCCTTGAGAAGTTCAATTTTTCTTAGTTAGCATCAATAATCCTAGTTAGCATCAAGGGATGAAAAAATTCCTATAACTTTTGACATGAATGCATGTACAACTTTAACTCAATTTTCCTTACAGACATCAATCCAACTTCGTCTTCAGCTGGCTGTATTTTCAGAATTTCTTTTGTACATAGAAACTACTACACAATCTCTCAATGATTCTGTTATCTTCCAAACCCCATTATGACAGCCTGAAGCTCAAACATTTTTCAGATATTTACAGAGCCTGCCTGAGCAGGATTCACCGTGCAGCTTCCTACCGAATGTTGATGATATGCTGCAAACTCCCTGCTCCACGAGGTTCTGAAACCGGCGTCTCGTGCACAGCCTGCATAAGTTCACATTGTCATTATTTGTAATGAAGCTGGAATTAAGAATTCTTCTTCCAAATCAATACAGTTGGCAGCTCTCCTGCCCGATTCGTTTAAAGAAGCTGGAATTGGAATGCAAAATGTACCCGGATTCTAAAGATCTGTCGTTGATTGCACCAATGAAGCAATGCGGTAATTGATATCAAGATGATGTAGATTGGTATGACAATTCCAGCCGTTCTGACCACCAGCAACTGTATCGAGTAATTTGCACAGTTCAGATGTTCAATTTGGATATAAATAAGGATTACGAAGCTAATAATGAGATATCAGATTTACTGCCTTACAGTGATTAGCTCTACTGAGCACACATCGTGGTTGTGGAGTATAAGCAAGATTACATCACGGAGCACCAACAAAACCATCAACTGCAAGCGTGTTAACGGAAAAACAGTTAACTGCAGAATGAACACTACTATGATGAAGTAAAAAAAATGCCCTTTGTAATACTTACAGCAACGGCAACCATTCGGCAATATATGATGCCTTTCAGGTTGGGGCTTTGAAAATCAACACTTGATGCGCCATCAGCTTGATCCGAGGTGTGACCATAACTAGCACCGAGGTTTTCTCGTATTTCTCCAGCTGCCCTATAATGAGATTAACTTTAATTACTAGTTGATCCATGAATCAGCTTTCAGATCTTTGCAATGTCCATTTTTTCAGAGAGAGGGAGACATAAAGACACCCAGTGATACCTTAAATTTATTAGGTTTCTTCCATGCCGAAACAAAGGAGCAGTGTAGTTTGGTTTCAATTGCTGTGGCATCAAGAGCGGAAAAAACAAATCAGACAACAGTAATGTCCTGTCATTCAGCACCGTGGACTTAACAGTGTTTTTTTTCCTCATTCTTTTTATGACCTCGTAGACATTTTCAGCTTCAGGAAAATAAAACCTAAACTTCTATTATGGAAAGAAAAGGTGCTAAAATATATTCAGCTGCTTCTTGTCATGTAGTAATTCTGTTGAGAATGATTGGTTATGATAAGGAAGTTTGGGAAAGCGTTACCTGCAAGCATATCTCACATATGGTGTCTCCCTTCTCGTTACACCACCGCTGTACGCATCTGTGGTGTGCATACTGCAACCAGCAACAAACTGATTCAAGTAAAGCTTCCGTTTATGGGGCAGTGCAAAAATCTGTTGTCTATTATGATAGAAATAGAAAATAACCGGTTGGTAAGTCGAATACTGATAACACAAGAAATGCTTGATTTCAATAGTAAGTTCGTTACCTAGTTAGCATCTTGCTAGAAATGAAAAATATAATGTAGCCAGCAATTTGCTAGAAGCAGAGGGTGCAATACCCATGATTGAGCATTGAGTAATGAATTTCAAATAGGTTTCGAACTTGTTGGCTGGTTATTCTGTGCAGCATCAATCAAGGCCAGTTCTTTATGTGTTCTTTTTCTTATTTGTTATCGGTAAATGTATGTTTCTTTTTTTTTAAAAAAAAAGAGAGAACATGAAGGTGTAATTTCCATATGAGCTGTAACCGTATTCTGATGCAAATCAGCTTCAATTCATAGGGTAGCCAAATATCAAACTGGAACACCGAAAAAGAGAAGCAGAGGAAATTAAGCTCGCCTTCAAGCTGCCCTTGCACGAACAGGGGGTCTCCATGTAAGCCTCGTTGCCTTCCTCTTGGCAGATTCTGCACTCCACCATGACACCACTCTTGGCCTTGCCCATGCCCGGCTGAACATCTTCAGGAACGGTGGAGGGATCGGTCTGGCCGGAGCCGGCGGCTGTAGAAGCTACGGCATCGGCAACGGCAAAGGCCTCGTGGATGGCGGACTGGAGCGTCGACTCCGTGAGCAGCCGGCCGGTCATCAGCGCGAAGTGGTCCGCCATCGTCGAGCTGTTTCCGGAGACGCAGGCGCCGGAGACGGAATCAGCACAAACCTGCGGTCGGCATGCGGCGGCGGGCGGCGGTCGCTGGAACGCTGCTGAAACAAAGTTTCTTCAGAGTTCAGAACAAACGCCGCCACCATCTCCGAAACGAAAACGTCGCGCTATCTACGAACACGGGAGCACGGACATGGCACGAGACGAGGCCGGTGAAAAGAGTCTCCTTTTGACATCTTTTTCGTTGAACTCGCCCAGGGGTAGTAGTAGAAAGGGGGGAAAGACAGAGACAGAGGCATGGAGATCGATGGAGGTGGCGAAAAGGCTACCTGGGCTCCTGGGCAAAGAGAACGGAAGCCAGCCGACTAGCCGAGGCAGGCAGAAAGAAAAGGCGAGAGGTTTTCACGGCACGGGACGCGTTATAGCGCCGCCGCCGCAAAGATTCTCCCCGAACAGAGATAGAGAAGAGAGGAAGAAAGAAACGGAAGGATGCGATGCAAAGGCCGCGGAGAAGGCAAGGGAGCAGGAGCAGGGCAAGCAAGGAAGAGCAGAGGCAAATTAAGGCGACGAGACGACGAGCCAAGCAAGGGCCCAAGGAGGAGGAGGCTTGCGAGGCGGGACTGAATGAATTCCTAAACACCATGGATGATATGGAGAGAGAACAGAAGGTTCTCACTAGTTGGCCGCATCCTACTGGTCCCTCTCGGGTCTCGGCATTTGGCCTTTCCTTGCTCCGGAGAACAATCTGATTCCGACCCTGCCTCACGATTCGTGCGATAGGATCATTACTGTCTTATATACTGATGATGATGATTAATAATAATTGGTTGATTGATTCATCAGGATAATGGCCTCTGATTCTTGTCCCAAATGATGGCCTTTGTTATAGAAGGAAAAAATATATACAACTATGGGTAAAACACACTTAACACAAAATCACTGAGCACGACTAGCAACAAATAATTGGTTAACACGCTCACCAACAACTACGGAATTTTTAACAGGCTTACCCAATAACTGTAGTAAACATTTTGTACCGATCGCAACATGTTTAACTGAGTTATAACTAAGTTATACATGATCCGATCATTATATATTTTTTTACTATACTTCAAGCAAACACTAGTTAGTGTTAAAAGAATAGGCAATTTCCAGATTAAAACCAGAATATAAATCATGATAAATCGATGATCTAGATATCTCATATTGTATTGTTTACTAGCATAACAAAACATGCATAACATAATCTCAAACATGACAATCGGTGTAAGCATAGCTCGTACACCAGATAGATTAAAAGGCGAGATCAAAGACATAAGATCTAATATAAACATAGACATTAGATCACGAACGGCGTACCTTTCGATAGCTGGAGAAGACGGTGGCGGAGTCGGTGCTGGCTGATCGTCGATGAGTGCTGGAGGAATAGCTCGGAGCAGTTGACGACGAATACGCCTGGACGTAGCGCCGCCTGACTTGGATGGTAGACGACACGATGTTGTAGACGAGAGCAGTCGCGCGACGAGCGCTTCCCAAAAACCTTATTCGCCTTCTCCCGGTGCAGGATCGCAAAGACGAGGGTTCCGGAGACCTGCTCGCCCGGTCGCTGGTGCACGCAAGCGAACGGACTGGAGACGACTAGACGGCAGCGCAAAAGCGATATGAGACAAACCCTAACTCGAGAGGTGTTGAGATACGTTTTGGCGTGACCGATAGGTTGCTTATATAGCCCTGTTGAACCGACCTCGTGTCGCGATCACGATCTAAATCGGTTTAGGACTCTGCAACTTGAAGGCCAAGAAACCAAAAACTAAAACTGCAATAGGAGACCGCGCTCCCGCAAGGCGAGGAGCCGGATTTCGGCGGACCATTCACGCAGGTGCCGCGCAAGTCGCCTCGCCTCGCCTCGCCTCGCCTCGCCCGGCCCGGCCCGGCGCGGCGAGCGAGCGCGCGCGCGCGTGTGGAATTCTCTTTCTCCTTCTCACACTAGACTTGAGGAAGTGGAGAGAACTTCCATATTTAAGCAAGTTCTCCTCCCCTTCCACTAGCAAGGTGGGACTAAAGAGTTCCACTTCCCCTATTTGCTCACATATGAATGGGCCTTTGAGATTTATTATGAATTTCAGAATTTATTATTGGGCCAAGCCCATATAAATTCTAACAATCCCCCACCAGATCTCAAATGCCCATTTAGAGATTTGCCTGTTCCCGCTACTGTTTGATATACTAGTGTTTAGCAAAGACTGTTAAGTTGAACTTCTGCCTATAACCTCAAGTTACACTTATTCACAACTTGAACAATGGACTAAGCCTTGAATTGCAAGTTTTGCGTGAAGCAAGTTTTACTCAAGGTTAAGCTAGTACCTGGCTGCCAATAGCCTTTCTCCGTGGGTGGAGCATATACGTCATACTCCATGGTCTCTTCATGAGCTTACTAGAGATCACCCTAATCTCATAGACTGCGACGTTTAACAGTCATGGCTCATATAGGTATGTTCTTTCAAGAATACTCTGTAGGACAGCATCTTTGCTTTTAAAAACCAATAGAACATATTAAGGTCTTTGCCAACCTTCCATACAGTGCCTCATAGCAATGAGAGTATTGCATCTTCACAAAGAGAGGGTCTAGAAATTACTCTTCTCAGTTTACCAATAGCTTGTTCTTCCCAGATCCTTAGTCACGGGATCTCCGATCAAAAAGGTTGGGTTACTACTACTGTAAACTCATATAGGTCTCATACCCATCTCCCTTGATGCGATTTCTATCACATTCCGTGATAACCCTTTAGTAAAGGGATCTGCCAGGTTTTTGTCTGTTTGTACATAGGTCACACCTATTACTCCGGAGTTTCTCAACTTCCTGACAGACTTCAAATGTCTTTTAACGTGTCTTGTTGACTTCGCATTATCCCTAGCACTGTTCACTTTCGTGATCACTGTTTGATTATCACAGTTCATAAGGATAGCCGGTATTGGTTTTTCAACCACCGGTAAGTCAGACAAGAGCTCACGCAGCCACTCTGCCTCTGCAGAAGCTGTATCTAAAGCAGCAAGTTCTGCTTCCATGGTTGATTTAGTCAATATAGTCTGTTTACAAGACCTCCATGACACCGCACCACCTCCAAGGGTAAAAACATACCCACTAGTGGCGTAGATCTGATCAATATCAGAAATCCAATTTGCATCACTATATCCCTCTAGCACAGCTGGGTGCCCAGAATAGTGAATTCCAAAACTCATTGTACCTTTGAGATAACGCAAAACTCTTTCAAGTGCATGCCAATGATTATCACCCGGGTTGGACATGTACCTACTCAACTTGCTCACAGCAAATGAGATATCTGGTCTAGTTGCGCTCGCTAGATACATGAGTGAACCAATAATCTGAGAGTATCTCAGTTGGTCTCTAGCAATCTTTCTGTTCTTTCTCAAAGTCACAGTGGGATCATAAGGTGTTGGAGAAGGTCTTGAAAGGACCGAATCAGCCTAGAGGGGGGTGAATAGGTGATTTTTGACTATTTGAAACTTCACAAACTATAAGATGTAGTTAGATAGCAACCGGAGAGGCCGGTTTGTTTGGGTAGGTACTACCGGGTGTGAAACACCGGTACTACCAACACAAACAAACGGCACAACCGGAATCCTAAAAGAAACTACAAATCTGATGAAAGTAAGATATGAAGATAAAACAAGTTTCTAGCCAACTTTCCGAAGAATAATTTATGATAAAACTACTCTCACGAAACCTTGGTTGCTCCCCTTGATGTAGATCGAGCCTTCCCAACCTAAGAACAAGATAGGGATAGGAAGAACACGAAGAACACAATAACAAGAGAAGTAGAGAAAATAGCGACAACAACAACAAGCACACGGGACACAAGATTTATCCCGAGGTTCGGCCAATCCACTAAGGAGTGCCTACTTCCTCGTTGTTGAGGTGACCACAAAGGTCGGAGTCTATTTCACCTCCTCGCCTCACTCAAGCAACCACAAAGGCTACGAGAGTATCTCTACTAGAAATCTCAGGGTAATACAAACGCTTCGGGGAGCCCTCACAAGTAAATCAATACGGGCTACCACGAAGAACACCTAACCGGCTAGAGCTCAAAGAGCTCAAGAGTAAAAGACACAAAACAAGCCGGCAAGATGGAAACCAAGTGCTCAAGTCGAAGATTGATGCTTCCCACTCTCGAATCTCACTTCCCTAGCTCAAATCTTGCAAGGGAATGAATCTAGGAGCAAAGGGGGAGAGAGATGGTGAGTCAATGCTTGGAGAGAGTTTGTCTAAAGTTAGGTCAGCAATAAGTGTAGATTCTCAGTTCAACCCCGTGAAAAGTGAAGAGGGGAGGCATTTATACTCCCTCAGTCCCGAGGCTGGTCGGTACCACCGACCAGCCATGGTCGGTACCACCGACCATGACACAACGGTCGCATACACCAGATCTGGTCAAACTGACAAGCACCGGGCCAAGGTCGGAACCACCGAGGCCGGTGGTACCGAGGTAATGGCGGTACCACCGCCAGGCCAAAACAAGCTCGAACAGAGAGCAACTCAGTTAGGGACTCGGTCCCTCGGAAACTACCGCCCGAGGGTCGGTTCCTCCGAGGTCGGTGGTACCGAAGTAATGGCGGTACCACCGCCAAGTCAAAAGCTAGTCAGTCCAGAGAGCCCTGAAAAACTTTCAACCACCGAACCTGGGTCGGTGCTTCCGAGGCCGGTGGTACCGGTTATGGCGGTACCACCGCCAAGTCATATTCAACACAACACAGAGAGCCTCACAAAGTCAAGTTACCACCGACCTCCGTCGGTACCTCCGATCCCGGTGGTACCGAGGTGATGGCGGTACCACCGCCAGGCCTTTTTCAATTCTACACAGGGAGCTCTGCAAACTAGGTAACCACCGGCCTTGCGTCGGTAGCACCGCGGGCGGTACTACCGAAGTAATGGCGGTACTACCGCCAGGTCAAAAGCAGCGCGAACAGAGAGCCTTGCAAAATTGGAAACTACCGGCCATGGATCGGTAGCACCGAGGGCGGTACTACCGAGGTAATGGCGGTACTACCGCTAGGTCAAAAACAACTCTATCCAGAGAGGGTTGCAAACCAGGTTACTACCGACCTTGCGTCGGTACCACCGCAGGCGGTAGTACCGAGGTTATGGCGGTACTACCGCCAGGTCATTTTTGACCAACACAGAGAGGAAGTTTGAGCGCTGCGCAGAGAAGCTGTGGTCGGTACCACCGACCACCCATGGTCGGTACCACCGACCAAAGGAATTTACCCTCTACGTGTTCGTGATTGTGCGGTGTCTCTCAAGCGAACTAAGGTTAGTCGATTTGAGCACTTTTCTCCACATCTAGCCAACTTACTTTGTGACCCTCTTCATAGTCCGGCTTACCTATAACTCAAGTTAAAATTAAAATTTTAAACTACCACTTGAGCTAGGCATCTTTATATCCAAAAATATCCTACGTGCTTTGTTCACGAGATTTCAACGTTTCAAATCTTTCAAAGGACTAACACCTGCATACATGCTTTTATAAACTGGTTAGTCCCTAATTTGATTGTCATTAATTAGCCAAAACCCACATTGGGGGCGAATGCACTTTCAGGTCTACTATCCATAAAGCCAAAGCGACTCAAAACCTTCTCAACATAGTGAGATTGCAATAAAGTAATCCCACTCTCATCCTTAATCAGCTTAATGTTCAAAATAACATTAGCTTCACCCAGATCTTTCATATCAAAGCTCTTTGATAGGAAAGACTTGACTTCATTAATAACATCAATATTTGTTCCAAAAATAAGAAATCATCAACATATAAACATAATATAACAGATTGACCCCCACCATGTCGATAATACACACACCTATCAGCTTCATTAACAGCAAAGCCTGCACTAATTAAATTAGTGTCAAACTTCTCATGCCATTGTTTAGGTGCTTGTTTCAAGCCATACAAAGATTTCAATAACTTACACACTTTTTGCTCTTCACCTTTTACTACAAACCCATCAGGCTGATCCATATAGATCTCCTCATCCAACTCTCCATTAAGAAAAGCTGTCTTCACATCCATTTGATGAATGAGAAAACCATATGAGGCAGCCAGGGAAAGTAATACTCGAATAGTGGTTAATCTAGCAACATGTGAATAAGTATCAAAGAAATCCTCGCCTTCTTTTTGGGTATAACCTTTAGCCACAAGCCGAGCCTTGTACTTGTCAATAGTACCATCAGGTCTAAGCTTCTTCTTGAACACCCACTTACAACCCACAGGTTTGCAACCAAAAGGCAACTCAGATAACTCCCAGGTACCATTAGAAAGAATCGAGTCCATCTCACTACGAACAGCTTCTTTCCAATCATCTGCATCTGAAGATGCAAATGCTTCCGTAATAGAAGTAGGAGTATCATCCACAAGGTACACAATGAAATCATCACCAAAGGATTTTGCAATCCTTCGTCTCTTGTTCCTCACAAGAATTTCATTGTCATCCTCCTCAGGAACTTCATTAAGTGGTTGTTCAAATGACTTAAGCGGAGACTCAATAGGTGTAGTAAAATCAGGAGTTAATTCAGAAGAAAACTTAGCATTGCTACGCATATTTTTCATAGGAAAAATGTTCTCAAAGAATGTAGCATCACGAGATTCAAAGATCGTATCCACATGCATATCAGGTACTTCAGATTTTACTACTAAAATCTATAGGCTATGCTATGATGTGCATATCCTAGAAAGATGCAATCCACAGTCTTTCGTCCAAGCTTACGCTTCTTAGAAATTGGAACATTGACTTTCACCAAACATCCCCACGTGCGTAAGTATGTAAGTGATGGTTTCCTTCCAACCCAATACTCGTATGGAGTTGTCTCTTTATTTCTGTTTGGAACTCTATTCAGGACATGACTCGCAGTTAATAAAGCTTCCCCCACCATGCCTTAGAAAGACCAGCAGTATCTAACATGGCATTCACCAAGTCAGTCAACGTGCGGTTTTTCCTCTCGGCAATCCCATTTGATTCAGGAGAATAGGGAGCTGTCCTCTCATGAATAATACCATGTTCCGTACAGAAATCATCAAAAAGCATAGGAAAATACTCACCACCACGATCTGACCTTAGACGTTTAATCTTTCTCTCTAGTTGATTCTCAAATTCAGCCTTATAGATTTTAAAGTAGTCTAGCGTTTCATCTTTAGTTTTAAGCAAGTAAACATAACAATATCTAGTTGCATCATCAATTAAAGTCATGAAATATCTCTTTCCACCTTTTGTCAACACACCATTCATCTCACAAAGATCAGAATGAATGAGTTCTAGAGGTGCCAAGTTTCTCTCCTCCGCTGCCTTGTGAGGCTTTCGAGGTTACTTTGATTGCACACAACTATGACATTTAGAACCTTTGGCAATAGTGAAATCTGGAATTAAACTCAGGCTAGACAAACGTGACATTAAACCAAAGTTCACGTGACATAAACGAGAATGCCAAACATTAGAAATATCATTAATTGTGCCACAAATATGATTTACTGACTTATTACAAAAATCTGCCAAAGATAGGCGGAACAAGCCTCCGCAATCATAGCCTTTACCAATAAATTTCCATGCTTAGACATAACTACTTTATTAGACTCTAAAACTACTTTAAAACCATCTCTCAAAAGAAGGGATACGCTAACAAGGTTCTTGCGTATAGTAGGGACATGCTGCACGTTCTTCAGTTGCACGATCTTCCCCGAAGTAAACTTCAGATCTACCGTGCCAACACCACGAACAGAAGCATGTGATCCATTCCCCATTAGGACGGAGGAACCTTGGAGCCCCTGATAAGAAGAAAACAGAGAGATATCAGCACACACGTGAATATTAGCACCTGTATCAACCCACCAATTTGGTGATTGAAATACTGATAGTACAGTAGGAAAATTACCATACCCGTCATCAGCATCGCTAGTAGTCACAAGGTTGACATTCTTCTTTTTCCCTTTGCGGTCCGCTCGCTCTGGACACTCTTTGGAAAAATGCCCAAGCTCTCCACAAGTGAAGCATGGCAACTCTGCTTTGTTCTTTTTCTTCTTCTTAAATGTAGTAGTAGTTTTGGCATTGAAAGACTTAGGCTTTCCTTTGTACTTGCCATGGTTTTTCTGGACGAAGTGGGCGTTAGCTCTTTCCTCGTTCCCCTTCTCAGTGTTATCTTTAGCCCAAGCCTTCTCTTCAACATCAAGAGATGCTATCAGGTTTTCAACTGATATTTTTTGTCTCTTGTGTTTAAGGCTTGTGGCGAAATTCCTCCACGAGGAAGGTAGCTTTGTAATAATGCATCCAGCCACAAACTCATCGGGTATAACACAGTTAAGGAGTTCAAGCTCTTTTGCCAGACGATGTATCTCATGAGCTTCGACTATAGACTTGTTTGCAACAATCTTGTAGTCATGAAAAGTCTCCATGATGTACAATTCTTTGCCAGCATCTGAAGCACCAAAGGTAGCTGACAGATGATCCCACAAAGTCTTTGCGTCTTTAATGTGCAGAATTGTATCAAAGATATGATCAGCAAGGACATTCTGCACAACTCCCACAAAGATTTGGTTGGCATCCTGGAAAGCTCTCTGATCCTCTTCAGAGATATTTCCTCGGGCATACCAGCACTCACCCAAAACACTTTCATGGCCGTCAACCAATTGGTGACCTTAACTTGCCATCTCTAAAGTGCTCTCCAGAAAATTTTTCTGGCTTCGGCGCATCAACAAAACTAGCCATAGTTAATTCTGGAAACCTATAATAAGGTTTTTGGATTGTTAAAAGAATAGGCAATTTCCAGATTAAAACCAGAATATAAATCATGATAAATCGATGATCTAGATATCTCATATTGTATTGTTTACTAGCATAACAAAACATGCATAACATAATCTCAAACATGACAATCGGTGTAAGCATAGCTCGTACACCAGATAGATTAAAAGGCAAGATCAAAGACATAAGATCTAATATAAACATAGACATTAGATCACGAACGGCGTACCTTTCGATAGCTGGAGAAGACGGTGGCGGAGTCGGTGCTGGCTGATCGTCGATGAGTGCTGGAGGAATAGCTCGGAGCAGTTGACGACGAATACGCCTGGACGTAGCGCCGCCTGACTTGGATGGTAGACGACCCGTTGTTGTAGACGAGAGCAGTCGCGCGACGAGCGCTTCCCAAAAACCTTATTCGCCTTCTCCCGGTGCAGGCCGCAAAGACGAGGGTTCCGGAGACCTGCTCGCCCGGTCGCTGGTGCACGCAAGCGAACGGACTGGAGACGACTAGACGGCAGGACTCTGCAACTTGAAGGCCAAGAAATCAAAAACTAAAACTGCAAAAGGAGACCGCGCTCCCGCAAGGCGAGGAGCCGGATTTCGGCGGACCATTCACGCAAGTGCCGCGCACCCGCGCAAGTCGCCTCGCCTCGCCCGGCGCGGCGAGCGAGCGCGCGCGTGTGGACTTCTCTTTCTCCTTCTCACACTAGACTTGAGGAAGTGGAGAGAACTTCCATATTTAAGCAAGTTCTCCTCCCCTTCCACTAGCAAGGTGGGACTAAAGAGTTCCACTTCCCCTCTTTGCTCACATATGAATGGGCCTTTGAGATTTATTATGAATTTCAGAATTTATTATTGGGCCAAGCCCATATAAATTCTAACAGTTAGTCCACTATAAATTTACCATAATTGGATCAAATAAATTGCAGCTATAAATTATTCTAATTAATTCCAGAAAGCATAGATCTAAATTTATAGTTAAAAAATTATATTAAAGCATGCCATATTATATGTTCACTGTATATATACTTATATGGAGTCTAACAAAATTACATTATATGGTCTTCAAACTGTTATAACGGGGTCACGAGGTAATGGTTATTTGCCCAGTTTTAGAGTTGAGATAGAAAAAAAAAATGAATTTTGTAAAAGTTGAGGGAGATGGGCCACTAATATGTATAGACTTTTTCCTTCTACTTTACTAGTACATGCCTGCTGAGATGGGCCAAGGCCATTCTTCTCTCTCAAACGAAGCCCATTATAGTGGCACCCAATCCGGGTAATCATCTACTGTACGTTCCTTGCATTCAACGGCTGCGATCGATCATCCCCTGAATCAAACCCCAGGGCACTGCTAAACCCTAATGCCCACGCCGCCTACGTATAAAATACCACGCCTCCTTCTCCGGCCGTGTTCCTTCCCATCTCACACAGCGCCGCCGCGGCTTTACCCTAACCCTTCCCCACCACCATGGCCAGCGCACAGGAGACCCTGGTGCTCGTCGGCGTGATGCGCGGCCACAGCGACGTGGTGACGGCGATCGCCACCCCCATCGACAACTCCCCGCTCATCGTCTCCGCCTCCCGCGACAAGTCGCTGCTGGTCTGGGACCTCACCAACCCCGTCCAGGCCGCCGGGGACGGCACCACCACCGCCGACTACGGCGTCCAGTTCCGCCGCCTTACAGGCCACTCCCACTTCGTCCAGGACATCGCCCTCAGCTCCGATGGCCAGTTCGCGATCTCGGGATCCTGGGACGGCGACCTCCGTCTCTGGGATCTCGCCAAGGGCGAAAGTACCCGCCGCTTCGTCGGCCACGACAAGGACGTCCTCTCCGTCGCCTTCTCCGCCGACAACCGCCAGATCGTGTCCGCCTCCCGCGATCGCACCATCAAGCTGTGGAACACCCTCGGCGAATGCAAGTACACAATTGGCGGCGAACTCGGCGCCTCCGACGGCCACACTGGCTGGGTTACGTGCGTCCGCTTTTCGCCTAATATCTACGAACCGACGATTGTCTCTGGCTCCTGTGACCGTAGTGTCAAGGTGTGGAACCTCACCAACTGCAAGCTTCGCTCCACTCTCCAAGGTCACGGTGGTTACGTCAACGCCGTCGCTGTGAGCCCTGACGGCTCGCTGTGCGCCTCCGGAGGGAAAGACCATGTTACCCTGTTGTGGGACCTGACTGAGGGCAAGAGGCTGTACGCGCTGGACGCGGGTCACATCATCCACTCGCTCTGCTTCTCGCCCAACCGCTACTGGCTCTGCGCAGCGACAGAGGAATCCATAAAGATCTGGGATCTTGAATCAAAGCACGTTGTGCAGGATCTCAAGCCTGAGGTATCTGCCGGCAAGAACCAGGTTAGTCTCCAACCATAATTTCACTTTTTTTTCATGTATCTATCGATCACTGTAACCCTTCACATTTTTTATGTTTCTATTGGATCATTGTAATTACGTAGAGATGTTCATATGTCATCGATTGATTTCTGATTGTTGCCACTATACCGTATATGTTCTTTTTTTTTGATAACTCAGTCTTATATGCCTTAGCTATAATGATGTTGGCTGCATTCCAGTATTAGGATGATGAGTATGTGTAGTTTTTTTTGAAGAACTGAAGGAAATGTATCATGCTGGTCTACCAACAGCAGTTTTGATGTTTTCTAGTTGTTTTGTACACTTGTACTGACAGTACTGTAATTTAACGTTTGGTTTAAGAGATTCATGTATGCTCTGATTTTTTGTCTGGTTGAAGCTGCTACCGCCTATGTATATAAGAACACTAATCTATATGTATATTCAGGTTAAATAGATTCATGTATGCTCTGAATTTTTGTCTGGTTGAAGCTGCTACTCAATAGGTTCGGATATATATAAAAATTCTAATCCATGTGCATGTTGTTCCCTGTGTGCATGTATATACTGTTAAGCAACATTTCTGTTATCTTTTAGACTTTTACATTATAATATGTTGTTAGATTGCTTGCGGTGTCTGTATTATAGAGGCAAGATTGTGTGTTATTCTCTTGTTGACACTTTGTGTGCAATCTCAACCTTCTCAATTTATCTGCCATGCCTTATTTAAGGGTTTTAGAAAAAACACCATTTTTATAATATTGGAGAAAGCTTCTTATTCTCAAGACTTGTTATATTCACTTGTCACCACAGTTTACCTTTGTGTTGTTGGCAGCTATTGGATTTATTTCTGATCAGTCTAATGTTTATAGGTTGTTAGTGCCAAGATGAAATAGTTTTATGTTATTTTTGGTGTAACAATGTGTTTTCTATCTCATGCTTTATGGTATTATTAAAAGCCGCTTTGCTGAAGTTGTATTTTTGAAACTTACACATTACTGTTACTGCAGATGCTCTACTGCACAAGCTTGAGCTGGAGTGCTGATGGAAGCACGCTCTATGCTGGTTACACTGATGGAACCATCCGGATCTATAAGATCTCTGGATTTGGCTACTGAATCTGTTTTGATAGTCTTATCATGGGAAATTGCTGTGGTCTTTTAGTTTTTCTTTGACTATTTGAAGGCACAATATTTGCCCAAGTACTTCTGCTTAATTTACTCTTATATCAGTAGCTTCAGTCATGAGATATGGATACTTTGGAAATAGGATCTGTTTTCGGTTTTTGGCTCCTTTTATCCCGCATCGTGCAATCGATGGTGCCACATGGTGAATTCAATCCATAATGCTGGTGTATTCAATGTTTCTTATGGCCATTTTTTTGGTAATCTGAATTAACATAAAATGTTATTAAATTCTTGGGTCACATTTGATTTTTTATAAATTGTCTAATGCATCTGTATATATACTCTCTCCTTATTGCAAATAGAAGTCGTTTATGATAACGATACAGTCTTCAAAACATAACTTTGATCACTTATTGCAAATAGAAGTTGTTTATGACAACGATACGGTCTTCAAAACATAACTTTGATCACTTATTTTTTTAAAAATATTTATTATAAAGTAGTAAATATATTTTTTATGAAAATACTTTTCAACACAAATTTATTTATATGATTTTTACATCTCTAAACTCAATAATTTAACAGTTATTTATGATTTATATTTCTTATGTTTGACTGAAACCTTGTTCAAAACGACTTCTATTTTTAAAAGTTATTTATGATTTATATTTTCATGTTTGACTGAAACCTTGTTCAAAACGACTTCTATTTTCGATACGGAAATCTTGTTTAAAACGATTTCTATTTTTGATACGGAGTGAATATATAACTATAACTATGATAAAGTGTCAATAAGATCAATGAATTGTTTAACGCAATATGAATAATAAGGCCAATGAATTGTTTAATGCAAGTA
>CM019827.1:32149168-32169168 GCA_009763385.1 Coix lacryma-jobi var. lacryma-jobi | reverse complement strand
TTTTCTTTTACGGAAATCAGGCGAGCCGCTGCCTCCCTAGGCTGCGGGAAAGAAGAGTGGGAATGAGGGCTTCTTTCATGGTGCGTATACACATGGTCAACGATCTTGATCCATGCCCATCCGTTCTGGTGCGTTGGAATTTGGCGTCTGCCTGTTTGCACCCAATATGATTCTACTCCGGCTGCTATGTTCCATCTTTTAAGAACCCGAGTGGACATCAGAGGGGAACGTCAGCTGACTGGGCAAGGAGAAGGCTTTACATTCAAGATTATCCATTCCTTCCCTTTTATTTCATAAATCGTTGATCCCCCTCTCCAAAGATTCGAAGCCTTACTTAGAGATGGTATGTAGCTGCTCGTATCAGTGAGCGCCAATCGTGATGATTGGGTATATGATAGGTATGGGGTAGCTGCTTTATCTTGCCAATATAGAACTTTCCTTTGACCTTGCTATCTGTATGTTTATTCTAGGCTAGTATGTGGGTAAGGGGAAAAGCCTCGATGCTTCTAATCGCGGCTTCCCTCTACCTGGAATTCCCCGTGCTGCGAATCAAAGCTTGTTATATAGGAGAATCTGCTCCGCTACCCACTAGTCAATTTTGCTTCCCTATAGTCAAAAGTAATACTCGCCATTTCAGTTGTGAATCTATCAAATGTAGGATGAACCCCTATCGATCAAAGTTTCAATCCCGCTATGCCCTTAGCAAGTTAATGGGGTTGTTAGACCTTCACTGGACGTATCAAGTTCTGCACTCCACAAACACTCGTGGAATGGTCCAGTCCTGAGAATAAAAAACCTCAACAGAAGGAAGATTCTATTTGTCTACTGAGTCATGCCAGCAACGCTCTATCCAATTGCTCTCCCCACTTGTCTCAACCATGGTTAGGTGCGTGCGTTGATCATAGTTACAGAAATGGAATCTTATATATATATCGCCTCTTTTATTGCAATGCGATGTATCAGAAAACAAAGATAATAAATGAATACTTGAGTTCGAAACTGAAAGTGTGAAGCGAGGAATCCATATTATGGGATTATTCAGCAGTTCGATCTACTACTTTAGTAACTACTAGCTTGACGCATATTGCTTAATTGCCGGTGTATTTAAGGCCCTAACTCAAACTTCAACCAATTATTTTTGCAGTATTTCTCCAGCAGGGAGAACCTAGATAAGTGAATTCTTTATGGTCAGTCGCGCTAAGCTCACCCAGAGTTGGAACGAGTGGGAAAAGATAGAATGAAAGCAAGGAAGCGCCAGCAAGGCATTAACCACTATATTAGGAGTTTGAAGTAGAAGTGCTTTTTGCCAATGCCAAGCTTTTTCTTATAACCGAATATGAGTTAAAAGAAGGAAAAAGCTTTGTAGTTAATTGAAATTGAAAGAAAAGCCCGAAGGTCTACCCAATCTAAAGTAATAACAATAAGTGCCAGCTAGAAAAGTAGAATGTGTCGTCGTACTTTTTAGTCAATCCCTTGCTTCTTAAGAAGAATAAGCCTTACAAGAATGAAAAAAAGAATCATAGAGTAAAGACTGAGGAGAGAAGTCCGAGTACTTTTTTCAAAAGCTCTGCTTCCTCACTGCTTCAGTGTTGGAGAAGTTCCTTAGGAAGAGGCACGGGGGATATCTTCCTCTTCAGACCGGTTTGAGTCAACGCTATATTTTCTCCTACTTGAGTTCCGGGTGCTACTGTCTTCTAATTCATAGCGATTCTTTCCTCCAAACTCTCCCGCGAGTCAGTGGATAACACTTTCTTTCGATAAATTGGCAGGGACTGCGTACCATTAAAGGGAGTCAGTGGGCACCGTAAGTAGTAATCGAGAACTTGATGAACATACCAACCAGTATGTGAATCCGTAAAACAAGTGGAGGAAGAGAGGCTATATCTAGCTTTCCCTGCCTGGTGAGCCCGTTCACCTAGTCTTTCCATGCTTTCAGTGGCATATGACTATCTGAATGCCATATACCAATCTCAATCCTCCAGCTAATAACCTATCACACACAGTGTGATATCTCCCTTTTCTCCATCTGCCTCCCTTCCCTATGTGACTTCAGCTTTCACCGGATGCGGAATTCTCGTTTTGTAAAGATCTCCTTGGCTTATTATTTCTCATGTCTCTATATAGGTATTCTTGTGTCTCTGCTCTGTTGAGCCTTGTTGCCATTTATTATTGCTATGTGCCCACCCGCTCCTATTGACCAGTGCTGTCTGACCTTCTTCCTTCGAAAGGGAAAGAGAATAAGATTGGGGAGAATACCTTGTTATGGCCTTTTCCTTGGATACGAGCTGCTACTCAATGGATTTACCACTGGGGCATTTTATTGACCAGCTTTCCAATCAATTAAAGAAGAGGCAAGTTATTATGTAAGATAATAAGAATAGTGGAGTGGAGACAGTGAACTGAACATCGCACTAGAATAGCGAACTTAACTTAATTAAGCACAGTACTATATGTCAATTGGTCGTTGCATTTAACCTATATTGACTAAGCGGTATCATTAACAACCTACCTTTCACTCTCCCACTAATACATTCAAGCACGAACTCCAACTATTGGTAATGCTTGCATCGAGATATTCGTAGAGACTAGCTATAGCCTTTGTGAGTCAGTGTCCTCATTAATTAGCCAATGAATTCACCACGCACCAGGACAGTAAGGAAGGATAGCTACATTTGTCATGCTTTCGTCATTACAAGGGACCTTCCAGTTCATTCAATAAATACAATAGAGTTTGTAAACTTTCTCACTATGGTTTGCTTGGTCATGACCTTGTAAAACCAAGTACTAGTAAAGGTACAAGGCCTTACTTAATCTTATTATGTGCAACAGCCTTATTCAACCTGAAGCTCTCATCCAAATGTTCGTGTGTTGCTATCGGATCGAAATAGAGGTCAGGGTTTGGCAAGAATGCTGCCCTTCGAGAAGTCTTTTTATGTTGGTTCAGTCTCCTTTGTCAATTCAGAAATCTGGTTACTTTTATACAAAAACTATATATTTTAATGGTATAGGCAAAATAACTATAGTTGTATCAGTCAAATCATCTACAGCCGGTTAGACATTTTACTATACTCTACGCGCGAGGCTATTTGCCTTACTTACCAAGCAGGGGATGAGCTATTCATGAGAGTTTGAGGAGAGTCTGTGTATCCATTAGTTTAGCGTATGTTTAGTTACTCGAGTAGTAGTGGAATACTTATAGCCTTAACATTACGAATGTACTAGGATCAGTGTTGCCAATGAGACGGGTATCTCAATCAGTAGACAGAACCTTTATGTATTAGTCAATTCTTTCTATGTTTATGGGCGGCTATACCATAAAGAGAAAAGTGGCGGAGAAAGCAGCCCTTAGACCAAAGCGCTTGAAGGTAGCAGATATGGAAAGAGTTAGTAATGTAATGCTTAATCTTGACATGTGACATATGCGCTTGAAATAATGAAAGTGTTTGCTTATATGGCACTCCTATTTCAGAACTTTCTAAGCTGTTGTTGGTATAGTGAGGATTCCTTTTGAGCAGGTAGGAGTACTATGGTGATGAATGATTCCTTTCTTGATTCTGTGGTAGCAACTATGAGAGTGGAGAAGATCCAAGTTATGGACTTTCTTAATATGTCTAGGTTTCACGGTATTCTTATGATGAAACATATTATTGCCAATAGGCATGAATGAGTACTGAAGCTATTAAAGAGAAAAGTTTACGTTTATGAGTTTGAAGATAGCCTGCCCGGTCTTTCCTACTTTTTTGATCTGGTGTGATCGACTTGTGGAGGGAAGTACTTAATACGCGTTTCAAGAACAACCCAGGGAAAGAAGACTGGTGAGATATGGAATGGAAAAGGTTGGAAAAAGGGGTACTAATAAAAGTGAAAGGCCAGGCTTATAGCTAAGAAATTTACTTAATAACACGACCCCTTACTCAGTTTGCCTTACTCGAAAGAAGCACGAGCCCTAGCCAGCATTCTTTGGATTTAGTAGAATCCAAGCCATCTTACTCTTAGTAGAGGTCAATTCAATGCTCTAATAAGCTTGCGAGAAAGCCTAAGTGAAGTTCAGTCTCTTTTTTAGTCTGTCTCTTTTCAGTTTTTAAGCAAGTGACCATAGGGCAATGGAAAGATCTGATACGGCGTTATAGGCCTTGTAGGTTGCAACTCCTTCTAAGATAATAAAACGTAACCACGAGGGAGATTACGAATATTCCAAGCATATACATCTTAGGCCAGTAAGCTAAGGATAGATGAAATCCAGTAAGACAGCCAGAAGCAAACGAGTTCTCAAGTGGCGAGATAAAGCTTTGTATAGCTGCTGTCTTTTTCATATATACATATGTAGAAAGGGGTATAGCTGAGGAGTTTTGAATTCGAAGAGCAGGCATATTGAGAATAAGCGAGTAGTTTTATTTCTTACCTCACTACTGTTTCAAGTGCTTTTGCCTTCTAGCGAGTGTGAGTTCCCCCTAGGTAGGGCTATAGACTAAAAGATATCTGTCAATGATAGAGCAGTAGATTTCTTTCTTTTAAGAGTTCTCTTGCTTGTACTATAAGTTAACATCTTCATTACTCGATGGATTCTCCCACTCCAGTGCGTGCTACTTCTCTCCTTAAGCTGCTCTCTCCTTTTATCAACTTATGATGCCTATTGATCTTCCGTCGCTCGCTATGGATGGTTGCAGCAAGTTCGTTTAGCTTCCAGCAAGTTCTAGAGAGATATATTGTTAGAGAGATATTGTTTCCTCGAGGAGAGGGAAGAATATCGTAGTTGAGATAGGACCTCCTTTCCAGTGGACAGTTTACCTTTTGAATCGACAGCTATCTTTATCACCTTTCCCTCCCTTCTAAGTGAGTTCTAGCTGGCATCCCTCGCTCTCTTCTTGTCTTCTGCTCTATTATCCCTTCGTGATACCCATTAAGGGCAGAGCTCAGTCCATTCTTTAGTTTAGGGACTTCTTCAAAGCAAGTACTGATATCGCAGCACACAACCATGAATTGAGAAAGTGATTCACATATAGCTGCTAAATCCCTACTTGGCAATTTCCCTTGAGCCAAAGCAAACTCTAAATTACCTGACCTTCTTCAATGAGGGTTCTCCTTACTTCTATGAATTGTCATTACGCTAGGCTTTCCTTACTTTTATCTGCTTGTTCTAGTATCTTTCCTTGCTTTCCCTTCGCTGTTGTCCTCGATACCCACATCTCTACTGTTCATGTTCAACTGGATCTGTTTTCTTTCTATATCTATCTGCTTTCTTTCTATATCTATTGGTTCTAAATATCAATACTTCAAGAAACCTATCGGAATTCACTTCAATCAACCTTTCTTTCCCTTTCGTTTGTTTCATTCATTATACTTACCGTACCACCATGGCTAATAGCACGACCATTGTCTATCTCTACCCACACGATCCTACTTTTACCACTGCTGTGACCGCTTTATGCAAGAGTTCCGGTATATGATGGATTAGTCTAGAACAATACAACCAAACTAATAGCTTATAGTAATCCAACCCAACTAATAGCTTATAGTAAAGGTCAACTAGTTGACTGAGGGCTCTCTACTCTCCGTTCGTGATACCCATTAAGGGCATCACTCGCTCTCTGTTTGTTCCTCATCCTCAAGTGTTACTTTCCTTTCTTCCTTAGTTTACTTGATGCCCGATTCATTCCTCGAATCGTAAATCATTACTATGCTATGAATTCCTCCCTACTCGCCTGCATCGATACCATTCGTCTTGAAGAGCAGAGCCTATATAAGAACCGAAGAGAATCCTTTGCTCCCTCTGGCCTTCTCACTCCTCCTTCTCATCCCAACTGGGTGTCCTCGTATATTCCTTCTTTATTCTAACCATTCAGAGTTCTGGTTATTGCTTTAGCTTTCACCTTATCTTCCGTGATCCATAGATCTATCTGGTTCCGTGTCCTCAACTGCTATCATTCCTGTCCGCTATTCTAGTTCTCCTTTGCCCTGCGGGCTAGTCCTTGTTCGAATCCGAGCTATCGATCATTTCTGGAATGTAGCTATGCACCGTTCCTTGTCCGGGAGAGCAGAGAATCCGTATCATAGCTAGTTCTGGGTTTCCCTATCCTTCTAGTCATTCCTAACCTTCCTCTCTCATCCAAACAAGAGAGATTCCTGAACTACTGCTTGAGAAACAGCTACTACTAGGAACCCTTGTCGACGATGAAGACGAGCTAGCTTCCCGCTTTCCACCTTGGTTTGGTAAGGCAGACCTTCGCTCTTGTCCGAGAAATCCTCCCCTCTTCCATGCTCTTCTTTCTCTTCCTCTTGACTATTGCTTATTTCCCTTGCCTACTTAACAACGCTTCCATCTGGAGTTACTTCAACCGGTCACGCATTAAAGAGAGAATGATCCCGTCGAATTGCTACTTTGCAAGTGTAGGCCAGCCATAGAGTCTGTTCGATAACTAGCCAACTATGTAGACAGCTACTTGCTATTCCAAAATAAGTGACTACTAAATCCATTATTATTCGCTTTCTCTTTCAGTTTTGACCACAGCTGGGAAAACACCCATCCTTATCCTTCCTTGAGACTAGTGCCTTCCTTGAGACAACTGACTATCATAGGGGTATTCAGCTTGATGACAGGATTAGTGCTTACCAGTGAGACTGGCTTTGTGAAATGAATGGATATCTGATGCTGCATTCCCATAACCCGACTACTCTTTACTTACCTACCTTGCTTCAGCTTCTTCCTTCTCTTTTCCCTAGCTTGCTTCAGCTTCTACTTGACCGTTGCTTGCTTATTGGATTAGGTATTCCTATCCGTGTATCAGCTAAAGATGAGGGCCTACTTATTCCTCAGGGGCTAGAACCGAGGTAGGGTTTGTTAGAAATCATGTTTATTTGTTATACCTGCCAATATCAGTATCCCCGGAAGGCGTAGTCAAACCAGCTAAGGATGTAGCTGTCATCAACCAGAAGCAAGGAAAGCTTTCAATTCACTAAGCCCTCTACTCTAGTATTTCGCTTAGGAGGGGATGCCACCTCGGAGAGCAAGCCTGGTCTTGCAAATGAATCAAATGAATTGAAATGAAGTAGTAGTTTATTTAAAAGCAAGGAAAGAAAACTGTCCACCTGTCGCTTAAGTCGATCCTTATTTATCAACAAACGAAAGTCCTACTAACTCCATTTGGAAACTCACTCTACTATGGCACTGTCCTATTCTATCTACTACTGGTTGTAACTCATAGGACACTGTTCTCCTTCACTTCACTACTCTACTACAGGCTTTGTCCACCCAATCCTTGAAGATACGAAGCAATCTTATATAAAGACTAAGTGAAGGTTGGTATGGCCCAATCCCATCATTTAAATGAGAGTGGATCGAGGGAATGGAATCTAGACTATAGATTGAACTAGACTATCAATTCAATCTATTCATCTCATCTTCCATTTTAGAAAGTAGCAAGCAGCGAAGGCTGCAGCAAGAAGTTTGCACTCTAACTTGAAACGGATTTCGCGCATTGAAAGTGTCATCCCTTGCTTTGTTTTAACCGCCCTTCCTTTAAGTTAAAGTATTAGAAACTCTTCCTATAATTAGATTGTTTATTTAGTATAGAATAGATAAGAAGGGCTTCATTGCCCCCAGTATTCCCGCATGTAGCTTTGAAAAGGGCGAGGTGTTGTTCAGGGTTCCCTACCCCATTCAACATTTTGCATTTTGGCACAGTATAGTATACCCCTTCCTTGGGGTACGGTACCATATCAAATTCACTAGGGCCTCTTTCTCTCTTTTTGTTGGCAACCCCTTTCAATGTATGTTTGATTTGGGAGGCTACCAATTCTGGATTTCTTCTCGAGACATCCCCGTCAGTCAACTTCTCTTCGGGATGGGTCGTTGGTCTTTGTGGAGATAATGTGTCAGCCGTGGTAGAAGTAGCTCCCTGAGTAGGCATGGGCGCCCGCCTAGATGAAGGGATTTTATCATCTTTAGGGGAGGAGTAAAGGAGATTTACTCTTCTCTGTCATTAGCCTTTTATTGACACTAGCTCTTTATATAGTCAATTTTTTTAGGAGTATCGTATCGGTAGGCACAGATCATTGGTATTGGATGTATCGTTAGGTTGTGTCGAGTCAAATCAGCGGAGCTTATTTTTTTCCGTTGCAGAAAAGAGATCCCTTACCCAGCAAGAGGATGCGCAACGGCTTTCGCGCTAGTTGCTCAATCCGTTGCTTGTTTTCTTTATAAAATGATGAATATGAAGTCCGGGAGGCTACGGGTACTATGGATCCTCTGACTCCCAATCGGGTTACCTTCCCGGGTCTCGCCGGTGTTGCCTGTAGGTCGTGATGTGCCTCGAGATGCCGTCTCCTGTCCCCTGCTCGTGGGGAATCCGCTCCTGGGGCGTCGCTCTGCTGCGTCTGGCCCATCCTCTAGGCACCTTTGGAGGGCAGGGAGTGTGACAACGTACATGCTTCCCTTTACTCCATAGGGCCTTTTCCTCAGTTGCAGGGTTTGGTGGCCCGAAATTGACTTGGCTTCGCCAAAAGGCCTCATCTCCAAAGCCCGGCTCGCGAGGCGTCCCTCTCGCTGTAGAGCGGAGCCCCCTCGCCTCGCTCTTGTGACATGCTATGTTTCCCTTCTTCCATTTTCCACTCAAGGGTGAGTCCCAGTCCATGCGTCAGTTTGTGGATCGCGGTCTCACGCACTAATCCCTACAGGTGCCCATAGTAGGCCGGCCGCCCTACCTAAACCAATCATCATATCGGTCCCTAGGCCCCATTGCGGAAAGGCTCGGCTTCAAAACCGTACGTGGAGCTTCTGCCTCATACGGCTCTCTAGGGATGGGGGTAGGCCCAACCCAGGCTTGTGTGGTTAGGTTGTTGTACACGACCTCAGTTGAGCATTCAGTTAGAGACGGCGATCGCAGGTTCGCTGGAGGAGAGGGTGTGCGAGCAGCAAGATTGCACAAACAAAGCCCTCCCGCCCGCAGCCCTATTCTAGAAATTAGGCTGGCTACGTGACTAATAACCGCAGAACGAGCAATGAATCCCCAACGACAAACGAACAAGGGTCAGGCATTTTCGGGGAGTAGCCCCCTTCAGAAGAAACTTCCTGGCACATACATTAAGGGAGCCATCGAAAGGTGACTGAAACACCTGAAACGGGGACTACCCGAGCTAATGACAGAGGCAAGAACACTTTCCGGCCAAGTCCCATTAATTGATCATAACGATATCGTGGAAATGCAGCACGGACCCATATATATAGAAACAGAAAAAGAAGAACCTTGATACTAAACCAGATCGAACAAGGGATCTTCTTGGAAATGGGAAGATCTAGGATAGGCGGCCAACCTCCTGGAAAGAGCGATGTGCATAGACCGTGCGGATACATGGGTGTATGCCGAGTCTCTGTGTGATGAGTGATTGTCAACGGAGAGGATGCGCATGTTCTTTGGCTTGTGTGTGCAGGGTGTCGAGCTCGGAGACAGTGATCGATGGCGGGTGAAGGTCAAGTTGCGACGTGCCGTGCCGACGACCGGGCGCGATGAAGGATGGGCGTGCCGTGCGGCGGACGTGCCATGCCGATGTATCGGACGGTGAAGGGCGGACGTGGACTTGGACTGATGGACTGGAGGCCGGAAGGATCAGCTGTGGTGGCTGGCGCCTGCGACAAGCGACAAGCGGAGAAGTGCGATCATTGGTTTGTGGAAGGGGTGCAAGGCGGTGCATCCCCTCTACGACGCCGGTTTGTTGGTAGAGCCCGAGAAAAACCAACGGTGACGGTTTCCAGGTTTGGGCCTCAAACCTGGTGCGGGTTTCCAGGTTGAGCCTCAAAACCTGGGCGTGGGCGGTTTCCGAGTTTGGGCCTCAAAACTCGGGCGCGGACGGTTTTCCGAGTTTGGCCACAAAACTCGGGCTGGAGGCTGGTTCCCGGTTTGGGCCTCCAAACCGGGGGCTGATGGAAAGGCTGGTTTCCCGGTTTGGGCCACAAACCGGGGTGCAGAGTGGTGGCGGCACGTGGCGGCGATCTGAAGGTTGCGTGGAGCGACGCGGAAGACCGTGCGGGCGTGGCCGTCGGATCTACCTACCACCAGCGGGTGGACCTAGAATAGCCTTAGGGTTAGGCTGGTCCGCTCTGTAAATACAGTAGTGAGGGTAGAGTAGGAAATAGACTTAGGCTAGGTTAGTATAAGTAGTCCAGGGGAGACACCCTCATCCCTCCCTATCTCAGTTTAGCGCAGTCATTTGCTTCCTAGCACCTAGGGTTTCCACTCTCCCATCCCCTGCTTTAGCTAGTTGAGATCCGCAGAGAGACTCCACTCTGTGTTACTGTTGATTCGAGGAAGTGAGGCCGTATCCTCACCTTGGAGCACTGATCGATGGCTTGATTTGCGTCCTTGATTCGAGTTCGTGGCTGTGATTTCCGTTTTGCTTGTGTTCTTCGCGGAATCCTTTTTGCTCCACGATTTTTCCCGTCGCTTGATCTCTTTGCTCGGTTCATCTTTTGCAATTCCGTTTGAACCCAAGTTGTTCTAGATCGTGAGGCACTTCTTTCCACCGAAGGAATCATCCTCTAACCTCACGGTCTAGGAGATCGATCGATTTTTCGTTTCGGGTCACTTTCTTCCCTTCCCCCGAAATTCTTCGATTCACCGATTTGGAGTTAGGTTCGAGCCATGATCTCTTAGAGATAGCTCACTAACCTCCTTGTGACTTCACTCACCAAGTTTGATCCCAGGATTTGTTTGGGTGAGTTCTAGTCGAATCGGAAGGACTCGAACAGTGAATTCGCGGGTGACCGGACGCTTCATCAACGACTCCGGCTACACGCTTTTGTGGGGCTACGCGTGGTTGAACTCTGTCTGAGTTCTTTTGTTTGACCGGACGCTCTGTTCAATTCGACCGGACGCTCCCTTCAGTCAGTCCGGTCAGAAACAGAGAGGTTCCAGAAACGTTTTCTGTGACCGGACGCGTCCGATGCCAGTGACCGGACCCTCTGGTGAGTCCGATCGTTTTTCGGTGTTTCGTTTGCTCGACCGGACGCTGGTTTTTGGAATGATCGGACGCGCTGCTCGCACTGTTCCCGTGTTTTTTGTCTCATCTGACCGGACGCTCAGTGAACGAACGACCGGACGCTTGAGCTCCGTGCGTCCGGTCGCGAACAGAGAGCTCCCAGAGCTGTTTCTGACGACCGGACGCGTCCGGTCCTGCTGACCGGACGCAGGCCAGAGTCCGGTCGCTGCAGTTTCGCGCCGTTTCGTTCGCGGCTCGTTCGTCCTTGATCGGATTTGAGTTCCGTCTTTTGGGTTGGCTTTCTAGGGTTGTCTAGTGTCCCGCTGTGCTTCTAGGAAGCATCCACCCTGCATCTAGGTCGTGGACATTAGCAAGCTCTAGTTTCGCTTTTGGGGTTGATTTTGGGACAGTGGCATCTAGTTTCCGAAGGAAATTTTGAAGTCCCATTCACCCACCCTCTGGTCGCTTCGGGTAGCTTCTCTGGTCCTTCAATTGGTATCGGAGCGGGTTAAGGATCTTCCACCTTAGCCGGTTCCAGATCCACCGAAGGCGACATGGATCGCGGCGTGGGCAAACCGCCGTTTTTCGAGGGACGAACTATGCGTATTGGAAGATACGTATGTCGGCCTATTTGCAGAGCTTGGGCGCTTCGATCTGGGATATTTGCAACTCCCCTGATTACGTGGTCTTGGCTGCTCGTGTGACTCAACAGCAGGTCGATGAGCACGATGCCAATAGCCGAGCCCGTAATGCTCTTTTCTCTTGTTTGAGCATGGGTGAGTTTGATCGCGTTTCTCACCTCGCTACGGCTCGGGAGATCTGGGACACTCTCATGCGTTTTCATGAGGGCACCTCTCAAGTCAAAACCCGACTCTACGAGTCGTTCAAGCGAGGGTATGAGAACTTTAGACATCATCCTGGCGAGAGCATAGAAAGTTATTCGCTCGCTTTCAGGTGATTGTCAACAGGATGAGGGGCAACAGAGAGCAGTTGCCATTTGACGATCATGAGCGTGCTTTGAAGCTTTTGCACACTCTTGACCGTTCCGTGTGGGACTCCAAAGTTCAGGCAATCATCGAATCGCCGAACTATGAGACCCTCACCTGCGACGAGCTCTTCAGTAAGCTCAAGTCCAGTGAGATTGATGCTATGGCGAGGGCCTCTTTTGAAAATCCTTCTCGCCCGTCCATGGCTTTGGTTTCCGGCTCTTCCTCTAACCCCTCAGCTGGCTTTGCGCTTTCTTCTCTCTTTTCTGTGACAGAGGACCAGCTGGAGTCTTTGGGAGATGACGAGTTGGCTTTGCTCGCCAACCGGTTCTCGCGGTTCCACAACAACCGCATGACCGCCGTCGAGGAGGAGGACGCACGGGATGCTACGAGTGCGGCGACCCCGACCACTTCATCGCCAACTGCCCCAGAAGAACAAGCACTTGGGCAAGGGCGAACATGGGCGCAAAGCGCGACTCCAAGTAACAAGGAGAAGCACGTCCCCCCAAGGCAACAAGAAACGGGGCGGCTTCGACAAAGAGTACATCAAGAAGAAGTACTTGGAGAAGCAGCAAGCTGAGCAGCGCGTTCTTCGCCACGCTCAGCGACGTCGACGGCTCGGATGACGACTCCGCCAGCTCGAGCGATGACGAGTCCGAGAAGAAGAAGAGGATCGAGGACAAGCTGAACGGCCTCTGCTTCTTCGCCGACGACGACGGCTTCTGCACCATGGCGCTCGGAGATGAGGTCGACGGCGAGCCGGAGCGTAACCCTCGGAACGACGACGACGACGACACCTCCCAGGTATCTCTCACCTACGACGAGCTTTCCTCCGAGGTTGAGAAGTTGACTGCTGCCCTCCTTTAGCCAAGATAAGCTGCTTAGGCGTGCCGCTAGAGAGCGCAAGGAGTTTAGGCAGAAGTGGGAGGACACGGTGAAGGAGCTTGAGTTCGCTCGGTCCACCGTGGTAGTGTCGGAGGAGACGGAGTGCGAGTCGTGCACCGCGCAAATGACTGACCTTCTCACTTTGAGAGGTAAGTATGCTGCGTTGGTTGGAGAGGTGATGAGCTCCGGGCTAGGCCGCAGCGGTTGGGTGCGTGCAAGACTTGTCTGTCTTGCAATCTGAGTTGGCAGAGAAGAATGCCAAGCTTGAGTCTTTAGAGAAGGCCAGCTCAGATAGCACTTGTGTCTCGATGGTGTGCTTTGTGTGTGGGGCCTGGAGATGGAGATTGCCAATGTGAAGCATGGCAAGATGCAAACCGAGGAAGAAAACACATACCTTCGGTCCATCTTGTCATGGGTCTCCAGTAGTGAGCCGCAGCTCGGGATGATGATCTCCCAATTCAAGCGAGCTGTTGGTACCCCTGGTGTAGGTCTTGCTCAGAGTGTTGATCTCTCAGCTTTTGGGAAGATTGGAGAGTCTAGT
Source organism: Coix lacryma-jobi var. lacryma-jobi (assembly GCA_009763385.1). Lineage (NCBI taxonomy): Eukaryota > Viridiplantae > Streptophyta > Magnoliopsida > Poales > Poaceae > Coix > Coix lacryma-jobi. Next base: position 32,155,785 of record CM019827.1, on the reverse strand, counting down.
GGTCTGAACCCATGTGAGAAGCCCAATTCCACCACTACTCCCAAACTTGCCAAGCTTCCACTCAAAGAGCCTGCCAAGCCTACCACCAAAGATGGTGTGTTGAGGAACCCCCGAGAGCTCCTCCCAAGAACCCAATTTGGGCACCCAAGCCAAACCACCTCAAGAACAAGCTTGATGCCATGCCACCCATTAGAGAGGAGTGTTTGCCTCAGAAGGGCAAAGTGAGCCACACCCACAGCCCTGGTCACCAACAACCCCCTTTGCGTGTGGTGAGGTACCAGTGTGATTTTTGTGGGAGGGATGGTCACTTGAGCGAGTTCTGCTTTAGGCGCAAGAGAGAGGCGCGCAGGGCTCGGGAGATGAGAAGCCCGGACATGTACCATCCAGCTCATGGTGGACATGTACCGAAGGCCCAGGGAGGAGCTGCTAGGTCCGGACGCAGTCAGGGCCCAGTCCTGGGCTAGGAGGAGGAGGCGCCCGAGAGGGACTAGCCTAGAGGTCCAGCACCTCAGTTTGTTAGGCCTAGGCAGGAGAGAGCTCCGAGGAGAGACGCTAGAGCGGTTGAGTCCCAGGCTCCTAGGCGTAGACCTCGTAGAGAGCGTGCCCGACGGGGTCCTGTTTTTGCAGGTAACGGACCCCGTGGCGGAGGCCTTAGTTGAGCGCTTTCCCCCACCGCAGTTTGAGTACCGCGGTGAGCGCTTCTTCCCCAGCGGACCACGTTTTCCTCAGCGTGGTGATCGCTTCCCTCGTAGACATGCTAGGAATGGTTTTTTCACTAACCCTTCTTTTGAGCAGCCGGCCCAACACTGGTTTCCCCTTATTTCACTAACCCCAGTGTTGGACCGTATGCTCACCCTATGTCTTTCTTTTGATGTAGGTAAGACGGTTGGAGGACGTTTGGTTGGTGGATTCCGGTTGTTCGAGGCACATGACCGGAAACACTAAGTGGTTCTCCAGCCTTAGCCGGTCGCCGGAAGGAGTACATAACCTTCGGCGACAATAGTAAAGGTAAGGTATTGTCTCTGGGACCGTGCGGGTTAATGAGCACTTTGTGTTGCGCGATGTTGCTCTTGTTTCTAACCTGCATTTTAACTTGCTTTCTGTTTCGCAACTTTTTGATGATGACTATGAGATTCGTTTCAAACCGAACCTTAGTCGCATCTTAGATCCTCAGGGCGATCTTGTATGTCTGATTTCGCCCTTTGGGAAAGTCTTTTGCGCGAATTTCTCGGAGTCGTTTGGTTCTTCTCGCTGTCTTTTGGCTAGTCCTTCTTCTTCCGATCTTTGGAAGTGGCATAGGAGGCTCGGTCACTTAAGCTTCGACTTGCTTGCAAGACTTAGCTCACTTGGCCTAATCCGAGGATTGCCCAAGCTTTCGATGGAGAAGGATCTAGTTTGCCATTCTTGCAGACAGGGAAGATGGTTGCCGCTCCCCACCATCCAGTGACTAAGGTCATGACCTCGCACCCCGGAGAGCTTTACATATGGACCTTGTTGGTCCGGCTCGGGTGAGCTCGGTTGGTGGCAAGTGGTATGTTTTGGTTGTTGTTGACGACTTTTCGAGATATTCGTGGGTCTTCTTTTAGCTGAGAAGACCGAGACTTTCTCCTTCGCTCGCAATCTGATTTTGCGTCTTCAGAACGAGTTCCTTTGAACTCGATGCGAGCTATTCGAGTGATAATGGTTCCGAGTTTAAGAATTCGGATTTTGAGAAGTTTTGTAACCGCCTTGGTTTGGAGCATCAGTTTTCTTCTCCCTATACACCACCCCAAATGGTGTTGTAGAGAGGAAGAATCGGACCCTTGTTGAGATGGCCAGGACGATGCTTGATGAGCATAGGACTCCTAGGCGTTTTTGGGCCGAAGCTATGAACACTGCATGCTACATTTCGAATCGCATTTTTCTGAGAGCGTTTTTGAAGAAGACCTCTTATGAGTTGCGTTTTGGTCGTCAACCCAAGGTGAGTTATTTTAGAGTCTTTGGTTGCCACTGTTTTATATTGAAAAAGGGCAACCTGGACAAGTTTGAGTCTCGTTCTTCTGACGGTGTGTTTTTTGGGTTATGGCACTCACACTCGAGCTTATCGTGTACTTAACCTTGACACTAACCGAGTCATGGAGACATCAGATGTCACCTTCGACGAGACTCTTGTTTCTCCTTCTTCTCGTTTTGAGCGTGCAGGTGATAGTGAGGTTGGAGAGCCTCTTTTTGATGACGAGGACGAGGGTGCTGAAGGTATAGATGATCCAGCACCCCCTCGACCTGCCGTGCCGCAAGGAGCGCCTCGACGACGACTCACGGCCCCGACACTTCCTCTTCCTGGGGGCCGTGGGATCCACCCTCGCGCGGTACCTTTTTTACCCGGGGTGGAACCAGCTGCTGTTGAGGGGGAGGTACTTCTTCCCGGGAGGCGCCACGACATATCCAGCGCCAGCACCCTCCCTCAGCAGATGATCGGCGACATCGACGAGCGAATTACTCGCTCCAGGTCACAGCACATCTCGCACTTTGCTCATTCTGCTTTTGTTGCGTCTTTTGAGCCCCGAGATGTTGGACACACGCATTGACGGATCCGGATTGGGTCAATGCCATGCATGAGGAGCTAGAGAACTTTGAGCGAAATCGGGTTTGGGTTCTAGTGCCACCACCTCCTGACTGTAAACCTATTGGGACAAAATGGGTATTTAAAAACAAGCAAGGAGAGGAGGGCCACATTGTGAGAAACAAGGCCCGGCTTGTAGCGAAGGGTTATAGTCAGAAGGAGGGGATAGATTATGAGGAGACCTTCGCTCTGCTGTAGCTCGTTTGGAGGCTATTAGGATACTCTTGGCTTATGCTGCATCCATGGGTTTCAAACTTTTTCAAATGGATGTCAAGAGTGCCTTCTTAAACGGCTACATTGAGGAGGAGGTCTATGTCCAGCAACCCCCCGGTTTTGAAAATCCCAAGTTTCCAAACCATGTTTTTTAAACTCCACAAAGCTTTGTATGGTTTGAAACAAGCCCCTAGAGCCTGGTATGAGAGATTAAAAACCTTTTTGCTAGCTAAGGGTTTTAAAATGGGATGTGTTGATAAAACGCTCTTTCTCCTCCGGCAAGGCAAATACTCTCTGGTCCAAATTTACGTGGATGATATCATTTTCGGTGGTTCTTCTCACGCTTTGGTTGCCAAGTTTGCAGATACTATGAGCAGGGAGTTCGAGATGAGCATGATGGGCGAGCTGACCTTCTCCTCGGGTTGCAAATTAAGCAATCCCGAGAGGGGACGTTTGTGCACCAGGGCAAGTACACGAGGGACTTGCTGAAGCGGTTTGACATGGGTGAGGCCAAGCCTCTTCCGACGCCCATGTCGACGACGACTGCCCTGGATGCCGACACGGATGGAGAAGCAGTGGACCAGAAGGAGTACCGCAAGCATGATTGGATCGCTGCTCTACCTGACGGCGACACGGCCGGACATTCAGTTCGCCGTGTGCTTGTGCGCGCGCTTTCAGGCTTCGCCACGCACTTCTCACCGTCAGGCGGTGAAGCGCATATTCAGGTACCTTCGTTTCACGCCTGAGTTCGGGATTTGGTATTCTGCTTCCTCCACTCTCTCGCTTTGCGGTTTTTCCGATGCCGATTTTGCTGGTTGTCGCATTGAGCGCAAGTCCACTTCTGGGACTTGTCAGTTTATTGGATCTTCTCTTGTGTCGTGGTCTTCTCGCAAGCAGTCTAGTGTCGCTCAGTCTACCACGGAGGCTGAATATGTTGCTGCGGCTAGCTGCTGTTCCCAGTTACTCTGGATGATGGCCACTTTGCGTGATTTTGTTTGAGCTTTACTCGAGTTCCTTTGCTTTGTGACAGCACGAGTGCCATTAGCGTTGCTAAGAACCCCGTGCTTCACTCGAAAACCAACACATTGATGTGCGCTTTCATTTCTTGCGAGACCACCAGGAGAAGGGTGATATCGACCTTCGCCATGTCGATACTCATCACCAATTGGCTGATATTTTCACCAAGCCTTTAGACGAATCAACCTTTATATAGGTTGAGGGTGAGCTTGGTGTGTGTTTCCCCTTTTAGATGGGGGAAGCATTTTGAGATGTACAGACTGACTCTTTTATTTTGAGGCTCTTTTCTTTTGAGTTTCTTGAGTCTTTCCAATTGGTATCTTCTTTCTTTCAGTTTTGTGTCGGGCATACGCATTTACATTCTGAGCTTCATGTCTATATTCACTAGAATGTAATTATGCTCTTGTTAGTATTGCTCCGATACTTATGATGATGCTTGTAGCTTATGCTCCTTCTGATCACTGTTACATGTTATGAGCGAGCTATTTTTTGGAATGGTGAATTATGCCTAATGTATATAAATCTGAAAATGTTCACCATTGAGATATGCAACTAGCATGTGTAGGGTGTGTTGAGTCCATTCCTGCTTTTCATATATGCTAGGTTGCTATGTCTCTAGTTCTGAGTCATTCACTTGCTTGGTTGTTCATAACTTGCTTAAAATCTGAACCAAGTATTGTTGAATTGAAAAGATCGAGATGGGATTGCTTGTCAACACCTCATGGTATTGAGACTGTTTCTCATTGCACCTTGAGTTAAACTTGAGCCATGTAGTGTATGACCGAAACCGTTGCTTTAAGCTTCTGATTGCTTCGGCATAGGCTTCGCACGGTTGAAAAGTTAGGCATGACAAGCTTTCAACCTCTCGCAATCACATGCTAAAAATGAACTTGTGAACTCCTTTACCGCTGCAACTCCGATATGAATTTGGAATCACAAGTATATGCTTCATTCCTATGCATGATGATTGAACTTTGCTAGGGGTAGTTCACCTTGTATATATGTTTAGCACTTGTTTTGGATTCCTTCTATACATGTCTAGTGCTATTTTGATGGTGACTATCCTTTTGGCTTAAAACTGCTCACATGCTCCTATGCTTCATATTTCGTATAAGTGATCAGTTTGAGCCTTTGCTATTTGAGTGCTTAATTGAGATGTTGGAGCTATACTGATTAGAGCATCTTTGCACTCTTTTGACTATATACTTGAAGCTCCTAACTTGCATTTGACTTCATATGCATTTGGAAGGAGATCTTGTGTTCAGGGGGAGTTTATGTGAAGGGAGTTGCTTCTCCGATACCTTTTGGCCTTGATAAGTGCATTTTCAACTAGGGGGAGAAATTATGCAAATCATATGCTCCGTGTTGATCAACTAAGGGGAGAATCATTGTCCTAGTTGCTTGCATTTGTCGAGGGGGAGTTTGCTAGTTGTGTTGAGCCGTTGCCTCTGTCTTGAGGGACTAGCAAACGTTCCTAGCTTTTCATGAGCTTTCATAAGCTTTTTTCTTTGGCTTTCAATTGGTATCGTCTGGTGTGCTTTCCCATTTGGTTTGGGTTGATTTCCAATTGGTTCGGAGTGATTTTCTTGCTAGTTGTGTTGAGCCTCTGTGCCTCTATCTTGAGGGACTAGCATTTTGCTTCTGTTGTCCTCCGATCTTCAATTGGTATCTGCTAGCGGTGTTGAGCCTGTTCTACCTCTTCTTGAGGGCTAGCTTTGCTTTGCTTGGTTGCGTCGAGCCGTTGCCCATGTCTTTGGGGACCAAGTTTTTCGCTTCATCCACTTGACCTTCTTTGGCTTTTGTTAGGCTTTTGGGTCATTTGGTTGGGTTTTCTCCTCCCACTCCTTCCTACCCCCTTCTTCTTATTCATGATTTGTTGTGGAGTTGACAATGCACTCATCAAGGGGGAGATTGCGGATACATGGGTGTATGCCGAGTCTCTGTGTGATGAGTGATTGTCAACGGAGATGATGCGCATGTTCTTTGGCTTGTGTTGTGCAGGTGTCGAGCTCGGAGACAGTGATCGATGGCGGGTGAAGGTCAAGTTGCGACGTGCCGTGCCGACGGACCGGCGCGATGAAGGATGGGCGTGCCGTGCGGCGGACGTGCCATGCCGATGTATCGGACGGTGAAGGGCGGACGTGGACTTGGACTGATGGACTGGAGGCCGGAGGATCAGCTGTGGTGGCTGGCAGCCTGCGACAGCGACAAGCGGAGAAGTGCGATCATGTCGGTGGAAGGGGTGCACAGGCGGTGCATCCCCTCTACGACGCCGGTTTGTTGGTAGAGCCCGAGAAAAACCAACGGTGGACGGTTTCCAGGTTTGGGCCTCAAAACCTGGGTGCTGGGTTTCCAGGTTGAGCCTCAAAACCTGGGCGTGGGCCGGTTTCCGAGTTTGGGCCTCAAAACTCGGCGCGGACGGTTTCCGAGTTTGGCCACAAAACTCGGGCTGGAGGCTGGTTCCCGGTTTGGGCCTCAAAACCGGGGGCTGATGGAAAAGGCTGGTTTCCCGGTTTGGGCCACAAAAACCGGGGGTGCAGAGTGGTGGCGGCACGTGGCGGCGATCTGAAGGTTGCGTGGAGGCGACGCGGAAGACCGTGCGGGCGTGGCCGTCGGATCTACCTACCACCAGCGGGTGGACTAGAATAGCCTTAGGGTTAGGCTGGTCCGCTCTGTAAATACAGTAGTGAGGGGTAGAGTAGGAAATAGACTTAGGCTAGGTTAGTATAAGTAGTCCAGGGGAGACACCCTCCTCCCTATCTCAGTTAGCGCAGTCAGAGCTCCT
>CM019827.1:32114168-32144168 GCA_009763385.1 Coix lacryma-jobi var. lacryma-jobi | reverse complement strand
GCGGTCGTAGCATGAACTCAAGAGTACCTTCATTTTACAGCATATAGAGGTGTACCAATCCCACCATGATCGCCAGAGCAAGATTCATTCTTTAATGGCTACCAGATCAAACATGAGACCAGCATCCTAAAAAGAAAAAGGAATGAAAAAGTTTTTAGAAATCCTTATCTTTCGGCTTTTTAAAGAAGATAGGACATTACAAAAACAAGGTCTAACAGTCGACTCTTTCCTATCAGGATTTGACAACCTGAATACCAAGGGACCACTATTAGAAGAGAGCATAATAAGTAAATGCCGACGCCATCTTTGACTTTTTGGATGGTCGGCGGCGCCATAAACTCGATAACCAGCACCGCGGAGTCAATAAATTCAACTAAATAGAATCCTAAAACAATCTTATTCGAGCACACGCGGACCCGCAGCAATGAAATTCACACAAGCGGCAATCATCCGAGCAGAGAATGGAGAAGGGAAATATACTTTGAATTGTTTTTCCGAATGAGAAAGCCTTTGGCAAACTCCTTGCAAATCCGTTTTTGCCGGGCACATAGACATATCTGCTCAGTCACAACATAAGGAACCCCCAATGTTCCTCAAAGCCTACCCGGCCTGACAGCTTTAGTTGAATGATCTGATCCCGAAGCTAGCTTTCTACTTAAATTGCTATGACTGGCCAACTAATGATCGGACTACCTATCTTGATGTTTTGAATCTGTATTCAGAGCTTTTTTCCAACTACCGGGACTACTAATTTCAAGTACAAAGCTCTCCTATGAATATGCTACTGCTCTTACTTTCTACCTGAATCCGAGCATTGAAGCAAGCTCTTTATCGCACCATAACCGAGTCTCTCCTTGCAGCTCTGATCAATCCACCCGGCATGCTCCTTACTCTTTTATTGTATGTCCATTTTTGCTTGATGTCTGGCTCACCGGATCTGGTACATGAAAAAGCCATTCCTTTTCGCTTTCCTTCAACCACTCAGTTGTAACACTCCAGTGTTAAGCAAACTAAAACCTGACATGTCATCATATGCACTAGCATTTTATTGAGTGATAACCTGGTTATGCATTCACTAAAACAAGTTTATTCTTTATGCTTGTGCTTAGTGGATAAGAAGTGTTTAAGTTGAAACCCTAGTTATGTTTTTCTTATGAGGTGATCAGTGTTTGTTTATATAAAGGGGTATAATGGTAATTTCTTATAGTAGTGAATTTTGGATCAAACTTTGGATTTATGTTTCAAAGATGAATTTGGACCTTGATTCAAGTCATCAATGGAATATAATTCAGTTTTGGTTTAAAATTCATTAAATAGTTTAAATAATTCCAAAATCCTATTTTATTCCCTTTTCTAAAATCAAAATCTAGAAAGAATTTGGGTATGCTTTAAAAAGCAAAGTTGCTCCATTTCTGATAAGGAACAACTTTGATGTGTAAAGTTTTTCAAGTGTTCATACAAAATCAAAAGTAATTGAGAAAGTCCTCTTTTACCTTTTTTATCCCCTTTTGCAATTCAAACTCAAATTCAAAATGCAAGCCAATTTTGGGTGTGTTGCAAAAATAAAAGATGTTCAGTTTGAAATTCTGAGCATTTGATATTTTGGAATATTTTCAACTTCTATTCAAAATTTCAAAGTAATTTTAAATTAGAGAAGGGTAGAAAGGGAAAGGGAGAGGATATGTTCTTGTCCTGTTCATGGCGGCAGGGAGGGGTGATCTGTTGATCACCCGAGCGCGCGCGTGAACGCCGATCTCTCCCGAATCCGCACACGACCGTGACCGTGGCGAGGTTGCGCACCTGCTGGCCAGCTCTCTCGCGTCGTGGCACCTTCTCCTGCGCTCGCCGTCGCCGTTTGCCACCGGTGCACCGACGGGCACCATCTTGATCCCAATCCAAAATTGACCGTCTCTGCTTCATCTCATCCCAATCCACCGCACCTATAAGTATCTTGTTACCTTGTGCACCTCCCGGACTTTACCTCTTCGTCTGCACCTCAGAGAGCTCGCTCTCGCCGGAATCCTTTCCGCCGCGTCCTCGAAATCAGCCGCCGAGCTCGGTTCTTCGCGAATCAGCTCGTTTCCGCAGTGGTCGCTCAACCGAGTATCTTTTCGACCACTTTTCTTGTGTTATGGCTTCACCGTGATCCCTGTGAACTCATCGGCTTGATGGTTCCATGCCTAATACCCAGGTTTCGCCGGAACAGCACCATCTTCACCGGAGTTCTCCGCCGATCGCCGCTGCACCGTGGTCGTCTATCTTCCGAGCTTGCTCCATCCAAACCATCCGCACCATCGTCTTCAGGGTGAGCTACTGGATCTTCCTAGCCCCTCCGTTCTACTGCTACGGCCTGAGTTCGCCGGAACAGCTCCGCCACGGTTCGGTTCGCCGCCGTGCGTGGCCAGACCTCGCCGGGCAGTAGCGTTTAGGGTTAGAGGCTCTATCGGTCGCGGGTGCCCTGGCGGTGGTGATGCTCGCGTCCGTTAGGTCTCTACCGGCCGGAGTTGGCCGGCGTAAGGAGCGCCGCCGCTCTGTGTGCGCCGCCGTGCCGCCGGCCATGGTCGGGGACCCTCGCGGTTGTAAAGGCAGGTCTTCCCAGGGTGTTGGTTGCAAAGTCTAAGACTCATATGAATAGTGAGTTGGACTGCGGGTTGTTTTCCTCAAAGCCGAAGGGCTTTTCTGTAAAGTTGCCAGGGCGCGTGGGCGGAGCCAGGCTGGGCTGGCTTTCGTGCGTGTTGGGCCGAGCCGGACTGGGCCAAAAGCCCAGTTTGGGCTAGTTTTGTGTTTTTCTTTTTCTGGCTTTATGCACAGTAGCTAGTTTTGTTAATTTTGTTTATATTAATCTATAGCTCTAAAAATTATGAAATTTGACATGGATGATATTAGCATATCTGTGCTAATTTTAAAATTATAAAATCTGTGTTTAGAGTAATTTTGCTATAGTCATTAAATGCATGCTTTAATTAATAAATGAAACTTTGGTGATTTATGTAATTTTTCTGTATTTATCCAAAAATCATGAAATTTGAAATGTAAGTTTATCTTAGTCACATCTACCTTCATGTTTAATTTCATCTCTGTTTAAATAAGTATAAGTTAGTTTATAAATAAAAGCTATTTAAGGTTTATAAAATAAATAGAAATGCTTAAACATATAGGTTTGTGTGATTTTTGGAATTGTTTGACAACCAATGGGAACCTAGCATAAATTGCTCCCTGGTTATGGTTTTCTTTGTGTTAATTATCTTTTGTCATTAGTTATTTATATAGCCTTGCTTTGTGGTGTGTGATATGAAATGTTTAATAGGCTTGGTGAATTATCTTGATCTGCTGATTTATATAAGTAATTTTCCTTTTAAGTTTTTTTTCTAAGTTGGGTTTGTTGGTTTGCAAAAGTTATAGTTAAGAAAATTTCCATCTTAACCATGATCATATCATAAGCATTTCATTATTCATGCATATGCACTTTTACGTGTAGCTCCCGTTCCAGAAGAATCTGAAACTCCGTGGTTATCTCTTGAGAGGGGTCTTTTCCTGAGACTCCGGACTTCGCTGATCTTCTCAAGGCAAGCCCCGGACATTAACCTTCTCCTTGTGATTTTCTAAAAGTTATTTCACTTGAGTAATATGATGCATTAGGTACAAGGAGTTGGGTGAATAGTAATATGATGCATTAGGTACAAGGAGTTGGGTGAATCCTATTTGATGCATTACCTACCTTGGTGATTCCAACACTTAACCCGGTTACCTGTTTTTTTTTGAAAATGCTTAGTATGCTTAGCCATGCTCTACTTACTTTATTATAGTAGGTGCTTTTCAAAATAGTGGCTATGCTATGGGAATAATGAATCATGAAACAACATGATAATGATAGTAACTTCCAACAAGAATGGAGTCTTGTTGTAAAGTTACTCAACTTAGGACCATATCGTTGTTGGACCACTGTGTTTGAGACCTTTGAGTACAGCCCACATGCAGACGTAAGCCTCGTCTATAGCTATTCCGATACCTGAGAATGGCTAACCGCGCACTGGGAGTGGAGAGATGGCGGGAGTAGCGTGTACCCTCGTGGGTTAAAGTCCTGGATTGGAGGTGTACTGTACTCTCGGGTGGCGCGAACCCGTTCTTGTATGGGAGGATCTATAGATAGGGTTGATATATGCAAGATTAAGTTCTACATATATCGTGTGGTACTGAATCCCCAGCTGGGTGTAATCGATTCGAATCGCCGTGTTTCCTCGGATATGGAACCTCAAACCATTGCTCCGCACCGTAGTAAAGAATGGGATGGTTTTGAAATGAGATATTCAAGAATGTGAAGGTTTGAGAATCTTTGGTTAGTTCACACTTGAGTTAAAACTTGAAAATAGGAATTACTTTTAGTAAGCATTTGTGCAAACAAAATGCTTTGACTTTGCTAAAGCCTTACCTTGTATCCCTATAACCTCCATACCTGAGTCTTCTCCTCTTTTCTAGTCGGTTAAGTCTTGTGAGTACTTTTGTACTCAGGGTTTGTTAACCCTTGTGCAGGTGAGTACATGGATCCACCTTTTGATGGACAGTGCTACTTCACTATAGTAGAAGAAAGTGATAATGATTCTGATGTGTAACCTTGGGCAAGTGAAATCTTTTGTGTGGAATATGTAATATTAAGTTCCGAACAAGTTTTATAATAAGTATTTTGGTAATGTAAACTTTTAAGTATAAGTTTCAATATATGTATATTAATCTTTCCGCTTTACTCTGATTTATCTTATCTATAAAACTGTTGTAATACTGTGATGCTTGATAAGGGATTATCCTGGAAAACATAAACGTGGATGATTCGGGTCTCCAGAGGACACCCGACAGACCTCTTGGATCATTTGGAACTCGTGCACGCCGATCAGAAGTCTTTAAGACAATGATGGGTGCAGGTGGGCCGCTTAATTCAGGAGGGTCTGCCACATCAGTATACTTTTTTACTGGAAGAGTCAAGCGAAAGCAATTAGTTTAGAAGGAAGAGGAAGACCTGGGGGGCTTACGTCCTCATTTCACTCTTTTTGCTCCTGCGAGACACGACTCAACTACTTTTTACAATTGACAGGGTAGCTCGGAGGTCAGATGAGTCCCCATAAAGATAGATTAGTACTGGAAGGTTCAGATGAAGGAAGGGCTGAAACAAGGCACAAACTTTGAAATGGGGTAGGGTAAATAAATATGAGCAATCCGTGAGAATAGCAAACCCCTATCTCTTATAAAGAAGAAGATAGATAGGTCCACGAGTTGAGACAGAGAAGTTCTGACTAATCAAGTAGGAGTTTACCCACGAGAGTCAGAGGCTGCATCATCAAAGGGGTATAGAAATAATTCAGAAGCACTATGGCCTGAAGCGAAGGGCAGGAACGAACGGAATCAATGTGTTCCAATTTATCCGGAGTAAGGACAGCAGCTGAGAAGGGGAAAAAAATAGCGTAGAAAAAAAAGGTAGGACCAGATCATGCGAAGAGCTCTTCGCCCTATTGATTAGGAATCTCGATCAGAAACCACCAGGCCATGTCTCCCGATAAAAGATGATCCCCACAATGGATGTCAGGCCTTGGCTTCATAAAATCTGATTGGATCCGCACTAGAGGATAAGAATACAGATAGGCTGACTAACTTCCAATTTTATTACCTGAAAAGATGAGAAAGGAATACCTGCAAAATAGAATAAACACATGGCACAGCTGGGTGCTAGAATAGTAGTTAATAGAAGTTCTAGTCACTTAAAAAAAAAATAACCACTGCTTAACTTAATTAGATCGTAGAAGATAGCAAGCGGGTTCGGGCAGTTAGTCTATTTGAAGGTAAGAAGTTCGGGTAGTAAGGGCTAGGTTTATATAGGGGCTATATTTTTGAGAAACATATGGTCTTGCTCATTTCCCATCAAGGAATGGAGATTGGGTTGGTGTTTGGAAGGGATTCAGTAACTGACCTTGGCCAGCAAGCAGAAAAAGGACTGACGTCTTGGGGCGCGCTAGCGCGCGTACTCTTCTTCTGCGAGACTCCATCCAAATCCATCACTTACTCGTTGGTTGGTGTTCCATTCTGTTATCTTAGACTATGCTGCCTTCTTCAATTCCATTCTTCGTCTCCCTAGTCGAAGTCTTCTTGCTGGCCCAACCCAACATGCATTTTAGAGTGCCGTGCCAGGGCGATAGGCGCTCCGCAGTCACGCATGATCACCAGAGCCTTTCTTGGCTATGTAAATATAGGGCCGGAATAAGTGCAAGATCCTCAACAAAATGGATTAAGGTGGGCTTCGGATTATTAATAATTTTTTCTATCTTGTCTTTTTTTTCATTAAGTTTCTTGTTTGGTTGTTTGAATCTGCCGCTATTATCACAATATCCCTCCTTTTAGGGATAAAGCTATCAATGGTGAATCGAGCATTCGCTATCCTTTTTTTTTTTTTAGCTTTTTTTAATTTGAATGGAAGAAAAGTAATGAAACCTGCGATGGCTACTGAATAACCTCCTTCTATTTTATTAATTTGAAACCCTTTTACCTTTTTTCTTCGTTCGCCAAATCTTCTTCAGTTCTATCCAAGCTCGGTTTTGTCTGAATCTTTGTGGAAGAAGAAGCGGTTCGCCAGCCGCTACATCCAGGGATCCCACAAAATCATTAAACCTGGCGGCTGCTCGCTCTTTGATCAGTGATTCACCGGCCACTAGATCGATGAAGAATCTCTCAAAATCCGCTCTTTGATCAGTGATTCACCAGCCACTACATTCTTGGATCCCACCTTATTCTCAAACCTGGTGGCTCGCTTGATTGGCAGTCCTGTAAGCTCATCTTGCATACAAATTTTTGGGGTACCAAGGCCTGCATCCACCAAGAACATTTCTTCCCTTAAGCGTAAGCGTAAAACTGAAGATTGTAAGGCGTTTCCACTACATAATAAGAAACTCGAATTAGATCTTGGAAATGATCGACTCCAATAGATGCTCATCATAAGCTTTTTTTCCTCCTATTCCTATTGATCAGAAGTATCCAGCAGCGCCACGCCAGAGTTACTTCCGAAGCGCTACGGACGGGACGAAATCCGGCAGCCAGTTGCTGGCTCTGAATAACCAGCCCAGCAAGAAGCTAAATTCTTCCATAACATAACGGGGCGGGTTGCGCGCGAGCCGAGTGACGTAGGTGCACAAGAGTACTTCGCGCCACAACCATCTCTTTTTATAGGTTCTACGGACCGATGCCTCCTGCTTCATCTGGTAAAAAGAGTCATAGATATGCCTGTAATTAGAAGGAAGAACCGCCATAAAAATCTTCCTCGTGTATCGTCTGTAGCAGAACTATGAACGGGAGCTAGCAATCCGGACCGTATTGAAAAGGTTCCTGAGACACAGCATGGAAGAGTCAAAATATTCAGAAGCGAGGTCCAATAATGAAGAAGGGGTAGAATTACTGAATGAATAAGAGCTGTGGCTAATACCCGAGGCATAAAAGACGCATTTTCTACGGGATCCCGAAACCACCAGCCACCCCGACCTAATTCATGATGAGCCCACCAACTTCCTGGCGAGATGCCTACGGTTAAAAACAACCAACATGTCAAGATCCAAATTCGAATTGGTTCCTGGTCCTGGTCAGAGACCACTGTGTTCGCGCCGGCGGTCCAACAAAGAGGCGAAGTAGTGGTGTCTTTCTTTCCATTACGAACGACAACACGCTTCGCCTGCTCCCTCCCCGTGTCCATTAGCGCTCCTGTCCAGAGCGAAGAGAAGGCGAAAAAGCGCCGCCGAAGCAGCATGAGCAGGCTTCTATGCTACGCAACAATAGAGCAGGCGCGCCGCCCACAAAATGTTTGAATGATCGGGTAAAGAGCGAGCTTCTTATATGGGATCCGACGCATCCAGCAGAGCGAAGCAGCGTTCCATTCTTTTCGGCGGCATCCTTCCGCATTGGCGGCGAGTGGAGTGCCACAATCCCATTCATCATTTTGATCTACATAACCCAAAGCCCATAGCACTGGCGACGTCTCCGGCATAAATGCAAGGAGGATGTATAGCTGATATAGGATCTTGTGGAACAGGATTTGATTCTGCAAGCGGTTCGGTACGAACGAAGAAATTTCGAACAAAAGGATCGGAACTCGCTGATAGGAAAGGAGAGAAAAACAAAGCAATGCCAAGAGCTCCGTCAATCTGCTGTTCATCGATAGACGAAGCTCTCTTTTTCATCTCGTGCCAGATGTAACAAAAGATTAGTCCTTTTTCCTTCTCGCGAACCACGGGAGCGCCCAGCGCCCAGAAGAGCAAAGCTCATTTTTAAAACTGGGTCAAGCGGCGCATTAAAAAGGGCTGGCCCGTTAAAAGGACGCTTACTTTGCGAACGAAGTTCAGAATCAACAAGGGTTCTCCGAACGAAGGGAGTGTACAACTGGGGCGCAGCTCCACTTTTTTGTTGGAGAGATAGAATGGAGTTCTTCACGAAGTTCGAGACAAAGAAAAAATAAAAGTTTCTCTATAGCCTCTGCGTTTTGAGACATTATGGCTTTGGGGTCGACCCCGGTAACAAAAAGGAATCCATAAAATTGGGATCCAACACCATGATAAAAATACTACCCTCTGATTAGACCATGTCCCTGAAGATTTGATAAAAAAAAAGGTGAATTAGCGGTTAATACGTTGTTAATTAGATAAGTTATTTGGAATATGACGGAACGAAAGACCAAGGAAAGAAAGAAGAATGCACCAAAATGCAGGTGCTGCACCAAACGCTGGTGGTTGTTTCTTGTTGTAAGTGAATGCAACGAAAAGACCCGGAAATAACAAATAATGAGAAAATTCATTTATAGACATTTCGTGCTCATTTCCTAATTTCTGCTTAGTTATTCCCATCATCCGGTAACCACAGGATGATCCCAATCTCCTTTTAGTAATAGATCTTTTTGATATGTCTCAGTCTCAGCGGCAAGGAAGAGAAAATGCATCGAGTCATTTATCAAGAAAGTGGACGAGCTATGGATCAAGATCATATTTAGTCACATTTCTACCGGTGCACTTCTCATGAAATAATTCCCTTTCCAAGGAAAGGAAAACAAGAACTCGAATACTCGTAATAGCGATCCCGATCCACCTACTTTTTTTCTATTCTTTTATTCGAAACGTGCTAAAGCACAAGCCATTTTTATGCATGGGGCATAAGAGAATCTATGTTATCGAAGGAAGACAACACTTCAGCGTTTCGGTCTACCCACCCTCATTCAGTAAACCAATAGGATTGCAGCATTGGAATTAGAGTTGGCCAGGTCCTCTAAAAAGAAAAGAAGAAACTACTTAGATTAGAATAGATAAATGCCATTGGTTTTCTCGTACTACGATATCTTTTTTTTTGTTTTTGGCCATGATTGTGCTGCTCCTGTGAAGGCTAGTGGGAAAGCTCACCGTTCGTTGTGATGAGTGGGGGCCTTGTATCTGTATTCGGATCAGCTCCTTAACATAGTTTCCTGCTTGAACCCTGGCTGGGAGCTGGGAGAGGTGTCCCACTACAGGTGCAAATAAACCATTTTACCTTTCAGGGGAAAGGAAACAAACCACTCAATAATCGGTATAAATTCCTCCTACTGAACTGACTCTCTCCTTTTGTCTAGTTAGCCGGTTCTGATTGCAGCTTCCTATTTTCCTATTATTGTTTCTCTTCCATCGAGAAGCCATTCTTCATAAGTCAATAACTGGGAGCCAGTGTCATTAAGTGGCCTATCAGAATACAGGTAGCAACCATACGCACTTGGCTGAGAAATCCTGCTCATAAGCCAGGTCTGTGTGCCGAGCCGTTGCCTCAGGGGAAGCGAACAAAGTCATTGGAATAGTTTATTTATTGGGTGGGTCCTTCTCTTCTCATTTCAAGATCGATCATCTCGAGTCTCGGGCTGAATAACCTACTCTTCCTCCGATCTGTAAAGATGAATTTCAATACCTTGTTCTTATATGAGTTTCATGAGTACGATCTAGACTATACTTATTTTATCTGGTTTTTTCGCATAGCGAGTAGAGGAATAGTTTATAGTTTTGGAACCACCTGAGCAGGAATCGCTGATCCACCTTCACTTGTTTCCTCTGGCTTCGATTCTTTTATTGTATAGTGGACTACTTAGGAGCTTTAAAGCCGCACTGACCCTCGTTAAAAAAAGAGCTGGGACCCACCTACTATAGATGGGCCTCGTTCCTTTATAATACGATCTAGCTTGATCCATCATCCTCCAATTATGATAACTGCCTTCTAGCCGCAGCCGGAGCTACTTCTAATCCGGAATCCAAAGGAGTCGAGCTTTTCGTACTACCATCGCCCGGGCATCGCTTTCTTCCCACTGCTTTCGTCCAGTTTTATTGCTCCTCCTCTCAACTTATTGTTCTTGTGAATACCGTACGTTCTTGTGAATATCAATCTAGGCGTAGGGCTAGGCTGGCTTGCAAGATTCGCTTCGTGCCGTTGGCAAAACACTGGTATATGCTTCGCCCTTCTCTTCCTTTAAGTTTAAGGGACAAAGATACCGTCTTCTAAACTGAGGAGAGTTATGTATCGCCATAGCTTATCTGCTGCCTTGTTTTACGAATCTGACTTCACCCGAAAGAACAATAAGAAGTCAATGGGTTTGGTCAAGTGTCATGGAATAGAACTAGTTGCCAAGGTAGCTGGGTTTAAGAAACACGAGATAGGCCGCCGCCTGTGAAGAATAGGTAAGCAAGGGATAGGGCGATGGATTTTCTAAGTTCATAGTCAATTGCTTAACACGTTGTTCTCGCCAAATAAGCATTCTAGAAAAGCCTTACTTCGTTCTATATGGTTATGGGAGGTTTATAGTTCTGTCTGCTTCGAGCGCTTGTAAAGCTGACTGACCAGTTATAAGAAATGTATGTGCTTGTTGATAGGCTCTGACTGCAGTCATCGTTCTAAGATCCAGTCTTTTCTTCTTTAAAAAAAAAAATAAATGCCTTCCCTCGGCTCTGGGTACAAGGAAAGAGCCACTCCTACTATTCTTTGTTTCGTTGGTAGAACCAACACTCATGTTTTCTAGCCAGGAGACTCAAGAGCGCACGAGCAAATGTTAGCTTAACACACCAGTGCCAAAGGAATCTTCCCCTATTGGCCCATCTTTTTGATGGAATTCGTAACCTAGTAGGAAATGGAATTCCTGCCCCATTCGGAAAGCCGGATCAGGATGAGAAAGTCCCCCAAGCGTATCTTCTTTATCTCTTTGTCAAGACCAAATGGTGATGCAACCAAGGAAAAGAGCGCGTTGCAACTTCTTTCAAAGACTTTCCGATGTAGTCGCGTAGCTATTGCTTCTGTTCCAGGAAAGCATACGGATGTTTCTTACTTCTATGTTCTGATTGAGCTGAATCCTGGGTTGTTATGGATCAATGCTAAAGCCATCCTTGAGAACACAATCCCTAGCAATCAATTCTACTTAGTTCAGTTATTCAGCTTTCCAAAGGGACTCACCTACATTCTATCCGCAACATACTGGTATCCATATCTTTTGTTGGGAATATCCGATTCGTACTGGTAACTGAAGAATATCCGAAGCAGCCTTATCCGATCCAAGTCTTATCCATATCTGCTTCGTACCCGCTCCATTTTGGTCAGCCCAATAAATATCTATCATGATTTGTGCAATTCAGCCTCAACGTCCATAGAATAAAAGTTAAATAAAAAGCGTCCGCGGAGCGCCTCAGTGCTCAATGAAATCCAATTTGTGCTTGAGATGTGCAATAATGTATCAAGAACGCTTCAATCGGCTTCAGCTGGTTCTAACCATCGATAGGTGGATAACTTCCACCAGAGTGTTGCTGCAACTCACACCGAGGGACAGGGGGTGTCGGTTCAGACTTCCTATTGCCAAAGGTACAATCAAAAATGTGCAAAACTAGTCCCCAGATCATGTGGTTGATGGTGCATGTGGTAGCCCTGGGCAAGCTTGTTGTATAAAAAAGAATCTTGAGAAAGATAACAACTGTTGTAAAGTAAATACGTTAGTTGGGTTGGTTTAGCTGGTTTATTGGGCTGAGTGGTAAAAGGCTATTCAATTTGGTCGGGTAAAGGATGGTTGACTCCCAACTGTCAAAGCGGTATGTCTTCACAAGAACGAAGGCCCCGAACTTGGGATTCCGTGTGAGAGTAGCGACTTAAAAGATCGAGGAAGCGAAATCTACGAACTAGTTTCTGAGCAGTCGTGAGTCAAGTGGAATAGGCCTAAAATGCGAATTAGGATGAAAGACATCTTGCTTCAAGACTTCCATAATATAAGTAATCTCATATGTTTGAACTGAGAGAGCTTCATTTTCCAATAGTGCCAGGACCTGTGTTCCATATCCATTATCTTTTCCTTGTCCTTCTTGTCGAATAGAAAGCAAATATATGTTCTGCGATAAAGCGTATGTCCTATATTTCTGCCTTTCATTCATCTTACCATACTTCTTATTTCCTCTGACTGTAACCTGAACCAGCCAGAGTTCAAATTCCTTTCGGAAAAGTGAAACGTATCTTCCTTAGTGAAGTAGAGCGTTTCAAAAATTCCGTGCATCGCCGGCTCTCACCAGTCCCGATGCAGGTAGAGTAGGACATGTGCGTTACCAAGCATGGCTTAAAAGGCTTTTCTTGGTGCGTTCACTACTCGAAACGGGTCCTTCCTCTATCGAATATCCCTAACTAGCTTTCCAAGCCAGACGCGTTATTTCCAAGTTCCCTCCAAGAAAAAAGAAAGATAACTCAAAACACGTATTGCTGCTTCTTCACTCTTTGCTTGATCGCATATTCATGATGTTAACCCTTCTTCTATTTGCTGAAGCTGGGCATTGGTTGGGATTGAACCTACGGCACTACTTATGATGCTATCAAAGGTATTGAATCCGTAAGCTTATTGATCGCATATTGCACTTCTTTTCTGGAATGAGAGAGGAAGGGTAGAGAGAGCGAGGATATGCTTAATCCGCTTTGGGAGGCATATGCATTTCAGTCTGCACGGGCTTACAAAGAGGCATTTGGATAGCACAGATAACCGAGACAGGAATAGTTGAGATATGAGAGGGAGAGTTTCTAGATGAGCAAGAAGGCGTTAAATATCTAATGCAAAAAGGAACTACCTAATAAGCCAGCTCTATGGTTTTTGCAACGTTTCAACTAATTGGAAATGCCTGCTCTTCGATGTTACAAGCTAGCCTTGCTACGATTTCCATATAGGTACAGAAGATTGTGATACCCCTCCCAGAGTGTATGCTCCAGATGAAGCTAGCTTCCAAGCGAATGAACTGTAAAATCTCTACTCTTTTGCCATCTTATTCTTACTTAAGAAGCTTCTCTAGATCGACTTCTCTTTCTTCATTCACTTCATTGAAAAGATATTGTGCATTTACCGAATTTCCTGTCATAGATAGTCTAGTGAAGCTAGCTTACTAATGCCAAGAACTACTACTCACCAAAACCTATCCTTACTAATACACGGCTATATGATATTCTTATTTATTATTCTATTTCTATATTTACTCATATTCTAGTTTCGTAAAGCTATACTTTAGAGAAGGAAAGAGAGGGACCACTTGCCCATAAGAATAAGACCGAACTTAACTACCTGTAACTGTCCCAACTGCCCATGTGTACTAACCCCCCGAAATCACTTTCCCTACTGCTACGTTGAAATGAAAATGCCCGCCTCCAATCCGCTTAGTTAGACCAGACTCTCGGACATATGATTGTTGAGTTAGCCAAGTGAGGGGTTCGTTCAGCCCGTCAATAAAGCTATTCTCGGTATAGAAATAGATAAGAAGAGCTCAAATTAGGGGCAGGCGCAATAAGGAAGGTAATCGATTGACGAGACCCACCGGAACTTAAACTTTCAGTCTTCTATACGTTACCTGCCTGGAAACATGTTAGGTCGTGTCTTAACATTCCGTTCTAAGAAAGATTCCACCTCTCCTCGACTACCGAGAACCAGCCTTCTTTCTCCAGCTAGAGGAGAGAGGTTTCTTTCATGTTATATTCCAAAATTGAATACCCTCATGTCTTTACTATGTGTACAAATCCGGCACTTAAAGCGCCCTCCCCAGGGAATGAATGCACGTCCAATTAGAAACTCCCCTCCCTACGTGGGACCTATCTTCCTAATGCCTTGCTTCAACTACTACTTAGAGTTCTCCAACGGACCTGTAGATATGGTATCTAGTTTGCTTTGAATAAATAAAGTTGTAAGAAAGTGATCTATCTCATAGTTCTCCATACCCAAAACCATTTATTTCACTGCAAAGACGAGTACGACAAGAAGAGAGGAGTAGTACAAAAGACCCATATCATCGAAGAGTGAGACCTCCCTCTTACCTATCCCAATAGACACATGACCTAGCCTAGCCCCCACCGCCCTATTTCCTGTACCCACGTTCTTTCAATGCCAATACTGCTACTCATACATATGAGACGGCAGAAAAATGGGCGAGAAAAAACATATCTACTTTGTAACGATTCTAGTTTTATTAGACTCCTTACAAGCCAAGCCCTATTTTTGACAAGTCATAGAGTCATCCGCCCTGTTTTCCTCCTATGCTTCTCTATTCCTATCAATAAGCCCTTATCCCGATATTCCTATCAAGAAGAACTCTCTCTGCCTGGCTTTGCTAGCTTCGTTCTCCTTACCATAAAGTCTATTTATTATTGGATCCGACCTGTGAGAAACCAATCGGAGTTCCTACATTATAAATCAACAAGAGAATTGAAAACAAGGATTACGGTGTTCGTTCGAAGCGGGCTTCCTTGGCAAAGGCTACCGACAACCTGATAAGAAATTGTCAAGTCAAAGCAGTCTCGGGTCAAATCTACCAATTAAGTAGCCGGATATTAGCTCTCCTTTGACACTGTAAGTCGGGTAATTCTTTACTTACTGCTAGGGAAAGCTCGGGTAATTAAGCTCGTTCGTTACTGCTAGGCTACCAGCTAGCCACATTTGAAGTAGACCAGTCTAAGGTTCAGATTGCTACGATTCGTACGATTTACTTCTTACAACTTGGATCTTCTGCTCTTGCAGTCGGATTGGATCTTCTGCTTACAACCTTTCCAAGCCTGTCTTTGCCAACTCGTTACTAGCTACTGAATCAAACTCGGCTACTGTAATCTGTAAACTTACTTTTCTGCTATAGTGAAAGACTTGTCAAAAAATGAACAATAGTTTGAGGCTGCCCAACCTAACTCTGTTCAGGACAACTCTACAATCCGGGTACCCACGGGCGCGCAAGCAAGGTATTCCTTTTCTCGGTAATCGAATCCAGGTCAACTTCTCTTTAGAATAGAACGCTTTCTAGCTCGTGTAATTTCATGTTTTCCTTTCTTCCTGGATCCAGGCAAGCTAGCTTTTCTTATTATACAGAGATAAGTCAAAAGAGCCTATATACGAAAAAAGAGCCTGCACGGCAGCACAATTTCAGGAAATTCGGTACCCCTCCCTACTCAAACTGGGCAAGCAAGGAAGGGGAAGTAAGCTTGGAGGACCAGTGTGCGGCATTTAACAACATTTGTAAGTTACTTTCGTTCCAGCTTTCCAAAAAACCCTGTCTCGCAGAGCACCAATTAACTCTTTTAGGCCAGTCTCAGGAGTTTATTTATTTGAGCCTCTGTCTCGGATAAGATTAGTGCGAGCCACATCCAAATACCTCGGTCAAATTATTCAGTTTATTATTATATTAGGCCGCAGGTGGTAGAATCCCTCTGTCTCACGAGCAAAACAGCCAAGTAAGCTAAGTTTGGATCTGATAAGGTTGGGTTAAAGCCAAAGTAAGGAATTATAAACAAGTAGAATCTGGCTCTATAAGTAAGGAAATATCTCTATCCGGTTATTTGTAGTGAAAATCTGTCTCGAGGGGAGCAAGCAAACTCCAAATTAATATGAATACGAACCTGGTTCAACAAGTCGAAAGTCATAGGAACTTAGAGATTCGGTTTCTTATGTAACTCGCTTGCTAGAAACAAGTCTTGGATGCCACAACTCCACATCCAGTCAGTAAGTCTGTAAGTAAGGTAACTTAAGAAAAGCGAGCCAGATAAGATTGTTAAGAATCAAAGCGAGTCCAGCAGATGATTCTTATTTTCTAGTAACTGGTCGTCTGTACTTAAATCGAATGAAACAAGCGAGCCCACTTCTTACTTCTTGCAGGTGTTTGGGAGGCGGCTAAGCTACAGAACTTGTAGTTAAAGTTTACGAGCCAGATTGGACGGAAGGAGTATAAGATTCAGATTTGGAGCTAACGAGCCTAGCAACAGCTTAGTTCTTTTGTAGGTAATCGATCGAATCCGCCTAGACCGGGGAAGATTTATAAGAACGCAGGTCTAGCATTTTAAACAACATTTGCCAATGCACAAAGTATGGTAAGTAAGGTAGGCTTAGCTGACTGATGCTTACTAAATCGAAACTTTTACTTCTATATTCAACTCAGTCTTTCCCTTAAGATCTCTGCTGTTGGAGATAGCGTGGGCGGGATGTTACCCAACACCTCACTTTTATTCAGAACTTTGATGGTACGAAGTGCCCAGTAAGCCTGGCAGGAAGAAAGTAATATTAATTACAACCACTTGTATGCTGCTTAGTCGGACTCAAAGGATATAAGGGAATTGGCGCTCGCTCGGATTCATTTTCCAGGTCCTACATGTTCTAGGACTATAGATGATCCAACATGCCTATAGTTTTCATTATTGTTTTATGCTTTAGCCTCCTTTTATAAGCACTTACTTGGCCCATGCGAGTCGATTTCAAGATGTAAACTTTTACTATCTTTCTCTTCTGACTTTCCTTTCTTTTTATGCGATCGGAAAACGAATGAGATCAGAAAGGCCATCATTGAGGCAAACGATGCAATAGCTTCGGTGAGAGCAAAGCCCAAAATGGCATAACCAAATGATTGTTTAGCCAATGAAGGATTTCGCGCCACAGAATGAATCGAAGAACTGAGAACGTTTCCAATCCCGACAGCAGCTCCCGCTAAAGCAATTGTAGCAGCTCCGGCACCTATTGATTTAGCTCCCTCTAACATGTAGAGTTGAGAGTTGACATTGTTTCGCGCTTTTCCTTCGCAACTCGCAATTTCGAGTATAGTATTGTATAGTATAGTATTTCTCGTTGATTTGATTCCTCATCCCAAGTTGAATAATAATCCTCCTCATCTCCATAGTTGAATAAGAAACCTAAACACCCACACAATCTCGATTTTACACAGCATTTCCATGGTAGGATCGGACCAACGGAACAGACTAACTACAGTACGCAGTCGTCTATTTGTTAGGCAGGCGACTTGAACATAGATTCTTTGACCCAGGTGATCAGGACTCGTACAAGTATCTGACGTGATTAGGCGGGGACAGGATTCGAACCTGCAGTCTTCAGGTCATGAGCCTGATGAGTCGACAATTCCTCTACCCCGCTTCTTCCCCTGATCTTTCTTTCCTAAAACCCTATCGATGGAATGCATTGCCGTGATTTCCCATCTACTACGCTAATACTTGTTTCAATCAATTCTCTAGGTCCATCTAGAAATAATTCTCCTTTCTTGCCACCCACGTCAACTTCGACTCCTAACGTATACGAATGGTTCTTATGCTCACCAATCTGCAAACTGTTACGGAGAAATGGTTCTTATGCTCGCCAATCTTCAAACTGTCTGTTACGGAGAAGTCGTTTACTGATTAGCTGCTTGAACGTGGAAATATTTCTGATAATCCAGAGATAGATCCTATCTATGATATTCATTTGAAAAGAATGGTTATCTCTGTCAGTTTGTTGGAGCGAATCTTGGAACAAAAGAAAAAAGGGAATCTTTCACAGAGGCTTTCGTCCATCAGAATCGTCAATTGATCTTCTGAGTAAGTTTTTTCTTACTCCTCTGGCGGGTCTTCAACAGATTTTTCTTTGAAAGCGATCTTTGGACTTAGGGGGTGCAGCCTGGAATCTACTGCCTCAGGTGCTGAACTGGTCTATTCTGGATTTTGGATGACCGGTTCTTTGTCGGAGTTCCCGGTAGATCTGACTACAGGGACGGCTGTTAAGGAGTTAAAGGCCAGATAGAGGCTCTTGTCTTTTAGTAGCTAGCTTTGCTAATAGAATAGTAGCTCTCCTTATCTTATGAGAGAGAGATAGGCGCTCTCTCTACGGCCAATTCTCCTAAACCACCCTGACCTTTACTTTAAAAAAGAGAAAGATAAGTCACACAGCTATTGACTCAGCTGTGAAGGAATGAATGGCGAATCGGGAGGAATATGGTAAAAGCTATGCTCAAAAGTAGGTGGTCGACAACATTGGTATCCCTTGCCAACTCTTGAGACAAAGATACAAAGCCCACCTGAGCTGAGCATATCTCAGTAGCTTGCAGGAAGAGAAAGATGTACTTAAACACTATAGATCTTCGCGTGATCCGCTTCCCCCAGACCAGCCAATAGAAGAAATAGAAAAGAAAGGCTTCATATACTACATTAGATAGCAAGTGGAAGGATTTGCCAATGCGAAATTGAGTAGTAGGCACTTTCTTAATATCATGCGAACGGAAGGCTGGTATCGATGCCCAGGCTATATATACGCTATTAAATAAATTCTTGGTGTAACGTCAGTCAGCAAAGAAAATAAATAATAATTTAATAAAGAATGAAAGGCAGGAAACAAGGAGAAGGAAGCTAGCAAACAATATGAAGGAAGACTTTAAAGCCTTATTCGTACTCCACGGGACCACGTATAATAGTTTCTTCTGAATGGAACCGTACCGATCTACTAAACGAAGGTGTTCACGAGAGGGAAGGGCTTATCTTAAAATTCGGTATCAACTGAGCTCCTGCATTCATAACAAAGGAAATGGCACCGAAACAACTTATCTGCAACCCTGACACCAGCAAGCACGGGCAAATTGATCCTCAAAACCAAAGGGCGTTAGCCAAGTCGAGGCTTTTGAAAAGCCTTACCTACAACGCGAGTCTCTATTATCAACCATTCTAAAAACCATCAGTGCTGCTACTCGACTTTCTCATCTCCTATTTCTAGTTATCTTACAATTAGAGTAGAGTCAGGTAAAACGAATTGTGAGGATCACTTGCTTACCACTTCAAAAGTAACGAACCACCCACAATTAGAGTTCTACTAAAATAAATTTCCCGGTTATTCTAGAAGTTAACTCTTTTAGTTGCGCGGGTAGCTCTCAGGCCTATTACTCCAGGCACACTTTTCTCAAACACTACGTTGCTATAGCTATGCTTCCTCAGACTCTGTTTGACTCCCCTCTCAAGCAGGTAAAGAAGCTCTTTCCATTCTTGCCTAGTGACTAAGATTTTAACACTTGTTGTGTCTAGGCTGCAAAGATTTTGTCATAAAACACTAACTGAAGTGTTAGAGGGATTCACTTTCGATAAGAATCCAAAAGCAAGTTCCCTATACTACCTTCTTTCCCTCCTCTGTTTCTGTCTTTAAGAGGCAGTGCATCCGGCAGGAATCGAACCTACTTTTTTACCCATTTAGCCTTTCTAGGTTGGTGGGCGCTTTCACCATTCAGCCATGGATGCTTTAGCGAGTGAACTAGGTTTTTATTTGAGAGCGAACTAGGTTTTTAGTGGTATTACTTCTCGAGCTTCTATTTCTTCCGTTAAGGGAGATTCGGGAAAAGATGGAATAGGAAGACGTGTTTCCAGAACGAACAAGATACGGGTAGAGAAGGGAAGTTAGCAAAGTTAGACAAGATTGGAATGGGCATAGGAACATGTATTGATGTACCAGATCGGCTAATGCTCCCAGGTTGATGCGATGTATTCCACCAGTTGACTGGAGACTTTTTATTATTGGTATATCGATCGGTCCAGCACGGATTGAAATAGGAGCCGGTTCGACAGGAAGCTTTTGAAAACGC
The DNA here is from genome assembly GCA_009763385.1 of Coix lacryma-jobi var. lacryma-jobi. NCBI lineage: Eukaryota > Viridiplantae > Streptophyta > Magnoliopsida > Poales > Poaceae > Coix > Coix lacryma-jobi. The sequence continues at coordinate 32,124,285 of CM019827.1, read as the reverse complement.
AGTGCACCCAGGTAAATAAGGAACAAGATGAATACAGAAGTTAAACGAGCATCCCACACCCGAAAGGTACCCCACATAGGCCTTCCCCGAAACCCCCCAGTCACTAACGTAAACAAAGTAGAAAAAGCACCAATTTCTGTACCGGTTCCGGAAGAGCGAAGAAAAAGGGGATGTTTTGTTAATGGGAACAAGGAACTGTTTATAGCTGTCGCGATATAAATAACTATACTCATCCGAGCCGCAGGAACATGTACATACGAAATACGAGAATTTCCACCTTGTTGAAGATCTGGTGGTGCTACCCGAAGACTTAAATGAATAGCCATCGCTGTTAAGAACAACCGAGATCCAATGAGAATTTGCGCGTAGCTTTTTGTCTTTGACATAAAAAAAATAAGGTTGTAATAACGAAACTGACATTTTCTTTTTCCTTGCCTTGCAAGTGGAACAAGAAAGACTATATAGTGATTTTTATTCTATAAACAATCAAAGGATTTCGCATGCTTTCCATGGAATGACGGAATTCCCCTTGCTTAGTTTTCGCTCCGCTCGTGCGTGGCACTCCTTGCTTGCGGAGCGGCATATCGGAAAAAGAAGGATTTACTTTCTATACGGGCCCGTCCCCTCTTACCCCTAACTAACGATTATGCTGCTCTCGCCTTTTTGTAATCTTCTCTTTCCAAAATTCACTACTAATTTTGACTACCTCCTTAGTCACCCTATCCACTCTCGTCCTGTTTTCGGGTTCCGGGGATGAGGATATTTCGATGATTTCTCCCTCCGTAGGTGGAAAACGCGTGGGTGAGTAGAGTCTGTGCTTTGCTTTGGGGGGCACCGGCAAGAAGCTTCTCGGCCACCCTACTCTGACTTGATTAGCTACTTACTAGTAACTAGGATCGTTCAAACAGTCAGTCAGCAATGCGTACTTCTTTCCTAGTTGAGTGGATCTGCGTAGCAGAGCCCAATCTTCTACCACAAGCTCTGACCTGACTTGTTGTACTTGATTCACCCACGTAAATAGACAAGGGCTTTCATCCCATAAAAGAGAAGTGAGTCCGCATGTCGGCAAATGATTTGGAATTGGAACTGACCACAGAGGAAACCGAAGCCCTAACTCCCCATTCTTTCTATCTTACATCGCCATCGAGCCCTGGCTGTAGAGTCACAGGTTTCTAATCGCAATGGATTTATGTTTTCTTTGGCTTTTCCATTCGCTTCGTTCAACCCTGATCTGGATAGATAGCTCGGCTTCTATTAGCTGAGAATGGTTTTGTCAAGGACGCTATACAACAACAATGAACTCACTTCTGATCAAATTGGATGAATCGGTAATCTTTCTCTGTCTTGTGAGAGAGAGTCACTTGCTGTATTGAGAGCGGGTGGGTGACATGCATTAAGCGAAATCAGTTGTTATGTTTTTGATCTTCTTTGCGCGAGAAGACCCTTGACTGAGGAGACGTGTTTGGCTTGGATGATACCGCTATGCTCCTATTCACTTTCAGAGACCGCTCTGAGTTTGCCGCAGGCAACCCTTTCACTAAGAACATTTTCGCCATTAACGAAATGCCACTATTCCACAATGCTTCTTTGATTTATGTGTAGGAGCGGTAGTAGTGAAGAAAATGGAGGGAGAAGAAAGAAAGCGATGTGACACGAGAATAGATCACATCCGACAGCCAGCCATGCCATTAGATAGATCCGCTCTGAGTCTTCTGCAGGATGAGATCCGCTTGGTCTTGTGATAGGGGCTTGAGGAGGAAGAGAGGGGATTTCTTAAAAAAAGAATGAATCTCCTTATTTATAGGGAACAGGACGTGTGACTTCCTCAAACGAAACGAATGTGGCTTTCGTGATAAGGCAAATCCTTCGTTCGGTACAATCAACATATTGAATCTACGCTCGCTCGGCTCGGTGCTGAATGAACTCCTTCATTGATTCCGCTCGTAGGGGGACTGTGAAAGCAAGCGTAGGAGATAAAAATGTGAGTCCGATGGGTAAAAAAGGGAAGCAGGAAAGGGTTCTGATGTGAATTCTTCTTGTTTGTATATCTATCTCAGCCCTTGCTTGCTCCAAATTGACTTGCATCTTCCCTTATCACACTACACTTTCTCTTCCTTATTCCATTTCACTGAGCTAAGCAACACTTTTGCACGTATTCACCCGATATATTAGATAAATTGGTCATATTGATCTGTCGTCTTGTTCTCGATAGGAACTTGCTGCTGTCTTGGTTGGTTTGAGAGCAGGCACTGTCTATATATCCAAAACCGGAGGAGGGATCACAGACGATCGGAGATTTTGGATTGAGATGGATGGTTGTGCTTGAAGTTACGAGTCGGGTAATGCTAAGTTGAATCGGCTGATCCGTTTCATCCTCTTTCGGCAAAGGAAGTTGGACTTTAGTTAGCTAAAAAAACTGTACCAGCAGCCTGTCTGTGCCCTTTGAGTCTATAGCCGCCAAATCTAAAGATTCCTTAAGTTTTCGTACGGCTTCTTTTTTCAATGATCGGTGACAATGAATGCTACGAATGTTCGCTTCCACTAATGTCGTCTAAGAATTGTGAGGTGCCCATAGCTTCCCGGAAGAAGAAGAGTCATTGTCGTTTCCTGACCGATATGGATGCACATATTTACCCTCGCCTCGGGAAATACCACCAGTAGAGTCTGCGGAAGGTGTCGTTCAGGAGAGATGCTGGGCTCTAGATATGCGAGTGAGATACCCGCCCTCGGTCATGACCTGGGTTGAAGAAGGAATCTATGTTCTTGGAAGCAAAGAAAGAACTCCGGTATTCCGGCCTTAGATTTTGGCTCTGTAGGGGCTACCCTATGGGCTGTTATCTCAAGGTCCTGGTTAGGCTCTTCTTGTTGTCTCTTAGAGGCTAAAAAGAATTGTCTCTTGTGGGAGTGCCCAATAAGGATGAAGAGACCTGGTTACTTGAAGCTTATAAATGAATAGTTAAAAGGTTACCTAGCCTATGATCCTCCATATCCTCCAGAGATTGACTACGAGCCATACCCAGCGGGATACATATTGCCTTAACCTAAAAGATGGACAAAACAAAAGAGCATTTGGCGAGGTTCATCGCTCAGCGTGGAGATACTTCTGGAAACTCAAACTTGTTATTTAGGTTTAACCCTCGTCGCTTACCCACATAGCTTTCTCTTGGTATACCTACCTCTGTGCCTCCTAATTCCGTGAAGTCCTGGGAGCATATGTGCGATTTATTCAGGCGGATTCCGACCTTCTAAAGAAAGAAGTCAGTCACTACTGACGACTTGAGGAAATGCATCCAGGAACCGACAGAGAAAGCCCAGGAGTTCATTGCTCGATTCAGACTCTTGGCGATGCACGGAGCCTATTCCCATTAAAAAAAAACAAGTCTCTATTTGGGATTGCATTATGAATTTATAATTCCTCTTGCTCCTGTCGGGATAACGACATTTGCGCAGTTAATAGAACGAGCTTCAGAATTTATGGATATTATTAAGGAGAAAGAGGTGAAAGCTATCTCATTCCCAACTCAAACTAAGTCGTGACAGACGTTTCAAAAAAGTTTGTACCACAGTAGATGAAGAATAAGGGCAAAGAACATAAAGAGCAAAAGAAGTACAATTTCTATCTCGTTCTACACTGAAAAGTTGTTTTCAGTTCTTATGTCCTTTGGAGCTCTCGAGTTGCCTGACTCCGATTAAAAACCTTTTTCAGGTGCTGAAAACAATTCCTGCTACTGTCAGTGTCACAGGAGGATGGGTCACGGCACAGGCTATTGTGGAACACTGCTTGATATTATTAAAGATTAGATTGCTAATTAAGAATTAGACTAGTCCCCAGAAGGGTAAAAAAAAAGATCCATTGCCGAATCTGAAAGAGTACAGTCCAGAGACGGGCAAAGCTGTCCAATTGAATGAAGCATAGTGCATCTTTCATTAAGTGAGATTCCAATTCCATCTGTTACGGCTAGGAAGCGGATGAGTGGCCGTATTCGACCACCTCTTTATCTTACGGCTAGTTCCTTTAGATTCGGGAAAGTTTTCCTAGGGGAAGGGAGATAAATTGTTTGTTTATCTTCCCTTTTTTTGAACCATTCTTTCTTCTCGATAGCCAGATAGCATAAATATTTGTTACTAAGAAAGCAGCAAATCCCTTCTTTCTACGAAGAAGCTAAATAGACTTAAAAAAAAATTACCTTGCAACAGAAGTTTTTTTTAGTAGTCCACTTTGACTGATAGATCCCAGATCTTCAATTACCAGCCCCAACCCCTATTTTGGTAAAATAAGATATGCGTAGCGCTTCATATGAACATGCCTCTATCAATTGAGAGGCTCTAACTGAGCTCTTGAATGCTCTTAGGCTACCGTAACGAGAAGAATGAATTCCGACGCGAGCATTCCATCTTACAGTAATCCCTTCCTTTTTCCCTATTGATTGATTATCCGATTTGAACCAACAATTCATCCTTATGGAAAAGAAGGGATGCTACTTTCCGTGTCGTGTCGTGATTACCCACCACTTGTCCTTGTACGCGGTCAAATATATAGTATGCTTTCTATGAAAGCTCGTAAGATCCGCTGACAAAACAGAAAACCAATTCACTCGCTCAGTCTCTTTGACTAAATGGTTAAAGCACTTAACCGGCTTACCTTTTTCAGCTGCATCGTACCGTGGGTCAAACTCTGTATGTAGATAGAGCCCCTATGCTCCTAATGTAGAGCTGGAACTACAACAGTTACCGTGGAATCCGCGATCACACATGAGTTACAGTTGTTTTTCCGGTGAAGCTAGTACTTTACTTGAGTATACCATACTTTTTGTGTTGGAAACACCATTGTCACACGGGTCTAATAAGAATATTGACTGGCAGGTGAGCTAAAAGCCAACACCTGAGTCAGTCAGTCTTCCACTTCAGTTGCTGGTTGGGTAGGTCAAACCGCGAGTACGAGATAACTCAGAGGCACTGTAATACCTATCGATGTTGGTTGTCAGTCTTCGGCATTGATTTTCCTTGAGCGGAGGAAATGGTGCTTTGTCGATCCGATTTCTCACTTCTTCTCTTACGAGATTTCTAGTTTCATGAAAAGAGCGCTCTTTCTATCAACGCAGGGCTCAGACCTTTTACAGCAGTTGAATGGGTTTAGCTTAGAATTGAATCATGCCCCCGCAAGATTGGCTGGCCATTGAGGACTTGTTCCGATGAGTTTTAAAGTGCCGGCGAGGCACGGGCTTAGTAAGTGAATCGGCAAGTTGGTCAGAAGTATGAACATTAGAAATACGCAATTTACCAGTAGCAACTTGATCTCGAACGAAATGGAAGTCAATGGCAATGCGCTTCATACGAGAATGGAACACGGGGTTGGCGCAAACATAAGTGGCACTTACATTGTCACAATAGATGACTGGAGTGGGTGAGATTTTAACTTTCAGCTCTTGAAGAAGATTCATGATCCAATTGACTTCAGCGGCAGTGGAGGCAATGGCCCGATATTCGGCTTCGGTGGAGGATCGAGCAACTGTCTTTTGCTTTTCTCCAAGAGATAGGATTGGCTCCAAGGAAAACAACATAAGCTGAAGTGGAAGTTCGATCATTAGGATCACCGGCCCAATCGGCATCTGCAAATGCGTGAAGAGTGCGAGGAGAATTCTTACGGAGCAAGAGACCTTAGTCAAGAGTGCCAACTAGATATCGGAGGAGGCGTTTTACAGCACACCAATGAAGTGTGGATGGGCAATGCATGAACTGAGAGAGCTTGTTGATGGCAAAGGAGACGTCAGGACGAGTCAAAGAGAGATATTGTAAGGACCCAAGAGCTTGACGGTATAATTTTGGATCAGCCGGTGGCGAGCCATCTGATAATTTAAGCACTTCAGTAGTAGCAATAGGCGTTGAGACAGCCTTGGCATCAGCCATGTTAAGTCGATGCAAGAGGTCACTGATATACTTCCTTTGAGATAAGAACAAGCCATTAGCAGTGTAGTGAGCTTAAACTCCAAGGAAATAAGATAGCCAGATTTCGCATTCGTTAGAAAATACATCAACCCAATGGGTGATCTCGATTCACCATTATACGATACGATAATTTGAATTGATAAAATTCATTGATTTATTGATTCATTTCTTGCTTAATTTCATTGCTAAATTGAATTTGGATATATTCTCGATAAAACTGACCTGACTATTTCGAATAATAACCCGGCTGGTAATGAACCCTGCCAGCCCCTTGAGTCGATTCTTTAAGGCAATTCCCTCCCTCGCCGCTTAAGTCCATATGTAGAATTCCATCTGACTTAGTTGGTTGAGCTAAACAAAGAGTAAGACAACGTCGTGCTGCTAATCACCACCCACTGGGAGAGACTCCAAGTTAAAGCTAAGAAACGGCAGGGAATCTCTCTTCTTAGACCCAGGAAAAAACTGCGGAAATCCATAGACGTAGGTGATGATTCCATGATGGTTCCAAAAATGGTTGTAGAAACATGAGCGTGAGGGGAAAAGGCGATTCTACCACATCGACTGTTGAGGGAATTTGAGCAGGAATTCATATAAGCCTTTCTAAAGATTCATAGAATACTTGACTCTTCCCGACCCCAGACCTTAGTAGGGGGCGGACGACACATCAAGTTGAGAGCTACTCAATAGAGAAGCGAGTGAGTACAGCGTTAGCTACACGGGCGAGCGATAAAGGGACACGAGCGTAATGAAATGCGCCAGCCAGTTTGATTCACCTACCGAAAAAGGGGCAGATGAACAGCGGGTTCATCTCATTGATCAATGCATATTGTCTACAGTAGAGAAGGCGCGCAGCGGGGAAGATAATAGTGATGAAAGGAAGAGAAAGCATACTTTCAGACTAAGTAGCTTTGACTCACTTTCTTTTATTGAAAGAGTTAAGTCAGCTACAAGCAGTTCTGTTCTAAGGCAAGCTAAGTAACTAAGCTGCTTTGTTCACTGAAGTTAAAGCAAGGGCAGGATCAGTTGCAGTAACACCGGGTTCAGTTCTTTTCTCAGACTCACTCTTTTGAGTTCAAGATATAGATTCTGCTGACTTCTTCCGTTCTCACGATGTACGGTTGGCAGGTAAGCTTTCTATTTAAAGTTTGAATATAGAATAGTCTTCAAAAAGAAAAAAAAGAAAGAGAACTCCGGGAAGAAGAATTCCTTAATAAAAAGTTAGTGGGCTTATAATTCGAGTGACTTGCAAATAGGACCCCATGGGTATGGGAGCTGCACGTTAGCACTTGACTTTCTGACTATGGGGGCAGAAGAGGTCTTTTCTCTTTACTGTTTTAGCGGAATAAGCCGTCTTGGTGCTTTGGGTGTCTATCTCAAGTACTTTTCAAGCATCAAAATTTCGTCAGATCCAGGCAAGGAATCAACTCGCTCAAATGCGGAAGGAATTATATTCCCCCTGGAACTCCCTTGATCTGTCAATGACTCTTCTGAGACTGGAGAGCTCACTGTTCTTTCTGGCAGTAACTTCGGATAGACCTTTTTTTTTCTTTTCCTTACCCGGATACTGGCTAGCTTGAAAAGAGTGCTAACGAACCTGCTTTTTACCTAGCAGCAGCTATATTTGAATACCTCGCTGACTTAAGATTCAGATTGGCTGGAGGTAAAGACCTAAGCATTGGCTTACACTGACTCCTCTATCAAAAGAAAGGGTACAAGTGCTTCAACCCTATTGCCAAATTGGTGTCAGTGTGGAATTTAGAGATGTGGAATTTGGAAGGTCCTTCATGAGATTGGAGTACCGAAGAAGGAGAGAAATAGAGGCGCTAGCAAGAACTTCTAAGGAGCATGAAAGACCTTCGCAAGTGGCCTATTAAGAGCTTTCTATAGCTACTAATGTGCTTCCTAGCTAGTCTAAAGCTTCCTATAGCTTCTTTCTAAGTCTTATATCGAAAGTCAGGGTAAGTCACCATCAAGCCATAAAAAGAAAGATAAAAAGCAAAAAGCATATTCTACCCTCACCGGCGGAGAATCAAAGCGGAACTTTGCCCCGGGGGTGGGAGAGAGTTATACGACGAAGAAAATTCCCATATGAAAGAGAGATTACTAGCCAATCAAGCACAATCTTTATTGCCATCTAAATCTCTGACTTAAAGCATGCTTGTGTAATTTATGGAACCCTGCGGCCTTAACTCGAAGCGGCGGAGGTAGAACTCCAGACGAAGAAAGCCCAGGATATAGAGTCCTCCTTTCTTTTGGAAAGAGTACTAGGCCCATTCTTAGCTGACACTAGGCCATCCCTATATTCATTTCGGCCACTTAGCTAAAGTCTGGTTTGATAGCTCTGGTAATCGCATCGCTACGGCGATAGGAATTGTAGCGGGCTCCCTTTATAATCATTAGATGCTCCTTCACTGGGTGCCGAGCTCTCCTCCGAGCTTGAGTACTTAACTAGAATCGATTCATCGACGGAACTTGTCTTCCTTACTGGCAATGACCTAGAATGATGAAAGTCGAATCGAACCACACAAGGACAGGAGCAGCTTTGCATATAACTTCTAAATGTGATGGGTCATAGAAGCTAGGGATAGATCTCTCTCTTTCCATTCTAAGATTGACTCTTCCTTCGCAAAACCTACCCCCTCCGACTACAACAATAGACGACTAACTAGTTTTACTTTCCCGCGATTGCCTTTCTCAGTGAGTCCCTATCCCCAGAGCTATGATCCGTCTCCTCTTGAAATAAATAAACTCTGGCCTGCTTTCGGCTTCGAGAATCAAACCTGCCTCTTCATAGGGTTCGGGGCCAGGGATGAGGTCCCAGCTAAAAAGAAGGGGGATCCATATGTTTGAAATGAGGTAGGTGCAGAAGTTATCCCATTCTTGAGAAAAGACCAGTGCTTCAGCGACATTAGATGGGGGGTCCCTCTCTCCTGATTCAACAATTGGCGGATCAGATCTCTTAGTTAACACATCGCTATTTTCTTGCTCGAGTTGACATTGGGCCGATACTTCTATTTTCTTCAAAACCTTGAAATGGAAGGAAAAGGAAAACTAAAGACCAAAGTAAAGAGCACCCGTGCCAACCTCCATCGGATAGTGAGAGGGGAGCCCCTTTATTTCACTTTGCCCCAGGTTGGGCATCCCCCCCTGAGGTTACTCCTTAAAGAAAGTAAAGACTGTGCCATCTTTCTGCTAGGATAGAAGAAAACAGGGCCGGGCAAAGCCAAAGCCGTAGAATTAGGCCTTCTCCCGCAAAGCTAACTACTAAGTGCTAATCTTGAAAGCCTTTGGTCACCATTATGTATGAACGAAGCTCGAAGAAATCATGTGAAAGGAAAAATGAAATACTGGAATCCGTTCGCTCTCTCTTGCCTCACTCTGACTAGGGTTGTCCCACCACCCCGATGCTATGATCATGATACGATTTACCGGACTAGCCGGCATACGCTCACTTCCTCAATCAACGATATCACTCACCCCGCCAGGATGGAGGCCAAGCCGACTTCGAACAGCTTGAATCTCTTTTCAGTGAGGGATGCCCACTTAATAAAGTAAGTAAAGAATGATCGATTCGATAGGAAGCACTGGTTCAAGGAATAACCCTTGGATGCTGATCTCTGGTTAAAGGATTAACCGTCGGATAGCGAGCAGGAATCGAACCAGCAATTGAATCTTGTCGCTACTTTGGCGAGTAGACCGAGGGGGAATGTAGAGTATAGTTTACGACAAAAGGTGTTCTAGGACCAAAGGATCGAAGAGTGCGGCCTACTGTACTTGAGGATTAGGAATATGGAAGATAGGGTTCTCCTAAGAATAGTAGAGAAGCAAGGGTTATTAATTGTTGCGCTGATGTTGGTCCAATCTAGCTGGGCTGGATAAGAATCGGGAAGACTCGGGCAAACTGGCAAACATCGGATGAGATTGCACCTTACAACATAGAAGGAAGAACTAACATAACAATCATCTCCAAAATCCAGATGAAGGAGAGAAGGCAGCATACAAATAAGATAGAATCTCTAGGGTGGTAACACCTGCAACTCGGCAAGGAGAAGGAATCCCTGTAGTAGCGAGCAGTGTGATTAGATAAACCGTACCCCCCTGAGGGGCCTGGCCTGGCGATACGAACCGGTTGAATAGAAGAGCTTCCTTGGTTGGAACAGAAGATAGAAGC
>CM019827.1:32085393-32103032 GCA_009763385.1 Coix lacryma-jobi var. lacryma-jobi | reverse complement strand
TCCAGCTGGAATAGTGGCGATTAAGGAAGAGCAATTCCTCAACTTGAAGCAAGGATTTATGTCAGTGTGTGAGTATCATGACATGTTCACCCAGTTGTCACGCTATGCTCTGGAAGAAGTGAATAGTGATGCTAAGAAGCAGAAACGCTTTCTGAAAGGACTCAATGATGGTCTGCAATTACAACTGATGACAGTTGAATATGCCAACTATCAAACATTGGTGGACAGAGCAATTGTGATTGAGAACAAGCGTCGAGAGATGGAGGAGAAGAAAAGGAAAAGAGAAAGCCAATCTGTAGGTAGCAACATACGCCACCCCTACGCTCATGCACCAGAATTCCAACAATGGAACCAGGAATCAAGTGATCAGTGGAATCTTGAACCTCCTCATGAACTCCATCAGTATCAGCAATCCAATGATGAAGTACTTCACTCCAATTCCCAAGAGCCATGTCTGTCACCTCCTAGTGACACCTTGACGAAGATTAATACTCCCACTAGTGAGGGTTGTAACGATTGTGATGAGGTTAATCACTATGAGAACGACTGTCATAAGAAGTTTATGGAGAGCAATAAAAGTCAGGACGACGAACCACATCAAATACAAGAACAGGAGAAGCAGGAGCCAGGAAGTAAAGTAAAAGAAACTACATCCAAGGAATGTTAAATCATGTGTATATGATTAACAAACGTGGGGCTAAGGAAGTCGTGTATGGTTTCATTCAAGTAAACTCTGCTCCCGCCATTGTGATGTTTGATCCTAGAGCTTCACACTCGTTCATCTCTAGCCTATATGTACAAGAACATAGGATGACTATGCTTCCAATGAGGAAACCAGTGATAGTTAACTCTCTAGGAGGCGAAATGAAAGCAAACCGCATATGCCCAAAAGTTAGCCTTGACATAAAGGGAGTAAACTTTGAGGCGAACCTTACTGTTTTGAAGTTGATGGAAATGGATGTTATCCTTGGAAAGGGTTGGTTATCTGCTTGTAAAGGAGTGGTTAAGTATGCCCAAGGTTTGGTGCTTCTAACAACACCGACAGGTGAAAGAATTGAGTATCAAGGTTTTCACCCTGTACCTGAGGAATACGAGAATGACCCATTAGAAGGGGTACCCATCGAGGACAGTAAAGTGGACTGTGAGTTTTCAGATACCAATATAAAGGAACAAACACAGGCAGAGAAGCTCAGTATGAGAGATGATCACACTTGAGAAGATTTTCTACACAGGATCGTAGAAATTACCGATGGCTTTAATGAAGTACTTAAAGTTTGAAAATGCAATGGAGTGTTTATACAAATAAAGATGTAATGGGGAAAGAGACGATCAAACAAAAGCAAAATATCAATCCCTTTGATCACCGTCTTTCGAATCTCGAGGACGAGATTCTCTTAAGGGGGTAGATTTGTCACACCCTGAAATTTGCATTTCTTAAATTAGAGTTAAAATGATTTATTTATGAATTTTTGTGCTCATAAAATATAGAGAAATAAAATTTTTCTATAAATTAAAATTTATCCTAGGGTTAGAAACATGTTTGTGCATTCATGTTGGAGCATTTGAGTTTTTGTGATGTGTGGTTTTGGCTAAAATTCTATTTGAGTTCAAAATGATTTGCAAACAATTTGAAAATGAATTTTCTTGAAAGGGGTTTGAAAATAAAGACTTTTTGTTTTTCAAAAAGTTTGGAAAAGTTAAAGTTTCAAAAACTTGTTGTTTCGTCTTGTTTTGCGAGTGAGTAAAGTTTTCCAAAAACTCGTTTACTAAGTCGTTTATCTTTCTCCGCCTTATCCATATCTTCTCCTAAAATCAAATTCTTTGTTTCCTAGCTTAACCTTTCTGTTGGAGTCTCCCAAAAATCTTTTTATTCTGCTCTAAATTATTCCTTGGTGCTCATCATTCATCATCATATCTCCAAAATCTTCTCGAGAAGTTTTCCAGCTTTTTCCGACACTTTTTCCTATTTTTCTGGGAGTATAATCTAATTTTTAGATGTCCCAAAATATCTTTTCATGAGCTCCAAATATTTTATTTGAGTTCCTCATGTCCCAAATGTCTCTGAGAATTTTTCCTGAATTTTCGGAGCCATTGGAGTAATTTTTCCTGACTTAAATATCAATTCTAGACTTTTCTAGAATTATTTTAATCCAAAAATTAAATAATTTCGAAAATAATAAAATCTGTCTTTTCCCTCCCTCCCACAAAGCCCATGTGCAATAATTCTATTAAATTCCAAATATCAACGTCTTTATTTACTAATGGGCTTTTATATTTATTTAGGCCCATTAGTAAATGTGGAGGTGCAACGTCAATTAGCACCATATCGCTAGTTGACGCGGGGCATAGAGTTTTTCTCCCTATATATGTGTCCCATCCTTTGGCCAAAGCACACAATAACGGAAGCCCCTAGTTTGGGAGTCCGAAAATTTTGTTTGCTCTGTCAACGGCCGCCAAATTCTTCCCCAACTCCGGTTATCGATTTTGGCTCTCGTTCATCCTCCACAAAAGCAACCTGCAGTCAATATTCATCGCCGACGTCCGTCAGCTCAAGTAAAATCTGATTTTCGTTTTTATTTATTTAATTTCGTAATTAAGTTCGCTGTATTTACAGTTTTGCCACTGATTTCAAATGCCTATAACTTCTTCGTTTTAACTCCGATTTAGTCCGTTCAACTTGCGTTAGATTCGTTTCGAAAAGTTCTTTCAAAATATATAACTTTCACCACTGTTTTCTGTAATTAAAATTTGAGTTAAATCTAATCTAGTAATTAGTGTCTTTAATCTTGTTTAGCTCATATCTTTTCCGTTAAAGCTCCGATTAGCGTGATTTTCGCGTCTGTGTGTTCGTAGCGAATCGTAGATCAGTTTTCAAAACTCTTTATCTTGTTTATTATGATTGATGTATTGTTCTAATAATAGGCTATGTTTGCTTTGCATGATTGCTTTTGGATGCATGTGTGGTGTCTGTGATCGTATGTCCAGTCGGTGAGTTATACGTTGGTGATCAAGAAGAGGTTCGTGATCAGAGATCGAGATCAAGAGTCAACCTTTGGAATATACAAGTCAACAGAAGAAGGATCTTGAGTTTAAGGCAAGTATAGCAATCGAGTTTTCTTTTCGCAATCATGATCATGTTACTTAATTAATGTATGCATCGAATGATAAAAATGGCTTATTAGCAACTTAAGAAATTATCTGTACGAGCACCTTCGGGATTTACAGTGCAACTGTTGGGGTTATATGGCTCTGGCTTTAGCTCAGTATGAGGACCTTTTCTAGCTTGTTAGAGGTTACCGAAAGGCGCAAGAGGGGCTCCGATCTGTATGGTCTTGCGACCAAGTTGGTGCATTTTGTCTTGTTAGTCCACTTGGAGGGGAGATTCGTGCTTACTGATGGGAAACCTAGCGGCCCTAACTTGTTAGACGAACCTTTGAAAGGCTTCATCGTGAACCCTGCCGACCTTCCTTGGAAGTGGGTTAAGAGGCTGGCTCCCTCGGGCAAAGGGCAATTCACGTCTCGCAGTGAAAGTGTACACCTTTGCGCAAAGTTTATTAAACTGATATATCAGCCTTGCTCAAGGACACGAGCGGCCTTGAAGACTTTTACATTATGACTTTTGTTGGTTAACATGTTCATTATTACCGTTTTATGCTATTCATTATTTATGTTACATTGATCATGAAACTTGGGATCTATATCACTTGTTGCTATACTTGTGGAGTTCGACATGGACTCACTCTTGCTTTTCCCCACACCTCAGAGAGTTAAGCTTTGGAGAAGCTTAGGCTTGTGGTCAACCAGTCAGTTGTTCCCTGTGAAGTGGTGTCTCCATCTGAAGATCGGAGTGTCTTTCCGCTGTCTGCTCCTTAAGGTTATGTTCTTTTGTTTATACGTTATATATGAGCATTGTCTTTCGATATTACCCTTTATTTGTAGCTATATGTGAGATTTGACTTCCTGGGCTCACATATGGTGTATACCTGGTTTTGTTCTTAAAACCGGGTGTGACACTTGCTCGCTTCATTCACTTATCAATCTGCTTTCCGTATCAGGAGTAAGTTTATAGCCCTTTTTTTTTACAAGTTAGCTTATCATTTATATAGTTTGCCAAGCAAGATTAAAGGAATGGGTCTCTAAGACCTGTACTGCACGGCAGCGGGCATTTGCATTGGTTTTTGTTATTTTTTGCAACAACTCATGGCTGTGGCTTATTCAAAGTAGCAAAGTAGGCTTTATCGGTTCTATAGCTTAATTACTCTTTAGCATTATAGCAGTACGATACCAGATTTCAAACAGGAGAATGAGAGCCTGGCATCAGGTTTCCAGGCAGGTATTAGTAATCAAGGAGTAATAAGATTTCAACTCACAAGTAGGACTGCAACTCGAATTGAAGATTGAAAGCCTGGCATGAGTTTTTTCGTATCTGTAGTTTTACCTGGAGTATTCGTAGCTGTTATAAGCTTGAAAGCAGGAAAGAAGAATGAGAGTTTGGTATCCAGAGTAGTAGGCAGGCTTGGCTCGTTTAGATTTATTTCTTGCTCGCTCCCTCGTATAGAGAGGTTGAGAAAGGTGTTATCGGTTCTACAGGTTAATAAGGGAATTAAAGAATTGAAGTTAGCTTTTCGCTTCCATAGTAGTCAGTCACTTATAAGCTTGGTGTTTATAGAGTAGTAGCCGTTTCGTACGTAGCTTTTCTTTCTCGATTGCAAGCTTCCCTGCTCGGTTACCATGTTGTTTATAGTCTTTTACCAACTCATAAATAAGAATAGCAAGTTGTGGCAGCAGTTCTTGTATCAGCAGTCTTAGCAGTGAATTACAGATTTAGAGTAACAAATAGGAATTCTAGTCGTGATTCTAGTTTTCAAGAGTATTAGCAAGCATTAGTCGTATCCGAAGCAGCTACAATTCTTGCAAGCCAACTACAAGATTGAAAGTAGGAATTTAGATTTGTAGCCGTGATATTTCTTTGTTGTTTATATTGTATTAGCTGCTCCCATATAAGTAAGTAAGCCAGCTATCAGAATACAAGAAGTTATGCCGTAAGCTTACTTATCGTTTACATAGTTTATCAAGATAGAATAGAAGAACTCAAGTCCAGTAAGAAGAATAAAAGCTGTGATTAAGCTTAAGCTTCTCGGCTCTCTGTCTTTTAGTAAGCAAATAAGGTTTCAAGACAAGCATTAGTAGTAGGGGAATTAACTCTTGTATTAAGCAGTAGTTTCCCTTGTTTTAGCCACTAAGTTATCAGAACTGAAAGTAGTATTTAAGCTTGACTTGGCGTCTCGATATATTAATAGCTGTGGCAAGCTTTCAAGTACGAAGTGAAGAATGTAGGTCAGCTATCAGGTTTCCGTTCTACTTAGAAGTTTGTATGCCCTTTAGAGGAATCCAAGGAGAATACAAGAATTCAAGCCGGATACCAGATTGAAAGTGGAGTTGCCGCTGAATACGTATCATTCTATCTATCAGGTATAAGCTTTCAAGTCGGACATAAGAATGCAAGTCAGCGAATCTGCTTGTAGTTTAAGTAGTATTAGCAACATAGAAAGGAAGTGCCGAATGAAGATCGTAAGCAGCGATTCCTGTTTGAGTAAGTTCATTACAGAATCGAAGTCAGGTCAGTCAGCCAATGCCTACTTCGATCAAGCGTTAGATGGGGTTGGTGGTGTTGATGTATAAATTTTGTGTTTTTGTCATGAGGGTTGAAACCCGTAAATAGTTTCCTTTTTCTGGGGAGTCTAGTTCTACAAGGTTCCATTCATCGACCTTTCTAAATCCTGACTAGATCAGTAGTTTGCAACAGTATATCTTACTTTCTGGTCCAGTTGGTCTGGGATTTCCTATTATTGCTGCATTTCCGAATTCTATTGTTCCTCCGAAGACTTTACTATTTGCCAAGTACTTTATTGAGTATTTCTCTATAGGAGTTGGAATCTCTCTCAATGCGGGAGAGGAATAAAACTACCCAACCTTAGGCCCACCTATAGGAATGGAAACTCTAAGAGGAATGAAATCCAATCCAAGCTACTCACTCGATACAGAAATATTGTTATGATACAGGGATTATTCTGAACTACGACTCTCTCCCATACTACTCCTCTCTTCTCCCATGTGGGTTCACTCCTCTATTAAAGGTTAAAGCTACTCTGAGATCGTATAAAGGAAGCGTATCAGAGCCGGGACACCACACTGGAGTGAATCTATCTCGAAATCTATCTGATTGGAAAGAGGATTCCCAAAGAAGCCTAAAAAAGGATGGGCTTAGAGGCATGAGCAATTGCAGCTTTGAACTCTCTTTCTCAGCAAGAAGAATACAAGTCATAAGTAAGGTTGCAACTCATAAATCAGTTTGCTTGTAGTAAGCAGACGAGTAAGCAAATAAGGTTTGACAGCCGCTCTGTCGTTTCTACAGTTTTATTTTGAGTTTGCAGTTTGACCTTCTCTAGTTATAGTTCTTTCTGCAAAGCCTCTTTTTCGTAGAAATACTATTAGAAATTCCTACCTCTCGTATTAGTAGAGCAGCTATCATAATTGCAGTACGATATAAGACTCGAAAGGAAGAAGTAAGAATTGGACTCATAAAGAAGAATTCTAGCCGTGATGCCCTATCTACGTCTGAGCTCAGGCTCCATAGCAACTATCAGATTGTAAGTGGATTAGAGGAATAAGAGTACGATAGAGAGAGGAATCAAAACTAACCTTTAGCAATAGAAAGAAGGGACAAATAACCATACAAAACAAGTAAATAAAGTCCTATCAATTGTATTAATAAGGGCGTATCCGTAGTGCTTTACAAAGCCTGCAAGGAAGACTGAAAGTCGATTATCAGAATACCAGCTAGTTTATTAAGAGCATAAATGAGATTGGCAGTTGAGTATTCGCTTCGAGAGCGGTAGTAGTAATCGCTGTTAGCAGATATAAAGTCAGTGAATAAGGTTTTTCGTTAGGCAGTTGTTTCCATAGCTCAAGGAAGATGTTAACTCTCGCTTTCGCTTATAAATCTTCGTATTCGAGCTGTTGTTTTCTAGTTTGAATTGTAGGCTTGATTGCTCGGTTACGTGGTATTAATTGAAGAACGCGAGGCTGGTTGAAAGTGGCAAATAAGGCTAGTTCCTTCTTGTCGTCTACATACTTTTATCAGTGAGAGTAAGAATGCGAGTCAGATAGTTGAATTGCAGTTATCAGATTTGAAGCTTTGGTTGAAGATTGAGTATTCGTTTCCGGAGTAGTAGTTTAATCTGTTTTAGCAAGAAGAGCTGCAAGCCGTGATGCCATTTCTCTGGTATTAGGGAGTAGCCGAGCAGTAGTTTCTATTGTTTTACCCAGCAGTGTTAGTTTCGATAGTGTATTGAGTTCTCGTATCGGCCTATTCAGTTTTAGCAGTTCAAGTTAAGCTTGCAAGTTTTCCCTAGTTTGACTTAGTGCTTATAGGATTTCAAGCCATGAATAAGAGTCGTAAGCTGAGTGAATTGAGTAGTAGTATCGGCTTTTGCATTCGAGTTTGTAGCTGTAGTTGCCGTGCCTTGTTAATTTAAGTTTTCAAGTCCGCTTTTCGTATCAATCATATAAGTTAGAAGTTGAAAAGGAAGTAGTGAGATTGGAAATTAAGTAGGCTTGGTACAAGAATTGAAGTAAGGAATAAGATTAGTGGTTTGTAGTTGCCGGGAGTTGAATTGCAGTTATCAGTTTGAAAAAAAACCAGTCAAAGATAGAATTGCTTTCTCGTATCATACTTGCTTAGGCGTTTCCTATCTATAGTATTAGTAGCTCCTCTATCAGATTGCTTGTGCTCGCCTCGAGAGTGCTTTGAATTCCTAATTGCGCAGACTTGAAAGCCATGATTGAAGAACGCAAGGCAAAGCCATCGTATCCATACTTTAATTACTGCTTTTAATTCTTAATTGCGGATATGAGATAGAAAGCCAGATAGAACAGTTCAAGCCGGATATCAAACTGCAAGTCGCAGTTGTCGTATCAGAAGGTCTATCAGGAGTTGTCGTTTCACTGGTATTAGATGGAAGATAGCAAGACAGATATGAGTTAGAAGGCGCGCTTTATTAGTCGATACCAGATTGGGAGAAAGAAATAAGATGCTAAGTTAGCAGGTTGAAAGCCATAAATCAGTTATCGATCCTTCCTTTCGTATATTGCCCTTTTACCCAGATAGAATTGAGTTGGCAAGCTTGATACCAGAGTTCAGGTTGTATGCGAGGCTCCTACTTCTCTATGCCGTTTATAAGCGGCTGGAAATCAGACTCCAAGTTGGCTGTGAGTTTGAAGAGCAGCTTCTCGTAAGCCATGTAGTTTATACTGACCAAGGAGTAAGTGCAGCTAGAGTTTCCCTTGTCTTAGCAAGATAGGCTCGTACCCATTCTTTCTATCGGCTAGAAGCTTTGTTGCTTGACTTGGGGCCTCGATAGCATTAATTATGGTCCTTCATTCTTTTTACCAGCTAGCAGTTTCAAAGTCGGAGTTAAGAATAACAGATTGTAGTTTACCGGCTCGTATCTACTGTATGGAGCTTGGCGTACCCGGTTTGGAGTCAGATAGAAGAACTCCACTCGATTATAGGAATAAGGTCAGCTATCCGGTTTCAAGTTAATAAGTAGTAAGCTTGCTTAGCAGATTGATTTCATGCTTATAGCTTTTATGTTCAGTAGCTTGGAGCGCGGTAACAAATAAGAATTATAGTCGTAAGCTGATATGTAGTTTCTATACTTTTACCAAGGGGTTCTCTCTTATACAGATTAAGAGATAGAAGAAATAGAGTCACCGAATCTGAGTTGCTATTACCTAGAGTATTAGGAAAGCAGTTCCGTCCGTGTCTTTTTCAATTAAACAGCTAAGCGCACGCCTCGCAACTTCAATCTAACAATTACCAACTGCCTCGGTAAATTAATTAGTCAGAAGTCTTATTTGGCGACGCCTACTTCAACAACTGCTTAACTGAGCGAGGAGAACCATTCCAGCATGCGCAGCATGGTGTCGAGCCTTTTGACGAGGCTGATCATGACAGCGCCACCACATCACGTTTATGTTTCAATCTAACATCACTTTTGAAATAGCCAGACTAAGTGAACATTAGCGATCTCCGACTTCCCGTTTCACAAATTAATGAAAGCATCCGCAGCTTGTCATCTTTTTGTATTGAGAACCATCCCTAATGCCACAATTGTTTAGAATCCACTCATACGATGATTTCAAACTAACTGGTGTTTTCTAATGAGCGTAGGTGGCTGAAGCTAGGATGTTCAATGTCTCTTGATTAACCTCACGGTCTCTTTTATCCCCTTTTCACGTGATTATCCAACCCGGTTTATTGTGACGAAAAGAGAATCAGACTTCTAGCTAAATCTCGTTCATGGAAGTGAAGAAAGCCGGTACGGTAAATTCTTCCCCGGAAGTAAACGAAGGCAGGGAACCATAGCTCATACCCATCAAAAGCATCCGCGATATTGATTAGAAACTATTCATAGCGTGCACGTTGGATTTGTTTATCCCCCACTCTTTCACGTTATATCTAATTAGGGCTCTTCTGCTTTGAAAAATGAATCTTCTGCTGGGATCGCTCTCTAAAAAGAGTGTAATGCTCTAAAGAATTTCATGCGATAAGTAAAGGTTCCACTGCCTGAGAAAGTAGATAAATTCCTTCCTAACCTGGCTGAACAAGGTAGCCTGGTAAATAGATAGCTGAATTGGCTTGAAACAGATGAAAGTTATAGCAAATGAAAAAAGGTATGTATTCGTGTAACTCGTACAGTAACAGCGACTGTTACAGCTTTCCTCACAGGAACTCGATCCCCGCCAGCAACTGTGTGGAACAGGATCTACTTTGACTGTAACATCATCTTATGCTTTTCGCTGCGCGCCTGTTGTATCCCGATGACCTGGTTTTTCAGTTGTTTCCCGATGACCCGATCTGCCGATCCCCCGATGTTTTGATCTCCTCTCTGTTCCGATGAACAGTGTAAGCTGCGACTCCGACCTGTACCTGTCCCTTTCCCTGTGAGTAGTACCTACTCCCTTAGTGATGTGTGAAAAGTGTATGGATACGTGTGTTTTTTAATATGTGAATTTTTCTATATTTCTCTGAGTGATCTCAGTGTCTTCGTTCTGGTAAGAGCCGCGGAAGACCAGAGCATTGAATGAGTGACCAGTCCTTGGCTGACCTGTGCTTCGTATGGTGTGTTTTACCTGAGTAGGGTAGACGAGTTTCAAAGACCTTAGTTAACGTACGAAAGTATGCCAAATGGAGCTCAGTCTCCCATTCAATCAAGCTAGCGCTCTAAGAAAGTTCTTTTTCGAGTGCTTGTGATTTCATCCTTTCCGAGTGAGTCTTCTGCCCTAAAGCTTTCATAAGCTAAGGCGAGAGATTTCCTACTTTTACCACTGCTGTGACCGCTTTATGCAAGAGTTCCGGTATATGCAGCATGCACCTAGATAGCCAAAGAAGGAAGGAGCGGAAGGGATTAGTACTAATAGGCAAGGAAGTCGTCTGACTTGGGGCGTGAAATCCGATAACTCCTACTGGTCTGTTTCTTTACCTTAACCTACCCCGCGCGCGGCTTGAGTTGACTTCTTCTCCGCCTCATATATAGAGCTTTTTCATAGTTCACCTTGATTCTCTCATATCACTCCAAGTGCTACTCCCTGTTGGTTAGTCTTCCACGAACCCCTCAACGTGGCTTAGGACGAAAAAGAATGCGTACTTGGGTCGTGGTGAGAGTAGTATTTATGCGGCGGCGCACAGAAGGGTGCTCGAGAGTCTGTGTCTCCTTTGAAACCGGCGAATATGACAAAATGAGTAAAGTAAAATCACCTATAGGAAGTACTTCTTCATCTCTTTAGAAGGATAAGAAAAAAATAAATTTATGATGCAATAGCCGGTTGCGTTGTGTGCAGTCGCATAAAAGTAGGATTCCCCTCTCGATAAAAATCCTACCTTTTATTTTCCCTGTGTCCTAGGCTTTTGAGGTAAAGTAGTAAGTAGAGTAGCCAGGGTAAGCTGATAGACCTATTGCGGGAAAAAGTAAAGTATGTATAGAAGAGATGCATATTTCTACGAAGCAAGAGTAGCACCAGTGTAGTAATTCATGTCCAAGGTATAGAAAGAAGGTCCTGTAGTAGTAGCTGGGCAAGAGATGAGGCCAGGGATAGATAAAGAATAGGTGTTGTATTCGAAGTAGTAGTTTCAGAAGGGATAGGCACGGGTATGCAAAGATCGGTCTAGTAGGGCTGCTAGGTTTAGGGCTAGGAAGGTATAGGGGTGCAAGGTAAGCAAGAAATGGTAAGGCATTCACCACAGATGTGTAATAGGTTGAAGCATTCGAGGTCAGTCTAGTAGAGGTTTATGCTAGCTAGACATCTGAGGATAATAGGCATATGTGAAACTAGAAAGAAGGTAAGCAATAGCTCATCAAGTGTCAGGGTATATGCCTGGAATAGCAGAAAGAGATAGACATGGAATAGGTAGAGTCACGCCTTTCTGTGTGATATGGAAGGAAGGAATGGAAGAAGAAAGCAGAGGAAAAGAAGAAGCCTTCAACCCTTTTCTGGGTAGCCCCTGCTATGTTAGTAGCAACCACTGCTATTATAGTATAGCAATTTTGGACTACGTTCCCGGCGCCACAGAGCTCCGGAAGGAACTCGGTGAAGTACTCGTAGTATGGCTGGCTTTTCTATTCCAGTACATCTACGAAATGTAGGGGGTACCCGTGCGACCGACCGGGAAACGGGTTCTTCAGCGGAAGAACCTAGAACGGTGGAGGGACAAAAACCACTTCTAATGGAAGTGGGGAAAGTCTTTGTAGAGTCGCCGAAAGACTCGCTTCATAAGGGCAAGGGACAAGCCCCAATCGAATCCTCGGGTGTACCCCCCGAACTAAAGTCAAGGGACGATTTGATAGAGGTGTCCCTTAGCCCTGCTGAGGAGGGTGCCTGCTCGACCCCAACCACAGGCCGCCCTTCGGCAGATAAGGGGGAACCTGGGAGTTCTACCCGTCCTCCTCTGAGTGCCAAAGACATGATATCTGTCAACTTAACAACTTTGTATCCTTCTGGGTCCTTGAGCCCAGGGGAAGACAGACTTAACGAATGAGATGAGTTGGCTGCCAGCCATAATCTTGTTGTCTTCTTCTTTCCCTAACCTTATCTTAGCCTTAGGCGCCTCTCGGAAACTTAATAATCTGAATCACTTTCCTCTCCGGGTAGTAACCATAACTTTAACTAGGAACTCGGCATTATAGGACCGAGTCTTCTTTAGTAGCTGTCTGAGTTTTTCCGCTTTCTCCGATCTCCGCCACTTCATCCGTTGTGGCCCGTAATGTCATAGCTTTCAGGGTTGGGTTCTGATAGAACTCTATCCAGCTCCTCCCTTTGCTCGTATATAGCACTTAGAAGAGTGACTTCTCCCCGATAAGGGTTTAGAGTATAGAGAGGATGCCTTTCTATAAATAATAGTAATAGTAAAAGACATAAAGCAAAGACTAGATTAGATGTTGAGTCCGCCGGCATTTCTTTTTTCTCGACTTTTCGAAGATTGATTGTGACGAACTGGCGCATTTCCTTGGGGAACTTATCATAGTCTTTTTAGTTTGATTTATCGGAAAGAAGGATACTTTTTATTATTACCGTAACTTTTATTTTACTTGATACAAAGTTTTGATTACGAAACTTTCCTTGTGACCGGATCTTTTTATGCTCTCTTGGAACCGACAACTTACTTCATGCTATTACTAACACGCTGAGCCGCACTTGCTTTTCAAAAGAAATTGAAACTCTCATGCCTGAGACTAGCCAATAGAAGAAAGAGCCACAAGCAAGCCATAGCAGCATCCTTTTTCTTTTCTTCGCTTTCTTCAACAATGCGAATCTACCTCACTCCTCATCAGAACTAAAATAAAAATTTATAGTATCATCTGGTTCTATTTCCTCACTACAGCAATAAAATGTTAAACCAATATTAATCATGAAACTTCAGGCATTTGCCGATGCTGACTGGGCTGGCATAACCTAGTGAATACCCTTATGATGACGATTCTTCTCCTGCTACATCCTGCATGCAGACCGCTCTACTAGTACAGACCTTCACCAGCCAGTTCACTTTGCCTATTCCTCTTCTGCCACATTCCCTAGCTTTGTGAAATGACTTGACGGATTTGCTTGCATTTCCCTCAGTGAATGATCCAACAGAAGGGAAAGCCTACCTCATATAGTATTGCCTTGTAGCTTGCATCTTCGCAGCCTGCTCTTGTCGAGTACTAACTCCATCCCTATTCAGCTTACCTAGAGCCTGCCTGTTGGAGTTGCGTTCTCTACTCTAAATGGGTTCATTTTATATTTTTAGACACCTTCTCTCCAGCTATATACAGCCTGGATTCATCTACTACAGAATCAAAATCCAAATCAGGTTCGTTGTTATTGCTTATAGCGATTTCCATCCGATATTGGGGAAGAATCAATATACTTCTAATGTCGAATCAGGACTAAGAAAGAAATCAAGTTAAGTATTGGGTGGAACTCTTACAAAGCTTTTAAAATATTGGAGAAGTGGGCGGTAGAACACCATCTGAACTAATTGGCATACAGGTTCGGTACTACTTGGCTACTACTTGAACAGATGGGTTTAGTCCCTTCCATCGATTTCCACTTCTATTCATTATAGTTGCTTGTTTGTTTGAGAATTTCTTTTAATTAGATTTGTTTATCGCTAGTGCTAGGAGTAGGAATCGCTACGGATATCATGCCGCTGTAGTTCCCTTGCCCAATAAGGAGTAGGGATTAGCCGTGTACCGAACCCGAAGCAAAGGAAATAACCTCTTTCTCTTCGGCCACAGATCCTTCTACTGTCCTAGGCGAGGGAAGCAAGGTAACCAAGTAATCCTCTTTCTTGTGCTTCAGCCCTATGAGGATATGGTTAGAAACGTGGAACATTTGAGAAAATGTGCTGTGTCGTTGAGGGAAGAGCGAGTCTTTCGAAGGCATCTTTCTGAAGGAAGAGTGTCCCCTCCATTTGGATACAGTTTCAGATTGTTAGCTAGAATATAAAGGTGTATTGTCATTCAAGTTCTATAGATGGTGTCTGTCTCACTATCTGTTTGAGTGCCTGAAGGCCCCTGGAGGAGTCGTTCTGTGAGTTGTATTCAAGCTCGCCCTTAGACCGAGTAAAGTTAGCGATAAGAGTCAGCGACTTTTGCCTTGTCATTCGCTTTGTTGCCATATAGATAGGTTGGAGTGCGGGTGGCCACTAACCCAACGAACGAACTTACGTGTAGGTGTGATCCTATCTGCTCTTCCACTATAGGACTAGAAATCCAGTACAACCATGTCCCTTTCGCCCAGGGAAAAGCCCTCTTTGAAGGAGAATCCACTTCTGAGCGCCAAAGGCGGGCATCCGACGTCACCAAAAAGAAAGAGAAAGGCTTTCCGCAAATCCAAGAAACTCCGAATACAGGCCAGCACGAAAAGCGAAATGACCCAAGGGATTGGGGCAGTTTCGGCACCAAAAAAGTGTCACTATGCTATCGAATATCCGTCTCTTTATGTGGGAGCGAACCATCTTCGCTTACGGGTCTACCGATCCTATAGCTCCGATATAGATTTAAGTAACTTGGCAGCGGGCCCTGCGGCTAAACGGTTTTGGATGGAAAAGGTAGATGAGAAAGACTTTCCACCTAGAGTCAGAAGTCCACGCTAGATGACCGATCTTTATGACCTTGAGGATAATTACCTATCTTGAATTAATACACCAAAATCGGTTATTTCAATCGATCCACGAAATAAATTGATCCAGAGGACTCTCCACTTCAGCGGAATCCTCATTTTCCATTACAGTGATAAGATTCACGGCGTCTTCCCACGCTTTGTACACCGTACTGCACAAAGTCGGCCCAGATTTCATGAAGATGTGGTAAGTCTTGGTCCCCAATCACCATCTGGCTAAAATCCAGGGCAGACCATTCGGCTGGCAAAGTATTTCCGGTTTCTTCCAAACAAACAGAAAGACGGTTCCCGATATCTTTATAAATATAATCCGAATTCTTTCACTTCGAATATGGCAAGTGTGATTTATCATTGTGGGGTTTTTCTGGGAGGGGCACTTCATGCGTACACTATAAAGACAGGATTGGAACTGAATTGTACAATATGAAGCTCTCTTACTGGTAACGAAAACTCGTCTTTAGGACAGGCTTTATTTAAATCTCGAAAATCCACACAGATGCGTATTTGTCCGTTCTTCTTCTTCTTCACTGGAACAATGCTGGCCACCCAATCGCGGGATTTTCTTCTTCCTGTATGAAACCAGCTTCAATGAGCTTTTTGGTCTCGATGACGACCTTTTCTTCAAGCTCTATCCTATCATGCGGCGAGGTGCCTGTTTAACAGGCTGCACATTTGGATCAATCTTGAGCTTGTGGACTGCGGGTCTAAACCGGGCATTTCTTCGTAGCTCCATGCGAAACAGTCAACATATTTCAAGAGGAGAGCTTTTAGTGACTCTCGTCTTTCTGGGAGGAGGGATGCGCTAACAAACTGATTATAGCTGGATTGAACTAGACTATTTGCTGAAGTTAGATATCCCTTCTTCTTTGAAACAATCAACTCCTTGGTCCCTTCAGATCTTTCCGCGACCTACTCACTTGCAGGGCAATAGAAGATAGCGACTCGCCAGACTCGAACTGGCATAGGCTCCTCGGATCAAAAAAAATTAGCCTATCTTCCATCAACAGGAATCGCTTTGGTTACGCAGTTCAGTCGGCGATAAAAGCCTTCTTACGTCTGCGGGCCGGTCGGCCACCCAATCCAGCTCTTCAAATGCAGAAATACCTACGCTTCATCTACTAAACGAGACTTTTTATGATAAACAAAAATGAAGTATTTTGTTTGACCTACCGCACTTTATTTTAAGTACTGCTCCTCTCCTTCCCCCCCTTGACTTGAGGAGAGACGCAATACTGAATAAAAGTAGTAATAGGTCGAAGCCTTGAATCCATGTACCGAGGAAAGCTACCTCCGGAAAGTGACCCAGAAGTCGGAAGAGAAGGGCCAGTGCCAAGGGAATTAAGGAAGGGGCTACTTTGTCTAGTCCCTCCCTACTAAAAAAAAAAAGAAAAGCTAAAAAAAGACGAAATAAAGGTGAGTAAAAAAAAATAAGCACACCAGAAGGTATGCCCCAGACCTGGGTACAGTCGTCTGGCGAAACAAAAATGGCAAGTAAAAGGAAAAAAAATAGCCTAAAAATGTAAGGCAATATTGGTACGGTGTCCTTAGGGAGAATACTAGATAAAGCAGACAGCTCCCAGAGAACAGGGAAATGAGCCTTTTAGGCTCGATAAATAACTCTTGGTGTTCAAACTGGAAATTACCCAGCAAACTATAAAATAAGATTAGGGAAATGAACCCCAACAAGTTGTGTTGTGGTTCATCCTTCCTCCTGACCATTCGAGCGATTACAGCGTACAAGAGCAATTCCGTTGCTAAGCTGAAACCCCAGCTAGCTAAGCCCGAATGCAAATTATAAGAAAATAAAGGCAATAGAGGGGGACCCTTTTCCAGCCGAAAGAAATTAGGAATAATTAGATAGGTGAAAGCAAGTAAAGAGAGCAGGATCCAGGGTATACCCAGCAAAAAAATGTAACTAAATGGGCGCTGCAGAGCACTACGTAGAGAAGCACCCTTTCGCGTATTTCTCTTCTGTGTGTTTGGAAGAGGAATGCCAAAACGCAATATTGGCCCAAGACCAATAAAGGAAGGGGCAAGTTGCCTCTTTGAAAAAGGAGGGAATAGCCCAAGGCAAAGGCTAGGGCGGCTGCCCAAATAAGGAGCAGTTCCACAAAGGAAATGTGGTGTAAACCAACACACCACATACCTATTTTATTAAGTGTGGAGTCAAAAGTATGAAATAAGGAATTCCGGCCTCCCCCCTCCTTTCTAGTTTTAAGTTATCCTTGAGTTTCTTTTATAGTAGGAAGTTCTCCAAAAGTATGAAAGGCTGGAGGGCTCTGTACCAACCATTCTAGTGTGGTTGGATTCTGCTCAACAGCCCAAGGACTTTCCGCACATCTTTTGTTCTTTCCACTGCTTGAAGTGATTGCGACAACTACGAAGAAACGACGAATCCCAACTACGGATATATAAGAACCGAAACTGCTCAGAGCATTCCATCCGGCGTAAGCATCCGGATAATCTGGAATGCGACGTGGCATACCCGAAAGCCCTAAGAAATGCATGGGAAAGAAGGTCAGATTAACCCCGAAAAAAGTGATCCAAAAATGGATTTGGCCTAAAGTTTCAGGAATAATAACCAAGAGATCCAAATCGAAGATAAAAAATTAAAATAAAGAAACAAAAAGAAACAAAATGTACAAAAAATGAAAATATAAGAAATGCAAGGCATAGAAAGCATAATTGCAACCATGTATCATGTAGAGCAATGTCTAGCCCAGAGTTTGCTAGAACTATTCCAGTGAGCCCTCCTATGGTGAACAAAAAGATGAACCCTACAGCAATAACATGGGTTTTTGTATTGTATCGAACCTCCCCACATGGTAGCGATCCAACTAAAGATTTTGATTCCAGTGGGCACAGCTATGATCATGGTAGCTGCGGTGAAGTAGGCACGCGTATCAACGTCTAAG
>CM019827.1:31807893-32080393 GCA_009763385.1 Coix lacryma-jobi var. lacryma-jobi | reverse complement strand
GAGTCTTCCCCTCTTCCCCGCTTCTTTGATGGCCCACCCTCTGCTCCGCCTTTTACAGGAGGGGAATCAGAATCAGCCTCGACTGGAGCATCGGGGTCAGGAGTATCCGGCTCATTTCGAGCGGCATGCTCGTTTTCCTCCGCAGGTTTTCCACGGAGACCCAGAACTCGCTCTCTGCCCCCCTTTCCTGGAAGTCGACCCAGATTTGTTGAAGAGTGGGGAGATCCTCCCCATGCCAAAGCACCTCTTCCACAAAATCGCGGGTAGATTGGCCCTCATCCAATGATATACCCAGAGTGTGGAATGCGTGTTCCACACTTCGGGTTAAATCTTCAACTATAACCTCTTGGTTTTCAGGAGGGGGAGAAGCAGATCTAGAATAGCTTTTGCTAATTCTGGCGGATGGCACCCCCTCCCGGTTTCGTTCAAATAACGACTAATTTTCAACAAAATTGGGACCCCACAATTAGTTTCATGATGATTGAATCCGGCGGCACCCTTAAACACCTACGAGTGGGTTTTATTTTCATATGAGCCAATATTCTATTTCTTCTCTTCATATCAGTGGAACTCAATCTAGTAAGAATCATCATAGCTATATATAGTAAGATTTTGAAGATCTGCTCCCGAAAAGAGAAAGGGAGACTTTTTGGTTCGGTTTGGTAAGGGATTTTTGTGTTGGTGTTTCCAACGAAAAGCCAGATTTTGAGAATGTGAACATGAGCGGTAGACTGAACATCCAAACAATCTCGATTTGACAATTTAAGAAATGGAAGAATTGACTGTTTGATGCAATGAGACCGTTCATCTTACTACAGCAGAGAGGCTACCAGGACACGACCTTTCGCACAATGGAAATGGTACTACTGTGTCCCTAAGCTAAGGGCCCCGTCTTCCTTTTCAGAGAGAACTGAATCAGAACATCTTTCTCTATGAGAATTTTAGAATAAAAACAAAAGAGAAAGGAGACTGATTAAGTTATTTAATGGTTTATTACGCTAGGAGCCGAGACAAAACCTATTCATTATTGCAAGAAGGAAGGTAAGTCAAGAAGCCAACGGATTAGATAGAAATAGGCTTGGTCAAGTGTTTCAAAAAAGAGATGACCCGAACAAATGATTTCAATCCCACGAGTGATTATATCATACAAAACAATAAATATTCATTAACCACAGCTAAGGGCAACAAGAGTAATAGAGAGCTAAGGCTGAAGAAATTGGCTAATAGACAGACTCTGTTAGGGCAACGCTTATATGCATGCTACTTTTCAGAATCGAACTGAAATTGGCCCTCGTCAGACCTATCCATCAACAGGAATCGCTTTGGTTACGCAGTGAAAGACAAGAAGAGAGGCAACCTCTCTACATCTGCGAGTATAAGGGAAGGGGCCTCTTGTTTCTACCAGAACTCGTTACCAGCTTGTTCTTTTCTTTCAGTACGAATAGGAAGATTTTTTAGCCCAGACCTAACACTCTCTTTTGTTGGTTACTTCATTGAAATAGAAAGTACATCTCTAACTCCTGGCTAACGCGAATCATTCAAAAACTACTTATCGGGTTGGGCAACCAACACGTGAAATCGATGTCGGGCGACACTTCCTTCAATTAATTGTTTAGGTTACTTTGGCGGAGCATTCGATCCAGGTGTGGGAATCATTCCGAGATCATGTATTTGCCCTAGCTGTTGGGAATGTAGGTGTCCGAGAATGAAAGCTCGGCAACAGAGCAGACCAGAAGAAGTATGTACCTCATGAAGCAAGGAGTAGCCAGAGCTAGTAGTATGGCCACATTTGCTGGATGAATCCGTTCACTGCCAGCTTCTCTATCGCACTGGAAGACAGCCTAGAAAGAGTGCAAACAGGAAGCATAGATCCTTGAGAAATAGAGGAGCTATGAGTGCTGTCCACAACCTCTAATGTTCCGAAAGAGATAATCCGTCACTCGCTCCAGAGACCTCAGTACCGTGCTAACTCCAATAATTTCCTTCTTTACTTTACTACATAAAAAGCATCAGCTGCTGGATAGAAAGCAAAAGCATTTATTTATAGCTGACAGTTAGCTTTCGCTAGATTTCTTTCTTATCACCTTTTCTTTTCTTTTACATTTGTTTTGATTGTAGATTGGGTCGGTGTAAATAAAGGGTGAGCTCCAAACTACAGTGGGAAAGGCCAAGTATACACCAACCATACTTTGGAGTGAGAAGGAGATCCTAACTCAAAAAATAAGGCATCTGATACTATGCTTCAAAGTCCCGTTTGGTCACTTTCAAAAGAAGGATGCGCCGCTATTTTATCATCATCTGGCACTGCTTGACTGCTTTCACTGCTTTTAGCTTGAACGTGGCACTAAAGTCTCCATGTCATCTAAAGAAAATAGTTCAAGACAGTAGAGCACTGAGGGAATGGAATTACCAACTTGAGTTCCGCATTTCGTTTAGTGAATGCGGAGATAAAACCTGCTGCTATTGATGCAATTGGACTGCTCGCTTCGCTCCTTGACACGAAGGCTATAAGAATCAAAGGAAATACAGGGCGTAAATTACTTGGAGTTCAAACCAGGCAAAGTCCTTACTTACTCTGCTCTTAGGCTCGTTTCATTTCCATTACACCAAAGTAAGTAGAATGGAATGTTGTAGATGTACGAAAGACGAGAGAAGAACCGGAGGACAGGAGACACCAACCGAGTTGAAAGAGGACCGAAACATGCCACTGAAAGACTCTACTCAGACAAAAGATAGGTTCTAAAACAGCCAGAGCCAGGAGATATTACTTGCTTTCGATGTTGAACACAGAGGCAAAACAAAGCTCTTCGCAACAATGGAGAGTAATTAACCATGCAGCCTTTTGGTATGTGCAGGGACTGTCCAGTTGAGTCTGCTTTACATCTTTTCCCTATGCAGTCGCGGTTTGGTCAAGTCTAAATGCTCATTATGACGGCTCATGACCTGCAATATAAGTAGAGCTAGCTTTTTGACGGATCCAGGGAGGCTGCCAAGAGGGGACCAGCCAAGAAGACTCAAGCTTTGGATGTCTGAATAGGGGTCTGTTGAGTCCAATTTATGGATGGCTTATATAATATAAGAATAGAGAACTTAGTATAAGAATAGAGAACTTAGTCCCTTACTCTAAAGAAAAGCCAACTAATAGTTGAGTAGTTGAGATCTATTGTCAAGCTGCTATATCCCTTATACTGTGTCTTGCCCGTATTCGCCTATTGGATTTTCAGGCTCAAAAGACCTCAAGCTCAAAATAAGTATCGCGTGGCTCTATAACCTGTAGCTCTTACCCACCTTTTACAGTTGGATTTATACCTCCTTACTTCTTAAGGTAGACTTACTCACGCTAGGTTGGGCTTACTATCTGCTTCCTATTGGCTATGCAGCACGCATAATGATATGAGCAATCGAGCTACGAAACTATCTACGACGTAAGCACGCACGTCACATACACTAATTACTAGAATATTTAAAGAAAAAGCACTCAAAGAAAAAGAAAGCATATATAGATTAGCTTCTCTCTCGGCTTGATGAAAAGACTGTAAAAGCTCGCAATGAAAGAAGTAGAATAAGCGCTAGGGGAGAAACTAATTTTGTAAGCCCTTTGGAGAGTCAGACCTTTTGACCACTAGGAAAGTGCAATCCAGTCTGGAAAGATATTAAAATACTAAATAGAATAAGTACTAAATTAGTGTGCTTCATCTCATAAAAAGACTTCCTCCCTCTCTGACTTCTATGTTGCAATAAAAAAGCAACTGATCCTGAGGCCTGATGAAGACGATGTCGCCAAGAATCTCTTTTTGGTAGATGAGAAGGGCATATTAAGTGTGACGTTGTGACGATACAACCTATAGTACCAAACAGATATAGCATGCCTTGTGTGCCTGGATAATCACCGCCATAATTCGAAGAAAAAGAAGAGTAGTGGTGAAGGAAGTAATGGAAAGCAAGGCTCTAATCCATGCGTAAATGGTTCTATTTCTAGGTGTTTGCTTTGGGTTTGCTGGAATATATAACTCTGAGTTTCCCTTTTGGCATTAAAAAAGAGTTATAGTGCTAGTAGGAATACAAAGATTGGTTCTATATCTCAAAATGGTTAGTAAGGGAACTTGCACTTTCTTAAGAAGAAGTAGCCTAAGTTCGGTAGCCCGCGAAGTCAAGTATTTTTTACTGCTTCTGAGAATGCTCCAGTAGTTCGGTTGTTAGCCATAAGCCCTAAGTTGAGTCGAGAGACAATCATTCATTTCAAAGTGTGCCTCATAGCAATTACTACTTGACTTTCAGCAGATCCCAACACTCGAGTTTCATCTGTTCGTACCGAACTAGAATACCATACCGGCGGGTGGCAGGCTAGACGATTGGAGTCAAACTAGGCTCTGAGCAAGAAAGAAAGAAATCAAGGAAGAAATAAAGGAAGAGCCAGCGATCAACTACAATACTAGTTTCGAAGCCGGGAGAGGGAGAAAGCCCCTTCGATAAGATCCAAGGACCCCTTCGAAAGAGCCCCAGCACGGAGCCTGATCAAAAGCTTCAACCACCACTACCACCACAGAAACGACCAAGTGTTAAGCATTGAGAGAATGAGGCACGCAGTGTTAAGCATAGATAGATGGAAGGTTAAGCAGAACGACCAGATCATAGAATAATAGAGGAAGCACCGAGGCCTTCCCGCAAGACCAGAGGGTGTATGGCCGGTAGATCGTAAATAACAAGCTACAGCCAAATAAAGAAATTAAGCTCAAGAGCGGTGCCCTGCGGGGCTAGTCCTATGCTTTGGTTACTTATAGAGTTTTTATCAGAGGGCTGGTTGATCAAAGAAAATCCACACCGACCGCTTAAGCTACTTTTACTTTGGTTCGGCAATGAAGTAAAAACCCCTTAAGTACTATTACCCAGGCTTCTCTTCTTGAAGAGGAGTGCCCTCTCCAATCCAGCTCAAGGCTATCAGCAAATGGCATTAGCATGGACCAACGAGAAGGGAGGGGTCGGGTCTACTATAAGATAGAGAATACTACCTATCATACCTCGGCGGATAAAGACTATTCGAGGAAGACAAATACATTCTTATTTCTGTCTTTGATTCAATTCTTTCCTAACGGACTATCCTCCAATCCAACTGCACGCACTCCCCGCTCGGGATATCGAAATGCGCCTTTCCATTCTTCGTCATGCACTAGCTTTTATCCTATAGCTTGAAACAAACCTACCAGAACAAGCAAAGAAGAACTCAAGTATTGGAATTATCTTGTTGATTTATGCGAATAGTAGGAATAACTATCATAGTCGAATAGTAGGAATAACTATCATAGTAGAGTAAGTCAAGTAAAAGCATTGGGTCAAGTATAGATGGGTAAGCTTATGCCCTAGATAGGTAAAGAAGAAATTCATGGACAGGAACGGTCACCGGAATAATAGGTTTGCTAGCTTGGAGAAGCAGATCGTCACAATCATTATAGGAATATGACAACTCCGAGACACCAAACAAATTCACTAGGACTGCTATAACTCGCATGATATAGACCACGAAAAATATGAAGGTGAACCACAATGAGAAACATACTTGCCCCATTAGCATGCATATAACGGAGCAACCAGCCCCCTTCAACATCTCTCATAATGTGTTCTACGCTGTTGAAAGCTAGATCCACATGAGGTGTGTAATGCATAGCTAAAAAAACGTCAGTCACTATCTGAATGACTAAACAAATACCAGCTAACGAACCGAACCCCCACCAATAACTAAGATTGAAGCCTACTTTTTAGATAAGGGTTATTTAGTTTCACATCCCATTCTTTCACTTCCCCTTCCTTTTCTATGGCCGTGGGAAAAATTCGCTCCGCGCCCCTGCAGCCCACACGTTTTGATTCCCGCAGACGCGGAGGCCGCGGTCGGGATGGGGACGGCGATGTTGCCGAGCGGCAAAGCAGTGGGGGGCACTGGGGCTGCTCGTATCTCATCCATTCTTTCTTGGCCATGTTGACGCAAGTGGACGAGAGGACAGGTGCCAAAGCCCAGGCGCCGCCGTCGCTGCGGCTTGTTGCTTGTGGCTGTGGGGAGGGGTTGGCTTACCCTTCCTTTCAATCTTTGGCTGGTTGTTGTTTTTCGCCGGCGGAGTTCCGAACTAATCTTGCTGGCGGGAAGTCAGCGGCCACTCAGCCACTCAGGTAATTGAAGCCTCCTGAATAGTGGTTACTTATTTTGTTTTGCAGTGTAGTTTTGATTGATTTATCGGCTTTTGTTCCAAGAATCGCGAGATTACCATGTTAAATTTGCTTATGAAGATGGCCACTTCTTTTGTAAACGCTTCCCTGCTTCTGCTTCGTATGAAAAGGGAAGAATTCTCCTCAAGTCCTCTTGTATTAGGCGCTGGAATCTCCGCTGAGTATTAAGGCACCTTTTTTTCGTCATTTAACTCGTGAGACAACTATGCATGAACCATACAGTTTTGTTTTTCACAACAAGTTGTAGTCGTGTAGGTTTGAGCCTTGGATGTACAAGGTTGCCACTGGTCTTTCTTATAAGGTTACTAAAATATCATATAAGAAGGGAGCCTTCTATTCTACAAAAAGGAACCTTGGTTCTGCAAAAGAAAAAAAAACATTCTCACGGCTACTCGGTACGTCTGCACCCTCTCCTTTTTATTTTGACTAACTGATATACAAATTCACTGAAGTGTGTTTCTTTGGTGAGTATCCTATGTTGTTGTCACTGTTGCCGTCAGCTTCTTTTGTTGAACTGAAGCTGGGGACTTGTACTTTCTACTGCTCTAGTTTTTGCTTCATCGTTAATCCATTGCAGGTTCGTTTAAGCTGGTAATGCCTCTACTGTTTATATTTTGTCACAGTACAATTTGATTTTGTGCTTGGTTTGTTATATAGGTTTAATGATGTGCAAAATACCATTTGTAATTTTATTAAGAAATCATAAAATTAACTGGATAGTGGGGATAATCTTTGACTTGCTATTTGATATAAGAATATTTTGTTATTTTACTTTTTACAAAAGGGATAAATGAGATGAACATGTCAAGGTGTCTTCAGAATAAAACAATAAAAGAGCATTGAGGTTACAATTTTTTCCCCTAACAAGTCTTTTGTTTAAGAGAAACTCAAGTATAAATAGTAAGGATTGAAATATATTAAATATAATAATTTTAAATTATATTTATAGTAATTCATTTTCCTGAAGTTTCTAGCACCAACAATCGTTATGATTCTCGCAATACTCTGTCTGTCACTCTTGGTTTTACCTTTTATTTGGCATATGTATTTTTTTTTAATTTGTTAGTGAAGTCGCCAATTTGAGCTACATCTCCCTCATTACCATTTCTACAGAGTACTCAAGAAAACCTATAAAACCGAGCTCTTGAAAGTTCCAATCATGTCAGATTGCCCTGCCAAAAGATTTGGGGAGAAAAAGGAATTTCAAATTCTGCCGAGACAAAGTGATCTTGGTTTATCTTTTGAGTTTACTAAAGCTAGATCGTCTGAAAGGTTGATTCTGGGTGTGACCAGTGCAGGTACATCTGCAGCGAATACACAGCAGTTTAGTAAGATGTGGGGCATAACTCATAATTTCTGCCAAGGAGTTGAATACAAGAATGCTGATCAGGCTGGTAGACCATTTGAAAGTTCCATACAACAACAACAACAACAACAACAACCAAGCCTCTTAGTCCCAAACAAGTTGGGGTAGGCTAGAGTTGAAACCCAACAAGACCCTAGTCACGGTTCAGGCACGTCAATGGCTGCTCTCCATGCATTTCTATCCAAACATAGATCTCTAGGTATATCCCAACTTTTTAGATCCCTCTTTATTGCCTCCCCCCGCGTCAATTTCGGTCTACCTCTCCTCACATGAAAATCTTGGGCTAAAACTCCACAATGCACTGATGCCTCCGGAGGTCTCCTTTGGACATGACCAAACCACCTCAACCGATGTTGGACCAACTTTTCTTCAATTGGTGCTACCCCTAGCCGGTCACGAATATCGTCATTTCGGACTCGGTCCATCCTTGTGTGGCCACAAATCCAGCGCAACATACGCATTTCTGCAACACTCATTTGTTGGACATGTCTTCTTTTAGCAGGCCAACATTCTGCTCCATACAACATAGCCGGTCTAATCGCCGTCCTATAAAACTTGCCTTTGAGCTTTTGTGGTACCCTCTTGTCACAGAGAATACCAGATGCTTGGCGCCACTTCATCCACCCTGCTTTGATCCTATGGCTAACATCTGCATCGATCCAAGATACCGGAAGACATCTTTCTTAGGCACCACTTGGTCTTCCAAGCTCACCTCTCCCTCTTCCTGTGCAGCATTGCCGAAATCACATCTCATGTACTCAGTCTTAGTCCTGCTTATTCTAAACCTTTGGACTCAAGGGTCTGCCGCCACAAACTCTAGTTTCCTATTTACTCTTGTCTGACTCTCATCAACTAACACTACATCGTCTGCAAAAAGCATACACCAAGGGATATCTCCTTGTATGTCCCTCGTAACTCATCCACACCACCAAGGCAAAGAGATATGGCTCAAGGCTGACCCTTGATGAAGACCTATTTTAATCGGAAAGAAATCAGTGTCACCATTTGAAAGTTCCATGAAGGAGAAAAATGTCAACTTATATGGTGCTAATACAGTGGTATCAGAAAGGTTTTCTTTTCATAAGATGTCAGATATATCTGTGAATTCTTGTAAAATTTTGAGCTTGGACAATCTGAGTTTGGAGTGGAATCACTTCCCTATGTTTCAAATCAACCGTAAGATTGACAGTATACTTAACCCAAGACGCTCTGCATTTGGTACTTCACCTGATAAGTCTTTTGTTTCGCATAAAGATTTGAAGGTAAACAAGTCTACATCCAATGTGATGGCATTTTCATCAAAGGATTATCAGTTCCACTCACATCAAATAGCTGATGATAATATGAGTAAGTGCAGATCTGCTGGTGGCATCTTGCCTCACGTAGATAAACATATTGGTCTCAGTTTTGATCACGCTGGGAAAAAACTGAAAGGCCATTTATCAATTGAAGAGTCATGCTCTTGCAGCAAGAATGAAACTAATTCATCATGTTCATTGACAGACAACCTCTGTGCTAGCCATTTTTTTGTGAATTCAAAGGAAGCACCTGGAAATGCTGAAGGTACACTCCTGGAAATGAAATTAGGATCGGCAGGAGGATGCCCAAAGCAACAAGAATCTGAGGATCATGGGCCAGCGTTTGGTAGAGAATGTGATATGCAGCAAGTTAATGCTTCTACCACCAGTAAAGGGAATGATGTACGGGCTGGTGGTCATGGTCTATTACAAAATGAACATGAGACTCTGCGTACAGACATAGTGAATTCTACAATGAAGTTAACCGAATCCTGCAACTTAAATGGTAAAATGGAAAACACGCTGGCAATGAAGAGCAAGGGTGAAACATTGGCTCTTGGGAAACCACCAAATGGCAAACGAAAGGCTCCCTGCTTATTTGAAATGCTAACACTGCCTTCGAAATCACAAGCCATGTATTTCAATGATCCCATATCTCCGGGCATTTGTTCGCTGGGTGCGCAGAAACAATTCGCGACTAAAACTGATGCTTTGTACAGTGGTACAAATCATGCATCAGGTAAGGCTATTATGAGATAATCTATATTAGAGCTTACTCTTCTGGCACACCTGCAAAATGCACAAACCTATTTACCAGGGTGTTTGTGCTGAAAGTTTAACCTCATAATGCCACTGAGAAAAAAAATAGAGTCAGTCTCAACGCAAAATTGTAATAGCTTTACTCACTGTAATGCTATTTATATGTTTGTTCTTACTTCTTTGTAGGCTTTGTGTCATCGTCAACACACAAGGTACTATACCAGCCTGGTGTTTGCAACCAAGGGGGTAGTCCTCACAAACCATGGAATCATAAAACTTTATTTAGTTTCATGCATATAGTACACGCGACGGCAGATAGAGCTTTCTTTTCCTTCATGCAATCTTCTTTTAGTTTCTATAATTTTACCATATCACTGTGCTATCCTGCATCTAGAAAATTACAAAACTAGTTGTTACACACACAATAAAAGCCTGAAATTTAAAACATGCATAATTTAAAAATAACCAAAGCCTGAAATTTTAAACGTGCATGTGCATAATGCAAAACATAACCTCTACAGTGCTTTGCCTTACGGTATGTTGGATACCTTGTCGCTCATTCCACATTCATCATGAAGAACGACGTCGTAAAAAGTTACGTCATAACTTGTAGTTCTCATTACTGTATTGTGAACAGCTTAGAACTTTTCCACAGGACTCTGGTTGTCCAAACATGGCAAAATCTGAGCAGATAGCAAATTCATCTATCCAACGAGTTTCAAGTTGCAGTGGAGGAAATAAAACTCTGAATGCGAGTGCAGGAAATTACAAGTCTTGTCCGAAAGAAACATGCACCAATAAGCAAGAATGGAGCATGTCAAAGACATCAAGCATGAACCTGGATCTAGTTCTTTTTCAGATGAGCAGAATGAGAAATCCAATTTCCAGTGCTCTGATTGAGTCACCTGTATGTTTGGAGCCAAGTGACAAGTGGCTCAAACGTCTGCAACATGGCATCTTAGATCATCATTTGCCTTGTTCCAAGAAATCAAAGGTTGGGGATGGCTTGCCACCTGAAGGAGCATGTGCCGTCTTTGGTCAAGAGGTTAATTTTGATATTAAAAAGGCTGACATGATCAACCAGGCGAAGGAGGTCCAGCTAAGGTATGGAAGATTGATCAACAAACAAAACCTAAAAGGCTCTCATTTCGGCAAAAAATTTTAACCGTTGGATAGGAAGATGGTGCCAAGGTAGCGCCCCTATTTCCCATGGTGCTCCAAATGTTGAAAAGCAAACACTGAAGTTTAATACGCCACCTGATGGTCTTGAAGGTCAGTTTCCAAGCATTGCTGCAATGGCAATGATGGGGCGAGCAATGAACAAGCTGCGACCGTGTGAACTTCCGAAAAGGGGCGCTTCGGTAGCTTGGAATTCACAGGAGCTGTGACAGCTGAGAAAGTGTGCTCATGTTTCATCTTTGTACTGCGCATTAGCTAATTAGCTCTCGCCTGTCGGCAGATATGTGTACGGGTAAAAAGATTGCTACACTACTAATATAACTGTCAAACTGTGACTACCATGAGTGAGAATATGTGTTTCTTTTTTAAATAAATTAATAGTTTCTTCGTCCTTTTTTGTGTGCCTCTTTTAGTTATTATTATAGTAGAAATGGCTGTATGATGCATTCAATTTTTGTGAAGTTTGTAATATTAATGGATATAAACAAGCATGCCTTTTATCCTTCCTTGAACAATGTTGAACAGCACCAGTGTAACTTGGTAGTATTTGTAATGCGATTTTTTGCCCTATAATTCCAGTCGGCGAAACAAACTCTGAACAGATAGTACGTACTCCATCCCAAATCATAAGACATTCAAGAATATTAGAGAGTCAAAGTTAAAAAAAACTTTAATTCTCCAAGTTTTTTGGAATGCCTTGTAATTTGGGATGGAGAGAGTATTACTTTCGTCCGGAAATAACCGTACCTTCTTATCTCCGGTCTCAGTTTCCTTTGGAAGATCACTGCTTTTCTCATGCTCATCTGTTTTGTGTTTTACCATCTTTCTCAAATCTCCTCTACTCTGGTTGTGAATCTCAAGGGCTCCTCTGGATCTCATTTCCATGGTTGAAACATGAACCAAACACACAGATGAGAAATTGGAGGTGGTGGGCCGTGTGAGCAAAATCAACTAATCTGTTACTGTTTGGGCTTTAGAAAATATACTGCCACGCCAGATTACTGGGCCGTCAACTAGTCTGTTACTGTTTGGGCTGGGCCGTCAGCTACCCATAAAAAAAAGTATCGGCGCGGAAGTCCACCTACCGATCTTTTCCTTCCAGCCTCAAATCCCGTTTTCCCCATCCCAACAATCCTCACGAGGGGGGAACCATGGCGCGGTACTCCCCACCGTCGCTGCGACGCTTCTTCCGCTGCGCCGCCAGCTCCACCTCCCGAGCCGGAGGCAGCGGCACTGGGAAGAAGAGCCTTGTATTCTTGGGCTCGCCCCAGGTACTGCCGCGCCTGCAAAATCCCAGCTTCTCGGTTCGTACTCAGGTTTGGTGGTCTCATTACTGAAAACTCGGACCGCACCTCAGGTGGCCGCCTCGGTCCTGGACAAGCTGCTGGGCGCGTCCGGCTCCCCGGAATCCGCATTTAAGATGGCCGCCGTCGTGACGCAGCCGCCGGCCCCCAAGAACAGGGGTAGGAAGCTGCTACCGTCGGCCGTCGCGCAGTTAGCGCTCGACCGCGGGTTCCCAGAGGAACTCATCTTCACGCCAGAACGAGCCCGGGAGGTAACTTCCTGACAACCATTTTCATTTTCGAGTGGTGCTCCAGTAAGGCTATGGAGGATATGGGGTGTAGTGATTTCTGGAGCAATGCAGGAGTCGTTCCTGTCGGCCTTGAAGGAATTGGAACCAGATGTTTGCATAACTGCTGCTTACGGGAACATTCTGCC
Source organism: Coix lacryma-jobi var. lacryma-jobi (assembly GCA_009763385.1). Taxonomy (NCBI): domain Eukaryota; kingdom Viridiplantae; phylum Streptophyta; class Magnoliopsida; order Poales; family Poaceae; genus Coix; species Coix lacryma-jobi. Next base: position 32,067,856 of record CM019827.1, on the reverse strand, counting down.
CCAGAAATTTCTTGATATCCCATCGTGCGGTACGACTGGTTGTCCAGTGCCTGTTTTGTCTTTTTTTCTCCCTAGTTTTTGCTACTGTTGCACAATGCACAAGAATTACCTCATCTTCAAGCATAAACAGTCAACTAGGAGTCCACTGTAATTGACTAGGAGGTAGGAGCTGCTCTTCACGTTCCTGGATTCAGATCTTGAAACTAAAGAAAATGTGACCTTGGCATGGCTTGTGTATATAAACATTGGTTGATGTGTTCGTCTCGTATGACATGTTACCATAGCAACCAGTCAACCATAGCTTCCTTATGGAACTCCCATCCACTTCCAGATAATCTTATCTTTCCAATGGTAATCAAATAGCTACTGGTTTCTATCAAGGACCTATGATCTAATATCTCTGTCCTGGAATACAATGGATTATGAGTTTGTCCTTAGTCAAACTATTCTAAGCCTGACCAGTTTATTTATAGAGAAGAGTATTAGGGTGCGTTTGGGAGAGCTCCACGGAGCTGATTCTCACGGAGAATCACTCCCTGGCTGCCAAACGCATTTTTCAGTGTGAAGTGATTCTTTGCTGATTCTGTGAAGTGATTCTCTGAAATGAACTAGGAGGCTGAGAGCTGAAAAAAGTAGCTTCACCTGATTCTGTGAAGTGATTCTCTATCCTGATTTTGAGAGTTTAGGCTAAAGAATCAAAGAGAATCTACTTTCAGCCACAGAATCACTTCACCAGAGAATCTGGGAGCACAGCTGGAGAATCAGGGAGCACAGCTCTCCCAAACAGGCCCTTAACATCTCCCAAATCAATGAGGTATCTCGTAATGTATCTAGTAATGCTCATTTGATATAAAAAAATATCATTATTCTTTTCTATAAGCTTGGTCAAACTCAGAATCCATTTCGTTCAAGGAGCAGGACGAAGGTAGTTATCTAAAATATAAAGATTAGGGACAGGCTTTAGGCATACATTATGATTCAGAGTTCAGGCTATTTTATCAGATTCTGTTCTGATTACCACAGAGAAACTATACTACTGCATAACTTCCAGTCAGTTCATAGTTAAGCTAATTTAGAAGAATTGGTGTTTCAAACCCTAGTTTGACAAAATTTGAGCATGTTGTGTTTTGGGTATTCAAATGCCTCTCAGAGCCCTAAATCCTGATCATCTGCCATGTATCCTTTTATTTAGGCACAGTTAATATACACCCAAGTTTGTTGCCTCTATATCGTGGTGCAGCTCCTGTGCAGAGGGCACTGCAGGTTTTAATGCTCTTCATTAACAATACAGTGACACTGGAGTATGTGGTAATTTTTATTTATATATCCATTATTTCTGTAGGATGGTGTTGCAGAAACAGGTGTTTCCCTTGCATATACTGTTCGTGCGTTGGATGCAGGTCCAGTGATTACATGTGAAAGGTTTTCTGTTGATGAATGTATTAAGGTAGGTGATATTCACTGTCTTCATAGTTCGATGTTTCAAAGTTATATAATACAAATTCTGCAGCTCTCTTTCTTAACATGGACATGAATATATGTTTAAAAAATTAATAAATGGTACCAAATGGACATTTAGGCCTCCCTGTTCTTGTTCGATCATATAATATTAAGTGGAGAAATTGGTTGGCAACTAAGGGTTTCAGGGCCCCATTAGGAATAACTTGATTCAGAAAATTATGCTTTGGCTGCTCATTATAAAACTTGATGTAACATGTTGAAGAATTTAATGCATTGTTGATTATGAATTATCCCTGTCCATTTGTACTTTATGTGGGGTGCATTTCTGGAACTTAAACCTTCCACTGCTCAACGAACATGATATGGTTTTCGTCCAATAATCTACTGGAACAAATTTCTTTGCAGAATTTGGTTAGTTAGCACTAAAGAAAAGGTGAAGCATCATAATATGGCTAGATGTTTGGTTATCAGCATGTTACTATCCTTCATTGATCATATTGTACTTTGTTTGTTTGCAGGCACCAGAACTACTTTCGATGTTGTTTGACTTAGGTAAAGACTACAGATTACCCATAATCTATGAAAGGTCATTATTCTACGTGGTCATTGTCATGAAATTGGTCCTTGTATACCATCTAGAAGCCTGTATACCATCTAGAAGCTTGTCTGCCTAATGGCAAGTTTTCTGTTTTACTTTCTCCTCACTCTTAGGCTGGGTCTAACTATTAGTTGACTGAGTTTTGTAAATAAATAAACAAGATGGATGAGTTTAGCACTTTATTTTCTATTCAAACCTGGTAATGTTGATACTTGTACCGAACAGGATCCAAGCTATTGATTAATGAACTGCCATCCATTCTTGATGGTTCAGCTAAAGAAAAAGCACAACCACAGGATGACTCCAAAGCTACACTGGCACCAAAGGTAAGCATTGGCAGAAGTAGGCCTAAATGTGTGCTGTCATATGTTACAACTTGATTTAGTCTTCTCATATGAAACTGGAAATATAATCATTAGCTCCACTTAATGACAGGAAAAAACATCATTATCTTGATATCATGCTCAGTGCTATAAAGTTCAACGTCATTCAACAAAGAAAACTCTCAAGTTACATGAGCTTTTGTCAAACTTTCTGCCTGTTGTTTAGCTCATAGTCTACTCTAGATGACCCCTTCACTTCTGGTATACTATATATATTCCTTGGGGTATCTCTGACCTGATAATGGCGGGACTGGAATTTGAAAGAGATTATTTACACCAAACTGTTTCATGCATTGTGGTTTCAGATTTCTACAGTTATACAAATTCAACACTGTTTTTTTGTTGATTTTTTGCCGCCAGTAGTCATACTTGGCTTTTCAATGGATAAGATGTACTCACTTAATCTTCTGTACCTACTACTGAGACTTGAAATTCTAATCTACATGCACTTCAAAACTTAGTGGGTTAATGCATTCAAATGTTTATCCGTGTTTTGATAAATCCTGACTAAACTATTATGAAGAACTGTTTTACTACTTTATCACATTGACATGTGTTTTCCAGTTAAATTCTGAGGAGTCATGGCTATCGTTTGATCACGAAGCTAAAGTGCTCCATGACAAGGTGAGTTTCTAATTCTTAATGTGTTCAACAAAGCTATTGCCAACCAACTCTGGTAGGTGCGGGCATTTGCAGGGTGGCCTGGAACGCGTGCAAAGCTGCAACTCATAAACCAAAACAGTGTACATGATGTGCTAGAGATTAAGGTTATCAGCACAAAGGTTTCAACATCATGTGTCAAAGTTAGAGATGAAAATGAGATACTATTCTCCGGGAGCTCGTTGCTGATTCCATGCAGCGGTTCAACCTGGCTCGAGGCATGTATCGGGATTTGCTGACCAATAATAGTTACTTGATTTCCTTATGACTTTCTTCAGTGCATCTAATGCTGCGTATGATAGGTGTTGGAGCTTCAACTCCCTGGAAAGAAAGTAACAAAGGCACAAGATTTTTGGAATGGTTTGCGTGGTCAGAAGCTGATGAAATTGCCATAGGGAGTCTGCATTCGCAGCACAGCAGTGTGCCTATATGCACAATAAGGTGAGTACATTTGTGTGGTTAACATCTAAATGGTAGTGCTACCATATATTACAGATAGATCGTGTCATGCTACATGCTCTGTTGCCACAATTTTTGCAGGGTCATTGACTTCAGTCACCCCATGAACATATGCAGGGTAGCGCTAAAGCCTATATGACTATATGAGGAGAGCTCAGTTTTACTGACTACTTTTTCCTTCTGGTTAACTTGGTGCTATAAACTCAGTAAACTGGGCATTAGGCATGTCATCTGTATTGCTTCCTCAATTTCAGAAAACACACGATTGTTAATTGTTTGCTGTAACCATTTCAGTTGAACTTTTTTTTACTGTCGTCACTAACTGAGCTATAAGATTTTTGTCCTACCTTCTTGAGGACGTCATGGCTCTTTCTGCAAGCTGCATCCAAACGTTCCGAAATGTCTTGTTTCTATTTCCTGGTCTGGTCCATTGGAACAAACTGAAGGGTCGCCATTCCTGGCAGTAACTTGTAGAAGTGAAATACTCATTATATTTATCTTAAAAAAAAATCTTATTTGTTATTCCTTGAGATATGTAGAAAGCAAGGACGTATTTACGCAGATTGCGGAAACAACGGTAACGCCAGAGTTAAAATAAACACCCTTGTGAATTGTTTCGCAACCTCTCCTTCCAATATACAAATACACTCGGTTATGTAATTAACTGGTTGCAATATCGCATGCACCAGAAGTCGGAGTGTTCCGAAGGGTCAATTTCTTTCACTTGCAAATACATTTATGTAGCAAAGTTTATCTTCATATGTAGTGATGTATCCAAGTTCCTTAAAAAGTATATCCATGTGAAATAATTTACTCTGTATGTTCGAAGAAACAAACACAGGCCTTGTTTTACCAACTTTTTCCAAATATTTCTAGATTCTCCGTCACATCAATCTTTAGCTGCATACATAAAGCATTAAATATAGGTAAAAAAATAACTAATTATATTTTTAATATCTACATATCAAGACGAATCTTTTGAGTCTAGTTAATCCATGTTTGGACAAAGTTTGTCAAATAACAACGAAAGTGCTACAGTGCATTTTTCAAATATTTCCTAAAACTAAACAACACCAAAGTAGTGCACAATGTTTAGCATATTGATTAATCGCATGCAAGGATTATATGGTGTAGATCCCATATAGAGGGCGTAACATAGATTGTGTTTATACAATTGTTTGTAGATGACATGAAAGGTGTGAAGACAAGTCCCGTCTAGCTTAACTTACATTATCCGCCTACTCTTAACGGGTGGGTGGGGCTAAGTTCAACTTCAGGCTCAACTCTTCACAAGATGTCAGATCTCTGTCACAAGCCGGCAAATTCAAACAAACTTGAGCAGGGCCGAGGACAAACTTCATGTATTCAAATTCTGCTGCAACTTCTTTGCCCGATCTCTCCAGGAACCTTTTTGCATGGCCAGAACCTAAGGACATTGTTTCATGAGTGGATTCGACACACAAAAATAAACAAATGCCAGGAAAACGAACTTGATAGTATTACTTTGTCGCTGATGAGGGAGCTGGTAGGTTCATCAGCTTCTATATTTTCAACTTTCTCATCTTCATGATTGGTTTGAAGCTTGTCCCCACCAGTTTCAGTATCAACAAATGAAATTGTAGGCACACCAAATATAGCCTCGTCATGCGCATCTCTGATTTTATCTTCATGCTTTGACTAGGATAGGTGAAGAACAAGGAATGGGAGAGAGAGAACAATAATGGTAAGAATAATGTAAAAAGTGCAGAATATATAACTCATTGCTTTTCATTATATACCTCCACAGCAGAAAGCCGGAAGCTCTTTCCAATATTCTTCACCAGTGAAGCATCATCATTAGCAACTACAGATACAAAACAAAGGTAAAATTACGGGATCTGGGTTGCCAAGCAGAATGCATAAATGGCCACAACTTTGTTGTGTATATTACTGCATTAAAACCTCATTAAATGTTAAAGCCACCAAGCCTATTATCACAGAAATAGGGCAATCGTGTGTATCCCATTTTCAACAGTTTGAAGCAGCTCAAGCAATTGAATATAGCACAAAGGTTCCAGCAGATTGGTTTGTCACTGATAAAGAGCAGAGACCAAAAGAAATTCTACTGCCCAGTAAGCCTGAATGGTACAGTGCTGGCATAAACACTGAACATGAGCCATGAATGGAGATCTTTTGCCACTGCTCGATTGCTCATTTATTATTTCCAACATCTACTTACATGTATGAGAGACTGGATTTATTCTCAATTTCCAACCCTTCTTTTCCGCTGCCCGTAATCATGTCGTCTTCCTCTCCGTGACCCTGCGCTTGCCCTGCACCACGCCGGTTATCCAGATACACGCAAGTCCATCTTGGGCTATGTTCTTGGTGACAATTTCATCTCATGGTTCTCCAAGCGTTAAGTGCAGGTATCTCACTCCAGCGCTGAAGCAGAATATAAAGCCACTTGGTTGTGTCAATCTCAATTACTTCTTGAGCTCTGAGTCCCCTTTTGTCAAGCCACATTCGTTTACTGCCACATAAGTGTTGTCTACATGTCTTCAAACCCTGTCCAGCATTAGTGCACCAACCATGTACAGATTGATCTTCACTTTGTCCATGAAAGAGTAGCCCTTGGAGATGTTCGTGTTCTTCATGTTCCAACTTTGTCCTAGTACGCCGGCATCTTTACCAAGGGGGTTGCCTTCTTCAGTCTTCAGGAGTTCAGGTCCAGTTTGAAGACTGCGGTGGCATGTTAGACAGGTGGATGGGCCTAGAGTCCGGTATGCACGGATGTGTTTCCTTGGACTCCCAAGTTTGGCACACCTGTAGATCGAGTTGTAGAAGGCACGGATATTGGAAGACAGTTTTGTTTCCACAAGCCAGCACTATTCGTGCCTATATATACATGCATCACATACTCCTATAATCAATCTAGTGATTCAACATATCAATCCTACTTACACACTCAACATCGCCTCATATCTTATATTAGTTCTCCAGATGATTCTTCAGAGAATGTAATCATATCTAGGAAAGTATCTTATGCTCAGTAGGCTGTTCTGTCGCTGTACAGTCATTAGACAGTCCCTGCATCAATCTAGACCTCCGTGCTATACTGCTATCACTCTAAAACAGAAAGAAAGTTCCTTTTTTCTGCATTGATCGTGAGCCTAAACTATTCGTAAGTCTAAATGGTTGAACTAATGCAGTCAGTGGACATACGAAAATTGAGCATTCTAGATTCACACTTAGATATATACAATATGTAGGGCTATTTTGTTGAGCATAAAAATTGAAAAATAAGAGGGCAACTACTAAAATAACAATCTCTCTAAGGTTAATATATCTTACCATTATTGAGGGAATTTGATAACTTACAGAATGTATTTTAGCAAGTAACATCTTGAGATGGTGAAAAGAAAATGACCTTAGGCATTTAAAATCAAATGTGTAGCCTTTACTAGTGCTAAAAGGCGCTCTACAGCCTAGAAATATAATCGCAAATTAGAATTCTAGGGCCTTCAAAACCAAACATAGACAGATGTCTAAATGATAACACACCAAGTTGAACAATAACTAGATGAATAACCATGTCATGCAAAGCATCATAAGGAATACTCAAGACTGACATGATGAAGAACCAAACTAATGAAAAGTCATATGAAGCAATAATTAAGACAATGCAGCCATGTCAACACTAACCTTCAACATCATCATTATCTTCATCAAGTGGAGCATCCTTATTAAATTGAAATCTTTCCCACCCCACAGTTGCAGTTCCAAGAGTGGAATCTTTTGCAACTGCCAAACATTGAAAAGGAAAGCAACACAAATTTTTAGAACAACAAAAATATCACCAAGAACCATAAAGATTGTAAACCTATCATGGAGCATGATCAACAGAAGAAATTGCAGCCGCATATGCATTTGAATGGCATTATGCTAGTACACCCAAGAGTCGATTTTGAGGTTTGGAGCTACATCATATAAGGCATAGCTACATATTCAAACAAAAAATACACATAAGCACTGTGGTAACTAGATTTATGTATAATCAATTTCCACTAATCAAGCTAGCATAGTGAATGCATTGAATTATCTATAATCAGTTTCCAACGTTTCTCTACACTGCAGGATCACATATTCAGTAGAGACATGCTATACTCAAACTAGTAGCCTTTAGTCGAAGAAAGGTGCCATCCTAGCTCATAAGAACTGAAAGAGTGATCACCTGTCTCGGAAAGCTGAAGCTTCATCTTTGCTTTGACTCTCTCAGCTGGAGTCTGCAAGAGAATCAACAGTTCACCATACCAAAAAAAAAAACAGGAAGCTAACAAAACAATTGTACAACAGACACAAATCGACGAATCAATACGAGAAGGGCGCGACCAACCATTTTATCATATCCTTCTATGAGCCGCGAGTAGTCCATTTTGCCTCCGTCCCTATCACCGCGACCCTTAGAGCTATGATGACCGTCGTCGTGCCGCCGCCGCCGCCGATCCCCATGGCGTTCCCACCTGCCTTCCGAGTGCGAGCTCCTGCCGCTCCGGCGAGAAGGCGAACTCGACCCCCGCGACCTAGAGCGCCTACGGGATGCCCTGCGGTCCCTCTCCCTAGACCTGGAGCGGCGCCTGCGCTCCCTCGACCGGGACCTCGACCTCGACCTCGACCTCGATCGGCGCCGGCTGGAGCGAGACGGGGACCTAGACCTGGAGCGGATCCTGGGACGCGAAAGAGGCGGTGACCTGGAGCGATGGCGCGGACTGGAAGGGGCCCTGGTATGCGGCGACGGCTGTTTGGCGAGGTTAGGGAGTTGGGCGGGGGCAGGGGCTGCGCCAGCGCGAACGAAGCCGGATAGGAAGGAGACGGCGGTGGCGGTGGGCTTGGAAGGGAAGGCAGCAGCGTCGGATGAGGAGGAGGAGAAGCCAAGCCCCTGCTTGAAGCGGCGGGCGCCCTCGCCCTTGCGGTTGAGCTCGTCGTAGTACGCCGCCGCTTTCGCTTCCTCCATTGCCCCGGCCCCGGGGGGGTTTTCGGTTTCTGAACACTACTATTGTTAGATGGTTGTGCAGTGTGTTATTATTGATTAATTTATGTCCTAAAATTTACAATTATCGCTACTCTTCCGCTGGTCACTTTATAAAAAGGCCGAAAATCAATAAACAGTGACTGGAAATATTTAAATTCTGTATGAACAGTGTTTTCGTTAGTGGATGTACGATGCTTTCGTCAGCCGAGCAGTGTTTACAGTTTATCGCTACTCTTCCGCTGGTCACTTTATAAAAAGGCCGAAAATCAATAAACAGTGACTGGAAATATTTAAATTCTGTATGAATAGTGTTTTCGTTAGTGGATGTACGATGCTTTCGTCAGCCGAGCAGTGTTTACAGTAATGAACGCCGAACGCGTGGGCAGGGCTTCTTTCCTCGTTGAAGAGTAATCTTTATGCAGTTATGCCATCTTCTCCCTCGTTTCGAAATAGATAATTTTAAAATTTTAAAGTTTAACTAAAAACTAATACTTCTACAGTGCTATTAATTCAAGTTGTTTTTTTGACAGTGAGACAGTTTCCGAAGTACTATAACTTTGAGGTTTTATTTTTATAAAAGTATTTAGTAAAAAGTGATATATGTAGATTTTTATGAAAATACTTCTCAAGACAAATCTATTCATAGAGTTTTTGTATTTCTAAAGTCAACGGCTTAGAAGTTTGATCTCTCTTCGGCAAGACTTATAAGTTGGAAATAAGCTGAAACGGCTGATTTGTTGTGAGAGAAAAATATTGTTCCATGACTGATTTATACGAATTAAAGCCGGCTCGTAGCTCAAGCGTGCTAATTACGTTATTGTCGAACACACAAGATGGCTCATCCGGAAAAGGAAAGAGATGATACGTTATTTTGCCAGCATTCTTAATTTTGGGACGTAGGGCAAGTACTCCATCCGTATAGGAAAAGGAGGTTGTTTTGGACAACGATACGGTCTCCAAAAAATAATTTTGACTCCTTATTTTTATAAAAAAATATTTATTGGAAAATGATATATGTATACTTTTATAAAAATATTTGTCAATACAAACCTTTTCATATAGCTTTTACATTTTAAAACTCAATAATTTAAAAGTTATTTATGATTTATATTTTCAATGTTTGACCAAAATCTTGTCCAAAACGATTTCCTTTTCCTATACGGAGGGAGTACTAGTTAGGAGTAGCTACTAAATTAGCTCTGATAGATCTAAACAATTCATTATTCAACTAATAGTGGAACTACTAACTTAAAGTAAAGCATTCTAGTTCTAGCCAATAAAAGGTTATCAGTGGGTTCCTTCTAATTGAACATAGGTAACTAGTACAATACATATTAGCTGGATTTACCATCCAGCTGCTTGGATCGATCCTTTAAGCTAAACTTTTCTATTTTTAACTTTTTTTTTAAAAAAAATATTAACATCTACAAGTTGGATAGATAGACTCTTATATATAATAAAGCTAATTTGAGGTTTTATATGTTGATGATACATATTCTTTAAACATAATTAAAGTTTGAATTATAACAAAACAAAAGTAATGTACAATTTGTAGGGAGTAATATATAACAGTTATGGTTTCATTAACATAATTCATGATAATAAAGCAAATGAACAGTAAATGTGAGTATGTGACGTTCTTGCATTCCAAACAGGCCCTTAAGATGAAACCACAAACATTTTCTTTGATTACATTCAAAGGAAGAGGCGAAGCCACCGTCCTCATATGATGTGTTCAGTGCTCACAAAGGGAATACACGGTAACAAGTTATTCGATAAAATATATTTCTGTCCGTCCTGGTGATGAGTTGCCAGATTCGTAAATCGTGAATTTGCTGACTCGCCTTGCTGGAACTGGAGGCGTCACTGACTTGTAATTTTAACTTTTGCAAGTTCCGCTGCCGCACGAGCAGCAGCAGATGCACGGGTGGCGGCTGCAATAGCAGCTCGGGCTTTCTCCAGTGCGTCTGACGAACTTGGGCTGGCGGAGGACACCTCCTCAGTGGGGGAGTGATGCTCGGTTGCCACATTTCCCTTAGTGGCAACACAAGCTCTTTTACCTCCAGCTGGTGAAGTTGGAGCCTCGCCAACTTGATGTTTTTGGGCGTCAATGACAGGTGAATTCAATGCTGGCGGCTTCTCTCTTGAAGCAGAAGCAACTGGTGAGCTCACTGAGCCCTCAATGATAGGTGGTTGGACCTGGTGGACTGAAGATCCCGAGCCGTCCTGCATACCAGACATAATAGATGAAGTGATTTCTAGATTACTCTCATTTTAAACTTAGCTGAACATTTAGTTCTTGATGGAGTTATGCAGGCATATATATTCTTGCAGTTAGTTGGTTCTGATTCTAAATTCCTTAATCAACTGCATCATGTTTACAAAATCATTAGGCCCCGATTCACAGTAAACAGCCAAGAAACCTTCTACATTACCAGATTGTTTTTTGCAGTTCGCCAGTTCTAATTGTGTTGTGCAGCAACCAAAATCAATCCACGGACATGCTAATTGTGGTAGGGACAATAAGATTAGACCAAATCCACAAGTCCAAAAAACGGGGAGAATTCTATAGTCTATAAACTGGACTAATAATATGGGGACACATAACCCTAATGTGACAATGCATGTAGAATATGCAGCCGACAGTCCAAGATTCCTAGCTGAATATTAGATAGAGAAAACAGCGTCTTGTGAGCTAATGGTTTCTCAGGATGAGCGTAAAGGTACACTGAATTCCTTTAGCTGGAACATCATATGGCCTATGTTAAGCCCAACCAAGGAAATACCTCAAGCATTATTATAGTTTTATTCATCACTATAGAAAACAGTAATGCAAACACCTGCTTTGAAGATGTCACATGAAACACCTTTCATATGCATTCATGTCTAATAATCAGGGAATAAGTAATGGGTTAGCAAATGCTACCAGTAGATCTTCATATTTCTTATTGAATTCTGCCTCAGTATTAGATGAATCCCATTCAATATTGTACTCATGGGCAATAGCTTTCAAGACTTTGAGCTTTGATTCACCTGATGGAGCCTTCACTGAGAGCTTTTCAATTATCTGTATAAAAGATGCACGATATTTTTGTAAGTGTAAGAGATCCTCACTTTTGTAAGCAATCATTCTTGATTCTGAAATAGAAAAGGCGCATATTGGAGCTTCCACTTACTGTGCGATTGACACTGCTGTCAGGGCGCAATTCCATAGCGCCAGCAACAAACTCCTTTCCATACTTGGTGGTAAACAAATTACGGAGATGCATTAGCTCAGGCAAGTCTGAACATCTTCCTGATGCAAAGATTATACTAGCAATTGCTTCACGCAGTTCTAAGGGGCATTCCCTGCTCCATGATAAAACTAATAGCTGTTAATCATATTCTGTTAAGTGATAAAAAAGAATCTTGAGTCATGACTTATAAATTGTAATTTGATCGCAATTCATAAAGCAGGACTTACTTTTGGACCTCAATAATAGGGACTCTTGCCAGAACAAATTCACAAAAAAGCTCTATGATCTCGTAGGCAGCCAATATATTTTTCTCCCGAATAATGTGCTCCACCTATGATTAATAACGATATTATTAGAAAAAGTTAAGAACAAAAAAGCCAAATTATCCCCCAACCCCAACCCATCCACCCACACGCGCGCATCTGTTACTGTGTGGCCTTTTCATTTATCAATCTCCACGCTTCGCTCACAAAAAAGTAAACAAATCACTTTCAGATGTGATTGAGGTTAAAAAGGGGATCTGCCCCTTAATAAGATTTCTCTTCTTGTTTCTCCTTGTACAAGTTGAGTTTTAAGTTCAAATTCTACAAGTGAGAACAACCATCATAACTTATGTCACAAAAATACACTGAAATTTTCTTCATTATTTTTAGATAGGTTTTGCATTTATAGAGTTAATTTATTATTAGATATACTAACCTATCAAAAAATAGTAACGGGATATTTATAATGTATTTTTCTAACATAAGCTATGGTGTTCTCTACACTACAAAATTTGAACCAAAAACTCAGCTTGTACGAGAAGAATCAGAAAAGACAAAACTTATTAAGGGGTAGATTTGACCAATTGAAATGGTTTGGGGAGGGAGTGTAGATTGAGCATAAAATTGGTTGAGGAGGTTCATATGTGGAGCGAGTAAATTAATCTTTTTCCAAAAATGAAAATAATGAGAACTATGCCAAGGAGACAGCTATAACTCCAACTTACTCGAATCCTTGCAATAGATTCCTGGCCAGTCTGAAGATATTGAACCATTTCTTTGCGCATATTTATCAGTTGTAATTCCCTCCTGTTGCGCAGCAGCTTGATCCTCGAAATGACTAGATTTAAACATGTTTTGCTACATAAAGCACAGAAAATAAGTTAATTAAAGATTTAAACAACATCTTGCGAGGATTATCTTCCCATTTTGCTACATAGAGCCTGAAGAATGGAGTAGTGGAGGTGAGAAGACAAGGAGATAGGATTATCTTAGTTAAACTTGTCGTTAGTGATATGGTTCTAAACGTAATTAGTGCTTATGCCCCTCAAGTAGGCCATGATGAGAGTGTTAAGAGGCAGTTCTGGGAAGATTTGGATGACTTGGTTAGAGCTGTACCTAGCAGTGAGAAGCTCTTCATAGGAGGGGACCTAAATGGCCATGTAGGGTCTTCAAGTGCAGGTTTTGAGGCGGCTCATGGTGGTTTCGGTTATGGTAGTAGGAACCAGGAGGGAGTGGATGTCCTAGATTTTGCTACAGCTTTCGATCTGATGATAGCCAACACTTTCTTTACAAAGAGACCTTCCCATTTAGTGACCTTTAGTAGTGGTCGTTCCTCTAGCCAGATCGACTTTGTCCTTACAAGAAGGGGGGATAAACACACTTGCGAGGATTGTAAGGTGATACCTGGAGAATGTGTGGTTTCTCAACACAAGCTATTGGTGGCCGATTTTCGCTTCCTGGTGCATGCTCGTAGGGTCAAACAAGCCAAGAGTGCGAGGACAAAGTGGTGGAATTTAAAGGGAGAAGCATTGAAGGGCTTCAAAGAAAGGGTTATTGATGAGGGCCCTTGGAAAGACGAAGGAGATGCAAACAACATGTGGGAGAAGATGGCAACTTGCGTTCGGAAGGTTGCCGCAGAGGTGCTTGGAGTGTCTAAAGGAAGTGGTCGCGATCCAAAAGACACTTGGTGGTGGAATGAAGATGTGCAAAAGGCTATTAAGGAAAAAAAGGAATGCTATAAGTGCTTGTACCAAGACCGGTGCGCGGACAACATAGAAAAGTACAAGGTGGCTAAGAAGGCTGCAAAACGAGCGGTGGGGGAGGCGAAGGGGCGGGCTTACGAGGATCTTTACCAACGTTTGAATACGAAGGAAGGAGAGAAGGACATTTATAGGATGGCTAGGGCTCGTGATAAGAAGACAAGGGACTTCAACCAAGTCAAGTGCATTAAGGATAAGAGGGAGCAACTCTTGGTGAAGGAAGATGAGATTAGACATAGGTGGCAAGAATATTTTGATAATTTGTTCAATGGGGAGTATGAGAACTCCACCGTTCGGTTGGATGACTCATCTGATGACACCAATAGGCGCTATGTGCGGAGGATACAAGAGCAGGAGGTTAGTGAAGCTTTGAAAAGGATGAAAGTGGATAAAGCGATGGGTCCTGATGGTATTCCAATCAAGGTGTGGAGATGCCTCGGGGATATAGCTGTAGTATGGCTAACCAAGTTGTTTAACAATATCTATCGTTCAAACAAGATGCCTCAGGAGTGGAGAAGAAGCATATTGGTTCCAATCTACAAGAACAAGGGAGACGTCCAAAGCTGCACTAATTATCGAGGAATTAAGTTGATGAGCCACACGATGAAGTTGTGGGAGAGAGTTATTGAGCATAGATTGCGAGGGTCGGCGCGGATATCCATGAACCAATTTGGTTTCATGCCTGGAAGGTCAACCATAGAAGCAATCTTCTTAATAAGACAAGTTATGGAGCGGTTCAGGGAGCAAAAGAAGGACCTACACATGGTTTTCATTGACTTGGAGAAGGCGTACGACAAGATACCAAGGAATGTTATGTGGTGGGCTTTGGACAAACATAAAATCCCAACAAAATATGTTACCCTCATCAAGGACATGTACAACAACGTCGAGACCAGTGTGCGGACAAATGATGGTGACACTGATTTCTTTCCGATTAAAATAGGTCTTCATCAAGGGTCAGCCTTGAGCCCATATCTCTTTGCCTTGGTTATGGATGAGGTTACGAGGGACATACAAGGAGATATCCCTTGGTGTATGCTTTTTGCAGACGATGTAGTGTTAGTTGATGAGAGTCAGACAAGAGTAAATAGGAAACTAGAGTTGTGGCGGCAGACCCTTGAGTCCAAAGGGTTTAGAATAAGCAGGACTAAGACTGAGTACATGAGATGTGATTTCGGCAATGCTGCACAGGAAGAGGGAGAGGTGAGCTTGGAAGACCAAGTGGTGCCTAAGAAAGATGTCTTCCGGTATCTTGGATCGATGTTACAGAAGGATGGAGATATTGATGCAGATGTTAGCCATAGGATCAAAGCAGGGTGGATGAAGTGGCGCCAAGCATCTGGTATTCTCTGTGACAAGAGGGTACCACAAAAGCTCAAAGGCAAGTTTTATAGGACGGCGATTAGACCGGCTATGTTGTATGGAGCAGAATGTTGGCCTACTAAAAGAAGACATGTCCAACAAATGAGTGTTGCAGAAATGCGTATGTTGCGCTGGATTTGTGGCCACACAAGGATGGACCGAGTCCGAAATGACGATATTCGTGACCGGCTAGGGGTAGCACCAATTGAAGAAAAGTTGGTCCAACATCGGTTGAGGTGGTTTGGTCATGTCCAAAGGAGACCTCCGGAGGCATCAGTGCATTTTGGAGTTTTAGCCCAAGATTTTCATGTGAGGAGAGGTAGAGGTAGACCGAAATTGACGTGGGGGGAGGCAATAAAGAGGGATCTAAAAAGTTGGGATATACCTAGAGATCTATGTTTGGATAGAAATGCATGGAGAGCAGCCATTGACGTGCCTGAACCGTGACTAGGGTCTCTTGTTGGGTTTCAACTCTAGCCTACCCCAACTTGTTTGGGACTAAGAGGCTTGGTTGTTGTTGTTGTTGTTGTTGTTGTTAAAGATTTAAACAACATGAAATTTTGTTTCCTCTGAATCACACCATGCGTGTGAATGGATAACACTGTAAGCACTAGCAAAGAACTGGCACTGGGTAAGAACATAGCAACATAATAATTCCTCATAACCAATGAGCAATTCCACAACTGAAATAAAGTAAGTCATCAAATGCCATCGGCTGTTGTTGAAGCAGTGGAAGACACAGGGGTACTTACTAATTTAGTTTCCCCAGCTCAATACTAGTCAATTTTCGTTGGTTCATGGTGGATTCAGATATCTTTACTGAAGCAGCCATCCTTACTACCAAAAATGAAGCTGTCAATCAATATTCGGTTACCGTATCTAATTAAGAGCATATCATCTTCAACAACATATGGAAGTCCTGAAGCAAGATGTCTTTCATCCTAATTCGCATTTTAGGCATACACTGAATTGCCCCCACAACATCTAGCATATAGGGCATTAAAGTGGCAATTCGCTTTTCTATGAGGGGAAGGGGCAAAGAAAGGCAGACTCATATCCTTCGGACATCTCATAAGAAAGCACACTAAAATTCGCGATCTTAGAAAGTTAAAATCCACCCTTTAATCGAAACGGGGAATTACCATTTTGTGCCGAATGTGGATCGGTTGAAGAGCGAGTTGAGAGACGACATCGTCGGCAGCTTCGCCAAGGCTGCCCGCAGATGCACCCGCAGATGTTAACAGCTTGACATCTGTAGCGTGCGAAACAAGGGAGTCGTGAGACCTTTAAAGGTCGACCTCATACACTACGGAATTAACCCCACTGAAACCTTAAGCTCAAGAAATCTAAGGTCGGTCTCGAGCTTAAGGGCCGGAAAAAGGTCGCTGAAACCACTGCGGCGCTAGATCACGCTTGCTTGCCGGCGGCGGAGGCGAGAGATCCAGCCCAGCTAGCGCGCACGGGTATGATGACCGCCGGCTTCGGGTGGAATCTAGCGCAGTCGGGACTCGGGCGTGGTGGCCGACTGCCCGTGCTAAAGCGGTGAGGCAGAGATGTAGGAGGTGCGGCACCGAGGACAAGAGCGAGAGGGGCGGCGCCGGGGACGGGGGCGATTGGAGATGTCCACTGGGAGGAGTCGACAAAATCTCGACGAGTCGACGAGAATTGAGGAAAGATGGATGGCTTGTTTGTTTTTAAAAAACTTTATTCAATCCTTGATTGATGCCTCTCGATCTCTCTTTCAATTTAAGGATCAGTTGAGCTGTTTTCACAATCACCTTCGAATATTTACCATCTTCTCCCAATAATTTTTTGTTTAATTTTCTATGATATACGTATGTCCTTCTATATAAAAATTAGTTCTTTATAATGTACGATGATTTCTATTGAGCATCCATTATTAAATGGTTAAGATCTTGTTCATTTAAATTTATCAACCGTAATTTGATTTATTCTCTCACAAATACTATTGAAATAATCAAAACCAGTTGTAAATAAATTCAAATGAACACGGCAAATTGTGCAGCCATCGACTTCCCTCAAATGGTAGCAGAATGAGACCTATTTTAAATAGAAGAATGACACATATTTTTAGGGCATACTCCCTCTGTCCCACAAAAGATATTGTTTTGGGTTTTGGTCAGAGGTGCAAGTTTAAAATATTCTGGGGCATTGGGTCGATCTAAAAAATTGATCAAATGAACTAGAATGACGTTTTTTATAGTTTGAGGAAAGTAAAAAAAAATGAACTAGAATGACATTTATTCGTAATTAGCTAGCTGACCCAAAAAACACAATTGAGTACCCACTTGCATCCCTAGTTTTGGTGTCATAAATTTGACTCAATTTGTATAAAATACGTGCAATATTTATATCTCCAAATAAGTTTATTTAAAAAACTAGACTTAAAGATCTTTCTGATGATATTAATTACTTAATATAACTATTTATATATTTTAATATATAATTGTCGACATTTGTTTCTCGGGAAGCGAGAATGATATCTATTTTGGGACGGAGGGAGTACCATGCATTACAGACGTATGATCATCACGCTGAACCAAGTTATTCTATTTCACTCTAAATAGAAAACCAAAATAAAAGATAAATGTTTTCAATTAGTTTTTAGATCAACACCACTTGTCATGCATCAAATAGATTTTGTTGGCATAGATTATTGAAGAAGACACCTCATTAGTTGCTCATTAGAAGAAAGCTGAGCATCTCATATTTTTTATCTTTTGGTGTCAAATGCTACATATAATTGATAAAAAAGAACCAAATTGTTTGTTTGAAATAATGTACAATGGAGGATTTCCTCTTGAATATCCATCAAATAAGAGTATGCAAAAGACTCATGATACTGTGATGATGATGTGAGAAGCATCGAGTTAAGCAAAGCCATGATGTTTATTTCAATTTGTGATGTCACACAAAAAAGTAAAGATGATTCAATAACACCCTCTTTTGATGTAGATATTGAGACATGTGATTTAAAATTGAAAGTGACTTTTCCAAATATGGTGTTTGGAAGTCTTCAATATTGCGAGATGGATTTGAAGCACGATTCCATGGTTTTTGCCTATAACTGAATCAACCTCCCTTCAAAACTAAGCTCGACCCCTTCATATTAGACGAAATTCACTCACCCGCTCCATTGAACCCCACCGACTGCTCCCGCCTAACCATCGCCAAGGAGGCTCCCGCCTCACTAATGTCATGTCCCGTAGGATCCTCACTAGAGACTCCTGCCCAACAACCGCAGAAGGCGAAACTCAGCCTGGTGCACCTCCGCACCGTGACATCCACCTCGCCACACGCCACACTAGGGCGAGTGTGGGGATGCATATCGACACAGAGGGCAGGAGCGAGCACGTGGAGAAGGAAGCGAGCACGTGGCACGAGACATGAGTAGCATGGAGGTAGGGCGAGCACATGGGGAAGGAGAGAGATGACAGGCCTCAGATTCAATCCATAGATTCTATGTGTAATCAAACAATATATTTGGTGTTGAATCAGTTTCTATTTCGGCGCTACATACCCTAAGAGTTATTCCACCAAGATTAACTATAATATTATCTTTAAACTAGTCCAGATGAGAGTCAGAATTGATTCGAGCTAAGCTCAAAGTTAAAGAACTAGTCTTTGCAAGTCTAATATAGCTCATGTATTCTTTTATTTTATCAATATATACTATCTTCTCAACTTTACTGGTGTACCTTATTGTTGTGAAACAAACTTATTGTAGTTGCCTTGATATTTAGTTGGACCTTAGTTGTATATACTATTTTTTCTATCTTTTTATAGGTTTAATGCTTAGCTCGAGTTTTTTCTGCTAGAGTTTAAATTTTGTAATAACGAATGGTTATATACAAAACTCTTACAGAGGTCGGAATATAAATTCCTTTTTTTTTAAAAAATATAAATTATATCAACATTAATATCTCTAAATAGTTTATTATAAGAATATATTCCACAATTAATGTAATAATACTTATTACTTGCAATAAACATTAATATTTTTATATAAATGTTAAAGTTAAAAGGATTTAATTTCTTGATAAACAAGATGGACTAGACAGAGAGAGTATGACATTGTCTACGTCAGGTACATATAGTTCTCAAACATCATCCCAACCCTCTTCCCACCCAATCGCCTTCCAGAATGATCACTTAGGTGGACAAGGCGACCGCCTAGGCGTCCAGGCGGTTATGCCTTAAGAACCTAATAATTATGCTGGTACACTCAAGCAGTCAAGCTGAGTAGGTCCTCTATTGCAGCTCATGCCATATATTATCATTTGACATAGGACGGGCACGACCTTAGATTTTCATTCGACAAAAGTATTTCTAGATAAATACTATGCTATAAGTAACTATTTTATCTATAGAACTGGTATTATCCTTGAAGGGGAAAAACCAAATGGGTACCGTCTTTTTGGCAGATTAAGGCTTATTCGCTTGAATTTATCAGTCCGGCTTATGAGTCACGGTACAATATTTTTCTTTCACAACAAAACAACATCAAGCAGGCTTATCAGCCGCAAAAACTATTAACTGAAAAGCTCCTAGATTAAATCTTGGTTTGAGGATTGAACCATGGCTAAGAAAAAATACTAAAGAAATTATACAATGCGCCGCAGCTAAAAAAAACAAAAACACTTAACAAAGTCAAGATAGCAAGCACAACTAATTAAATTCGAGAGATACTTATCTCTGAACAATATGGCAAAATTTAAAGCACTAGAGTCCCATAGTACCCTAAGAAATAAATCCAAAACAATGAATGAGGACATGAGAGGCTATAGACAAAAGGGTATTTAACAGTGTGAATCTAGCCATGAAATGATGTCGTTAATGGCAGTTGAAATCCGGTCATCTGGCTCTCCCTCTAAGATTGAGTGGTAGCCGCCTTCATAGAGCTTGAGGGTCTTGTCCTTCGTGCTGGCTTTCTCATAAAGGAATTTGCTGACCTGAGGATCGGTTACCATGTCTGCGGCTCCGTGAAGAATCAGCAATGGGGAGGAGATCTAATAGGAATATCATAAAAGCATTTTTGTGTTAAGTACTTCAAAGAGAAGGAATGTACATATAAAAAAGAAGAAGAAGAAACACGGTGGTCTCATGAGATTTGCATTCAGATCATGTTTAAACGATGTAAAACAGAGAGATCCAGATCCATGAGAAAAAAAGGTGCAAGCGATAGTGACCTTCTCCAACTGTGATTCAATGTCCTTCGTGGCTTTTAAAAGTTCAACTGCTGTTCTCAATCTCATTTGGTCAGAATATGAGATGGCATTGTACTCAGCCTGAAAATGAAAATGCCAAGGTAAATAACTTCAATAAATATTTCAACCAGCAGTGCTGTATTGATTCATTTTCTAGAGGTAACATAAACTATCACTAGAACGTCATGGCAAACAAGGCAAAATTGTACGAGACTTTGTCTTGCACAAACTAACCTATGCAAGATGTGGCATATTATTAAAATACTGCAGAGAAGAGAGAGAAACCACAAAATGCACATGGATAATAGGATATACGCTAGATGTTACATTACATTCGTGCAAATCAAGTCGAACCTGTGCAAGAAACTTACTACTTTCCTTTTCCTTGGATCTCTAAACGCCAAATCTCCTATATCTTTCTGCGGAAATAACTTCGCCTCTGGAAGAAGACATGACAATATGCTCAGTGCCTTTAATACAGGTGCAGGTGGTGTTACATCTTCTGAAATCTTGCCAAAGAGAAGCCAGTCTTATAAAATCACTGAACAAGAATGAGGAGACAAAAATAATCAAGTACGTATATCCTTGGGCTTTACAAAACATGCAAAAAGACTTCGAAGGGAGATTCAGACACCAATCGCTAGCTATCTTGATAGATAAAGAAAATCTAGATAATTTCTTCATGCATTCTTCAGATTAGTTGTCCTACCATGAAGTAAAACTGGAAATATGCTATGACTGCAAGAAAAGTTAAATTTGTCATGGACTTAGTAGTTATTAGTAACTATGAAATAAATGGTTTTGCAAACATATCAATAAGAAGTCATTTCTTGACCAGTGGCTCCCAAATTTCACCTAGCACTATATTTCCACCTACTGTCAACTGTGAACTACAACCCCCTATTGTGCGCTAGCACAAGTCATGATTGGATAGTTAGTGGACAGTGAAAAATATCCACACCTTATACTAACACAAACAAAAGGATGTTATTGTTTATGACCTAATCTGATGATAATTGGGAGTTTGAGAAATACCTTGCACATAGGTGCGACAAGAAGCACACCGTCCCATTCCTTTTGTTGCTTCAAGTGCACTTTCAGGGCAACTGCACCTCCCATTGACTGTCCCAAGAGAAAGTGTGGCAGCTCACACACTTCCTTCATGCCTGAACATTGATAGTCATTAAACCATGATGCAAAGAGCCAAAGACTATATAATTACGAATCTACTCTTATATACAGAAGATAAGCCCAAAAAACCTCTTATTCGTGCATACTGTTCAATGACATGGTCCACCATTCCATCAAAGCTTGCAATATAGCCATGGAGACCATATGACATGCCAAAACCAGGATAATCCATAGCATAAACTGCATAACCAGCAGCAGCTATCCTCTTAGCAATCCCTGTAATCTCAAGCTTGTTAATAATAATTAAACATGCAGGCAAAGGAATGATAAATGCAAATCAAAACATAACAGAACAAGTAATGTCACCTTCAAAAAAGAAAGTGCAGGTATCCCCATATCCATGGCAGAAGAAAAGTGCAGCCTTAGTTGCAGTGCCCTCTCTTGGCAGCCAGCTCTTCCAGAATATTTCAACGCCCTTTGAATTGGTCTCATAATTCTACAGTAATAACGAGCTAGTATCTATCAATACCCAAAGCAAGGAAAGAAACTCTTAAATCATTTAATAGACATGGTAAACCTAGATTTTCCAACAGAAAGTTTGCCTGTGCCACTTTATTTCAGCAAGGGGACTACTTGAAAGCTGAACAAAATGGAATGCAAGGTCAATTCAGAAATCCCATCATGCCCGTACCTCTTCCATCTGGATTTCATTGGGGGCCGTCTGCAAAATGAAAAGTAGGACACAGAAAATGAGAAAAATGGGCCAACTGACACGTATGAACCAGTACTACAAGGATACCAAATTAGCAATTGGAACTGAATAACCGATGCAGCTGGTTCATCATGTTCTCAGAAGGGAAAACTAGGAAAAGTTTTACTCTGATTAGCATTGGTTGGCGTCCGGACTCCTAATACGTCCTGTTCTCTTGCAAAAGAAAAAGGTTCGCCTTTTTGTGTCATATTCCTATATTAATTGCTATAAACCTGATTAAGATAGAGACAGGCGAGTAATATGACGAGTTGACGACTTGGGTTATACTCTCTCCGTCCCTGAATAAATAGATTTCTAGAGTTGTCTAAGTCAAACTTTTTAAACTTTGACCGAATTTTTAGAACAATACATCAAGATTTATGATATCAAATTAGTACCATTAGATACATCATAGAAATATTTTCATTTTACATTATAGATATTTTTATTGGATTCTAGGAATCGATTTATTCAGGACAGAGGGAGTACCGCATAAAATTGCATGAGGGTACTGCAAATTGCACACTGAAGAATAGGGCTGCTCATTTCTAGTAGTACTCAATTTGTCTGCTCGCACCTAAATGAGGTGCCAAGCGCCGCAGTACTGGAAGCGTTCAACCATTTCCCAATAAAGTAATTTTGACAGCTGAACCTCCGCTACAGTCTACAGCGTAAGATAGCAAATCAAGCTAGGAGCGAACCTTGAAGAGGAAGTGGTCGAGGGTGGGGAGCACGGGCGCGAAGGTGGCCTGCACCCGGCGCCGCGCGGGAGCCCAGTCCAGGCACTGCGCCGCGGCGGCCCTCAGGTCGTCGCTCGCGCCCTCCAGCGTTCGCTCCCGATGTGCGCCCTTCGCCGCAGCTCCCGCGACCACGGCGGCGCGCCCCCGCGGGCGAGGCGGCGCCACAACGGCGACGCGCGGGCCCGCCCCTGTGATCCGGTGCGAGATCGCCGCCATGTGAGGAGGCATGTGTGCCTGCTCTGCTCGGCCGGCTTGTCGTCCGCGGGCTGTGGCCTGCGTGCACGTGCTGCTGCGCTCTGCTTGAGAGGGAATTTCTCGCGTGGCGTTGCCGGCTTGCCGTGCGCGTGGGCAAGTGTAGAGAGAGGCTTCTCTTGTCTGACTTTGACCCTCCGCGTTCTGAGCACAGAGCAGCAAGTGCGTCGTCAGTTGGGCTGAGAAATGGGCCGAACTAGCAGCACAGAGCAGCAAGTGTAGAGAGTAGAGACAGCTGATTGTGTTTGGGCTTCCCACATGATTTGGCCTGCGCGGAGCGCACACATGACATGCTGACTCGATGGACTTAGGCCCTACTTGATGCACCAGCTAAACTTTAGCTGACTAAATTCCAAACAACTCAACTAAAGTTTAACTATATTTAGCTATTCTAACCCAACTAAAATTTAGCTGAGTCTATTAGCCGGAGCATCCAAACACCCAGCTAAAGTTTAGCTGAGAAACTTTTAGCTAGCTAAAGTTTTATATTAAAATTTTAGTTGGGTACATCCAAACATGACCCTAGTAAAAACTTGCAATTGCATTGCACACACATGACATGACATGCTGACTAACTCCATGGACCCCCCCACCCAATGTTCGTAGGTCAAGTATATTTTACCAGTTAATTATTTAAGCTTTCAAATTAAAGCATAAATTATGAACAGTTTCTAAACGAGAATAGGTATCTTTCGAATTCGAATATAGAAAAACTAACACTACCTTGAGCATGCATCTTAAGTTTAAAATATAAATCTAAACATTTATATATTATCTACTTAGATCCCGTTTGGTACAAGTTAGCTTTAATAGTTTTACTACACGAGCAGCTCTCTCAGTAAAATTGAAACTATTTTAGTAATTGTTAGACAAAACAACTTAACATGATAGATAGAAATGATAAAAATTCCAAAATATTCTTTTTTTCTTTTCTGTCTTTCACGTTATTTCCTTCTCTTTCCCGACACCTCATATACGGTTCTTCTCCAAATCTCGGTGGCAGAGGCTGTGAGTGTGCCCCAACGTCTGAGGTTGCACGTTCTAGAGATGGAGCTCGCGTGTTCCTTGACACCATTGTATCTTCATCCTTTCCTGCGGGGTAAATCTGACTTTCACACGTGATGGGTTCACTGATGTGAGATGAAACTGAGAAAAGCTACTATTTCCATCTTCATTTCACTCTATTATCCTACCTCATTCCTATATGTGAGTGTAGGTTTTAAAGAGCTTCGTTTGTGAAGCTATTTACAAAGACTCATTTGGTATAAACAACTTCAAATAACTCGTAAAGTTGGTGAATAAATTGTGCCAAGTAGAACCTTAAACTCTTTTGTTTTATATATGTGTATGACCGTTTGTAATTTTTTTAAGCGGGGTTTGATGTTTGGTTTATACAATTTTTTCATTAAGAACATGGAGCTAGCACCACCGCACCAATACCATCCTTATTAGACATTATTTATCTCTATGGCCCTCAAAATAATATATCTTTTTATGGACTATTTTTTCAAACTTATTAGTAAGCCTTGAAAACGAAATTCTCTTACTTGTGTAGCCCTCTATCCGTTTTTTTACACTTAACAGTGTTAAATCAAGGATAAATGACCATTTATCCATGGCGAAAAAATAAAATGTAGAGTTTAGTTTGCCTTTTTAAAATTTGAAGTAATATTGCAGAGCCATAATTGGTGAAAATAAAGTTTAGTTTTGGCTAAAATAAAATAACCGTTTTAAGATTTGTACTGTTATGTGTAACCTTATTTGAACAATTACTCTGAATCTAAAATAGACAAACTAAACTCTATATTTTTTTTCACCCCATGACTTAATACCGTTAAGTGCCAGAAATGAACGGAAGACCGCACATTTAAGAGAATTTTGTTTTCAAAAAACGGGCCATAGAAGAGAGGCATATTATTTTAAGGGCTAATAGCCCTTAAAATTTGAAATGAAGAAAGTAATTTAATATATTTTGACACTATAAACCGAGTTTGCTGGTTAGACTAGAGCTTTTTGAGCCTAGTCCAGCGCATGGTTTGGTCAAGTCCGCTGGGTTTTGACCCGTCCACGACCTTAGTGAGGGCTTAGAAATAGATCTCGCTACGTAGAAATTTTTCCTTGGCCTGATATATACATATTTGAATTGTTTTATATTATAAAGTATAAACTATGCGGTTGGCCCATCTAGGTTCAGATTTGACCCAAGCTCGGCCCAAAAAACAAGCCTAAGTCATCCAATAAAACAGTCATGAACGAGATTTTTTTGACCTGAAATAATCAGTTTTTTAAAAATGCTTATTATGTCTACTGCTGGTGTAGAGTCCTGATTCAGGAATCCTTCCTCGCGTGGGGTTTTAGTACTGTTCTAGAGGCAACAGCTCAACTTTGGTTCATGTGTCGCAAACCTCCCGTTCGGTGGATGCCGTTAGTCCGTGACGTGGCGGGGAGTTCGAGTCGGTGCTGCCTCCGCGTAATTCGAATGGGAGTCGAAGTCGGAGTGACAAGCGTGCCGGCGGCCATCAAGCCACAGCACGACGGCAGCAGTCCCGGACGGAGATCGATTTTGAACCGGCCGGCGCGCAAGCGTGACTCCCAAGCCGAGTCGGACTCCGTCTCCGGCTCCGATCCGTGTCCGTGAGGATGGCCAGTTACCCGCTCCATATAAATCGCGGCGGCGGGGGCAGCGACGCCATATCAACTATCTCCACATTCCACATTCGATTCCGCCGCGAGACAACAAAGCGCCGAAAGATGTCGCCGTGTTTCGCTTTCGCCGGCGGCCCCAAGCGCCCTCTCGAGATGGTCCTCTACGACCCTGCCGCCGCGTCGCAGCAGCTGGCCGACATGCGGGCGCGGCAGGACGAGGAGGCCGCCGCCAACTCGTCGTCGTCGGCGTCGGCGTCAGGTGCGATGATGATGGTTCCGCACGCGGGGGCCGCCGTCCTCGACGTCGCACCCATCAACACCCGCCCGCCGCCGCTGCTGCGGCTGCCGGCGGCTGACAGAGAAGAGCCGCCGTGCCTGCGCCGGCATTTCCTCGTCGCGCTGGGGCTCCGCGCCGACCTGCCCGTGCACTTCATCGACGACAAGTACGTGACGAGCACCGACCTGGACCCGCACCAGAACCGGTTCCGCATCCCGAGCAGCGGCGTCGAGCGCCGCCTTCGCCCGCTCCTGAGCCCCGAGGAGCTCGACGCCGCCAGCCTCCTCCACGACCCGTGCCCGGTGCCGAGGAAACGGCCGAGGCTGGTGGAGCTGCAGCTGCAGCCTGGGTCACCACCAGATCAGCCGCAGAATGGCGCCGCCACCGCTGATGAGGGTCAGGGGGACCGTCCGCAGCTGCCGTCGGGCCAGAAGGTGAAGAAACCCAAGAAGAAGGGGAAGGTGCACGGCGGGCTGCGCGTGAAGCTGGTGAACCTCGACGCCGGCGCCAAGGAGCTGCAGATGTCGCGGTGGGAGAGCAGCCGCGGCACGATCGTCAAGGGGGAAGGGTACCTCGACTTCATCCGGGAGTGCCGGTTCAGGGAGAGGGACGACGTCGAGATCTGGGCCTTCGTGCAGCGCCGGTTCCGCCTCTTCGGCGCGGACGTGTGCGACGACAGCCTCCTGCACCTGCTCGTCGTCAAGAAGCAAGAGGTGGCTCGGTGCTGCTACTGCCCCGTGCCTGTGCATGTGCCGCCTCCGGCCCTCCCTGGAGTCCCATGATCCATATCCATCGCAGCTCACAGTTCGTGATGGAGACTGGAGAGTAGGCAGGCAGGACACGATCCTATAGTTGTTTTTTTGTGTGAATTCTTTGAGCACGATTCATTGAGCGGGCTAGCATACGAAGGACACAACTTGTACAATGTTAATACGCGTTACTAATGTTCAGGAATTGTAGTCTATCCTTTAATTTGGCATTTGCTATGTTGATTGGCTTTTTATGATTTTCGGTTAATGCAAAAAAAAGAGTATATATCAAAGTGAATGAAAGCAAGCTGGTAATAAATTTCACTTCATTGATGGTTCGCCAGGTTAGATTTAGATCTTTTGCAGCCTCAACGATCAACCTCAAGGAACTCCAATTGTTTCCTCAGAGATTGGTAGCTTTTTGATTTTGGGATTGGCTTCAAAAAAAAAAAAGAAAAAAAGAAATCAGCAGAATTCCTAGATTCGCGTCAAACGTCGGTGGCCAATTGCATGATAAAAACCCATTGGAAGTTCATAAAAGTTTGGAATTATATGCAAGATACGAAACTTAATCGTTATGCAAGCTCATCGAATTTGGGAGAAGTGGCAGAGAAAATTCGTTTGATTTGGATAATATTTGGAGCATCAAGGTTACGAAGAGCCTGGACCGAGTAAACTGATGGCATGTTGAGTTGTTGACTGAAACTATACACAAATGCCATCAGTTTGTAGTTTGACCAATATGGAGGTCATCGTTTACTGAAGTGTTTTTTTAGAAAATCCTGAAGTGTGTTTTTTTTTTTTTGCGGGAGAATGAGAAATGGGCCAACTAGCAGATGACCTACCGCAGAGCGCAGATTGTGTTTGGGCTTCCCTGATTTACTGGTTAGAATCATATAGCATGGGCTAAGCCTACAGAAAGCTGAAAGTCTATTAGTGCAACGCTGATTATCGGAGTCCAACTCCAACCTCTCTATGCGCTCGGGGACAAGGATCTAAAACCTACTCCCTGTCTCCCTCTAGTCAACTTATTCACTACGGGAAAAACATTTTTTGCCGAGTGCCTCGCACTTTGCCGAGTGTTTTTTTTTCGGACACTCGGTAAAGAGTTTCTTTACTGAGTGCCAAATAAAAATACTCAACAAAAAAAACACTCGGCAAAGATTTTCTTTGTCGAGTGCCAAAAAAAACCACTCGGCAAAGATTTTCTAAATCTTTGCCGAGTGCCAGTGTTTTTTTTAGCATTTGGCAAATAGCTCTTTGTCGAGTGTTTTTTTAACACTCGACAAAGCCAATTTTCAAATTATATTTTGAAGCAGTAAATTAATCCAAATGAAAAAAAAACAACTACAAAGTTGTTTAACTTATCAAGATAAAAAATTTTGTTTTAGTGATTTCTTCATTTGATAAACTTAAAATAAATTTGTTCACAAATCTTACATATCTCTCCGGTAGTTTATGAAGCTATAAAAGTGATATATAATGTTTATGAATAATATTATAACCACAATGTCAGATGGATAAATGGTGAAACAACCAAAATAAACTTTGCACATCTTGACAAGTTATAAAAGTTTGTAGTTGATAACTTTTTAATTTGAAGTCATCCAGTTATGCATAACTGCGTTCAAATTTAAAAAATTTAAAATTCGAATTTTTCAAAAGACCTTGGATGGAGAAATGACTAAAATGAAAGTTGTAGATCTCAAAAAGTTATAAAATTTTGTAGTTGATAACTTTTTGATTTGAAATCATCTTGTCTTGCAAAACTGTATTTGAATTTAAAAATTTTGAAATTTGATTTTTTTTTAAATACCTCAGATGGAGAAATGGCCAAAATAAAAGTTGTAGATCTCAAAAAGTTATAAAACTTTGGAGTTGCCAACTTTTTGATTTGAAATCATCTTGTCAACGAAAACTACGTTTTAAATTGTCAAATTTGAAATTCAAATTTTTATAAACGACCTCAGATGGAAAAAGTAACAAAATAAAAGTTGTAGATCTCGAAAGGTTAGAAAACTTTGTAGTTGACAACTTTTTAATTTGAATTCATTTAGAACCTCAAATAGGCAAGTTACACTCGGTTTAGTATAATATATGGGGAATCGAAACAGAGATGGAATGTACGTGAGTGTAGTACAGTGGTAGAGGAGGCTTCACGCGAGCGAGAGGTCGTGAGTTTGAATCCTGCTGGCTGCGTGAAACAAAATTATGTGAAAAATACCACGACTTGCGATTTCAAGGAAAATGGGTGGGCGCTGCCTAGTGGGCCCCTTCCCCGATTAAATAAAAAAATTTCCTTTTCTGGATTTAGATTTTTGCAGAACTGGGTAGTGACATTGATCCAGAAGGAGCTCAACAGGCACTTGAAATAGCCGAAGCTAACTTGGGTAAAGCTGAGGGTACGAAAGAAAGAATTGGTTGAGGCGAAGCTAGCTCTCAGACGAGCTAGAATAGAATACGAGTCGAGGCTATCAATTGGATTCCCCCTTAAAGACAATCCAAATTGGATTCCCCCATCCAATTGAAAATAATCCAAAGGTTTTGTTGATACAAAGAAAAAAGGAAAGAAGGTTCCCTATTTTTTTTGGATTTTTTTCGTTTTTTTCTTTGCCGAATGCTTTTCTTTGCCGAGTGCCACCTTTGTCGTTAGTTTCTTTACCGAGTGTTCTTTGCCGAGTATGACACTCGATAAAACCTTTGCCGAGTGTATTTAAAGCTTTGTCGAGTGCCCCAAGCTCTCGACAAAGAATTGATCTCCCATAGTGATTGATGTTTTAGTGTAAGATGTCTGGCCAACACTCCACTATTCATCTTTTTCCTCTCGTCGACAGATCTAGGATTGAAGTTTAGAAGTGGCTGAAAAGTTCATCTTCAACCTTCAACCTCTTCTCTTCATAGCAACAATGACAAAAAATCTTGTAGGGGCTCCAGGGGGCTTCATAGGATCTGCAGCGGTAGGGGGCCTTGAGCCCCACCGTTGGATTTGTTCCTGCCGCCCACCGTCCATGGCCACGGAGCTTTGGTGAAACCCTAGCGCGGCCATGGGCCATGGCAGCCTTCTTCTTCCCTTGTCTGACCTTTGGCCATGGTGAGTTCTGACAATATGGCGCCCCCGCCCTAAATTGATGCGGCCGCCACCACCACTATCAGAGCCCCTAACTGTCCGACCACCGTTCCCACTGCCTGGCCGACCCGTCTCATCTAGCCAACACCTTCTAAGCTGTCGAAGTTGGGGAAGAAGAGGGGGAGACGCTAGAGAGGGAGAAGAATAAGAGGTAGAGAAAATCGAGTGCTAGGAGGAGGCTAAACAACAGAGTTAATTTTGTTTAGCAATTCTCTTTAGGAATTTTAGAGCATCTCAAAATGTTTCCTATAATTTTCTAGCTAAATTAATAACTTTAATTTTTCTCCCTCAAATAATTTTAATTTTTCTCCCTCAAATAATTTCCTATCTAAACTTCCTATAAAACCAAAAAAGCTCACATATTATTTTGTGTCGCAATTCTAGGTCCGCACGGCCCGTCGCCTTGTCTCGGGTCTCGTGCAAGCATGCATCGACGAGATGTCGACCACCCCCAACAACCATCATTATCCCTCCCTGCCTAGCCAGCAGGCGTCACCACCTCTACCTGCGCATCCAGCAGACAACGACAACGACAACGAACCTCTCCCTGTGCATCCACCTCCCTCTCCGGCCCCTCTCAGTCCCAGTTGAATACGCGATCCATCCATCACAATTTGCAATTCGTGATGGAGAGAAGGCAGGACCTGATCATATAGTTTGGTTTCTTTCTTCGTTTTTTAAATTCTTTGAACACGATCCATTTTACGGGCTATCATGTGAAGTAGTCCTAATGTTCAGGAATTATAGTCTATGTCTATCCTTTGGCATTTGCTATGTTGATTGGTTTC
Organism: Coix lacryma-jobi var. lacryma-jobi; assembly: GCA_009763385.1. Taxonomy (NCBI): domain Eukaryota; kingdom Viridiplantae; phylum Streptophyta; class Magnoliopsida; order Poales; family Poaceae; genus Coix; species Coix lacryma-jobi. The sequence continues at coordinate 32,036,974 of CM019827.1, read as the reverse complement.
TTATGATTTTATAGGTTAAGGTTAATGCAAAAAAGTATATATGCTCGTTTTCAATTGAAAGTGAATGAAAGCAAGTCGGTAACAAATTTCACCTCATTGATGTTCTATCATATTAGAGTCAACCACTTTAATTCAGGCCTTGCAGTATCAACAACTGTGATCAACCTCCAGTCGTTAGTGAAATTAAATTGTTTCCTGAAATATTCGTAGCTATTGATTTTGGGTTGGCTTAGATGCAAAATACAAAATGTAATAGACATGAGGGTTGGACTCGGAGGTTAATTTTCTATTCATCGTACTTTATTAGTTGCTTTGGTTGGATAGTTGTTCTGCACACTAGTGAGGGTGAATATAACTTCTGAAATATGAATCGAGCGACTATAATAAAGGAGGAAGAAAATTGGGTGTGGATGGTCGTAACTCGGTGCCGTGGGGACGCCCAACCATATCTTGATGCGTGGACAAGTATTCGACCAGCTCACTTGCCTTCCTGGCTAATTGGCTTGGCTCGTCGTGACTGAGGATGCGCGCGCTCGGCTCCATGCAGTCAAGGAAGTCGAGCCTTATCTGTCGGCTCCATGCTTGTTTAGATATTTCTTTTTGATGACTACAACTTGCCTCCGCCGAAACTTTGGCACGAGGAGCTTTTTTGACATCTTCGACATCTATACCAACATCGCTTTCATCTTGACCTTCGGCATGAGGGAATTAACCAACATCTTTGGTGTTCACAACAACTCACCTTCGCCAACACTTCAACATGAGGAGCTTTGTCAACATCTTCGGTGACTAAGATACGACGCGTCTCCACCAACACTTTGGCAGGATGGGATTTACTATCATCTTTCCATGGGCAGGTGTTTCGATCTCTTGTCACGTTCAAACTAAACATCAATTTGATAGAGATACGACACACTAATAATCTAACTTCGAATCCAAAGGCTCAAACCTTACAACCTTAGCACCACATCTCCTCTAGTTATCAACTGTGTCACAATCTAGTTGACCTCATCGAGAAGGCTAATCCCTGTTTCAAGCAAAGAACACAAGAAAGAACAAGATAAAACACAACTCAAGTAAACTGACAATTGCAGATGTATGATTAAGCACTTGAATGTTGGGGTCTCATAAACTGATAACGACGGTTGTTCAAAGGTAAATTGATATAAAGCAAAACTCAGACCCTAATGTAGGCGAGAACAATCAAATATATAGTATAAGGGGCATCCAAGGCCCCCTATTTGTGTCCCTAAGGATCGAGTTCCAACACGTTACAAGGCCCAAACAACTCAAAAGACAGCGATGCAACACCCTTTCAGATTCTGGATGTCAACTTATTTTGATGATTCCTGTTGATTCTGAATGAACTTTGATGTGGAACAGGTTCCATTGGTTAGCTTATGAAAGTTTATTTCCATCCATATATGGAACATTAAAAACGGAGTATGTACGTGACCTAGGCATCCGTTTTAGTGTGGGTTGCTCCTAAAGTCTGAGATGGACTCAAACTTGATATTGATTGGGCCTCTAACTTGGCTTGGATGTCCTTGCCGACCTCCTAAGGTGGTGGTCAAGGAGGAGGACATCCTTAGACATCCTTACTCTATTCTCCACATGTTTGGAGCATGCTTCCACTTGGTCTAAAGCCCAAAGGGTGAATAACAAACCCACACCAATGTCGTGGTACCCGACAGAAACAAAAACTTGTCATGATGTTATGAAGACCTTGACGATGACATACTGATGTGATACTAGATCCATTTGAAAGCTTATCCAGTGCTCATGAAGCTCAATAGCTTTTCAGAGGGCACTACTACACGTTTGATTAACCGAGACACCACCCTGTAGACGTCCGAGGCGGGCAAAGGGCGCCCGTAACCGAGGCGGGCAATAGAAGTCAACCGCCTCGGTTAACACCAATTAACCGAGGCGGTTGCTTTAAGTTGCCCGCCTCGGTTAATATATTAACCGAGGCGGTTCCTTTAAATCGCCCGCCTCGGTTAATGGGTGTTAACCGAGGCGGGCTTTTGTTATTTGCCCGTCTCGGTTATTCTGTGGCTATAAATGCACAGCGCCGCCGCCCCACCTTCCCCTTCCTCACGACTTCTCCACCATTGTTGACAGGTTTTGAGGTCCCAAACCCTAAAAAATATCTATTTTTTGGTGGGGGAAGTTTTACAGTTTAATTGTGTCAAGTTGTTGACCGCAGGTGATTATATGTTTGACTCTAAACCTCTCTTTTAATTTGCTCTTGTCTTCTTAGATTTGGGTGCTCTATAGATCTAGATCTATAATTAATTTTCTTTAATCTGCTTTTTGTATGTCTTTTGCTATAGGTTTTGCTTGCATAATGGAGAGGTCCGAGTGGATGTACCGGTCATCAAGATTAGATTTGTCATACATAGGCCATGTTAAAAAGTTTATTGTCACTGCTCGGAAACACAGTCAAAGTGTGAATCCACAAGGACGACGTATCATCTATCCGTGTTCAAAATGCAAGAACCTTCTGTTGCATGAAGACAGTGTTGTGCAGTCTCATTTGATCAGGTATGGTTTTGTTCCAGATTACACAGTTTGGAGGTTTCACGGTGAAACAGATGTTAGTATCACTGTATCCGGAGATAGCTCGTCAATGACGATGATGGCGAATGCAAACCACGATGGAGGAGACCAAGAACCGCCAGCTACCGGTGATAATGTTCGTGATTACCTCACCATGGACGATTTAGTGCAAGACATGGCCGATGGCGGGACAACCGGATGAGTACATGGGCCTTGATGAGAGGGCATGTGACTACCTAAAAGCCCGTAGGCCAAAAGTACTGAAGGAGGGGAAGACCAAGTTCAACGAACCGCAAAATGAGGAGGCGGAGAAGAAGATCCTAGCGGCCGCTGCGGCCGAGCAAAGCGGGTCGTTCAACCCCCGCAGAGAGAAGGACCAACTCACTGAGGCACTGGGGAACCCAGAGCACCGCGGCCGTGTCCGTGGCATATCATCGAGAAAGAGCTGGAAGACAGTGGAGCCCTGGGGATCCGATGCAACCTCTAGGACTAGGCAAGCGTACAAGGACAGTCTTGTCCAACAAGGCCGTGATGAGGCTATGAAGGAGTTTGTTATGGGAAAGATTTCCGAGGCGTTCACGAGCAATGACCCCTCAATGGTTGAGTTGAGGTCGCAGATATTTCGCCAGGCTGGTGTGGTGGTACCAACGATAGATGTCGTACAAAGCCAGATGGTGCCCCCCACTGGAGGACTGCCGAGGTACCCGGTCGACGATATTGTTAAACCAACACCATGCTAGCTCGTGGTTCCGTACGACAGGATGTCAAAAAGACAGATGGCGGTGGGCACAGGTATAGCATTGCCAGGACGCCTGTATGACGACAAACCGATCCCGGAACACTATGCTAGGGTCAAGGTAACTTGGATGCACCCGGACCACCAGGATGATGAACTCGACATACCCACACCTTGTGGGGCCAAGTACTTTCGAAGTTTAGTCGACAAAGAAGTACTCTGGGCTCGATGTGATATTTACTTAGAAGAGCCGATGCCGTCGTCACAACCCTCGCAGTCTCCCGTGGGTCATCATGACATTGATGACGACAATGACAACAATGATCCAGTAGGCACTCCCCCATGCACGAGCAATCCACATGGAGATACAGGGTCAGGACTGGGCACTGCTACACCACTGCAGGCAAGTGATCGAAACGAAAAGAGTAAAGAATGTCCTCCCCCACCGACGAAGGGTATGCAACAAGAGGATACTACAACTCCCACAAAAAAGTGGCATCGACTACGGCAAGTTGAATAGGATCGCCCATGAAGTAGCCAAAGAGTATGAAAGCTCAACCCATTTTGACAGGTATGCTTCTACCAACCAACGTCATAGTACAACATGCGCGGAGAGTCTTGCAGAGTTTTTCACTCCTGATCATCTCAAGTACAGGATGCCATCACCAGCGGGTTGGCCCCTTTCTGATGATTGTCTCGACCGGTACGTGCATGGGAAATTCATGTTGACCTTAGGCCAGCTCGTAACTGAAGAGCCGTGGCAGGTGAGGAGGTTCCATCTCTGGTACATGGAAGCGGCGAAAAGAGGCCTTGAAAGTTTTATTCTGAAGGTTCCCGCAGAGTATTTCTACTTGACCTCTGATGCTTACGTCGTCGTAGATTTCCATGACATGCATCGGTTCCTGCGGCGCAAGAACCTCGACGTGGCCCAAGTCACATTGTTTGCCTTGTAAGTGAATCATGAGTTTTCAGTGTGTTGCATCCATGTTGGTTTGGTAAGAAGCTAATAACAATAACATGATTTGTCCTTGCAGGATGCAGGCCCACATATGCAAGAAAGTAGGCAAAAATATTATTTTCCTCTCTCCCATGCACATTTCCGAGAGATGCATCGCGGGTTATGATATACCGAATAACCATGAAAAGTTTGTGGGCTTGGACGGGGCGGAGAGAGGCGGCCCGCAAACTTCTGCGTAACCAAATGAAGTTTAACGCAGGAACATATGTGTTTAGATGCATGAGAGAGGTCAAGGGACGTGGGTACATGATTGCCGCCCACCAGTTCGGGTAAGTCAAAAGAAAACTATCACATAGTTACTATTACGATCATAGCTTCTCACGTATTTGAAGGTTGTAATTGTACGTTATTTCAATGGTCTAGCCAAGGCATCATGGGCCACTGGATTGCATTTCTCATATATCCTCAGGATGGGAGGGCAATAGTGTTTGACTCTTTGGATACTCCAAAAGAAGGTTACAAAGAATTTGAAAGCGTATTGAGATTGTAAGTGACGATACTTCTTTTTTATTTAACGTATGTGCTAAATTGGTCATGATAAATGTGGTTTCGTACAACGCTTACCGAAAGTACTTGGAGGAACCAAATTGTATTGATCTTAGAACTGAAAAGCAGAAGAAGAAGTATAAAAACAACCTGCAAGTCAGGCACAACTTCCCGGTATGTTTGAAAACTCATATGTGTACTTATTAGTATATCGTGAAAACTCTATATGTTATGAACGATTGTGTATTACATGCAGTGCTTCAAACAACCACTTGACACATTATTATGTGGATACTATGTTTGTGAGTACCTAAGAGAGACCGGTAAGTTTAGCAACAGTTACAAGGTACTCATGAAAGAACTGCAGGGCTGGCAAAACAAGTCATTCAACAAAGAGACCATAACTTGCATTGTTGCAGATATTTATTCATTCCTCATGCACCATTGTGTGCATGATGGTGGAAGGTTCTTCAACACGGAAAACCCGTTAGCGGATGACGACAAGTATGAGAGCCTCCGAAAGTGGAGCACTCATCTGAACATCAAGGATTACATGTTGCCAGACATATAATTTTTAAAATGTTGAATTATAAAGTTTAATGCATGTAATTGAACAATGATACGTTGTTGTGACATATATGTACTCGAAGGAGTACTGCTAGTTGAACGAATATGTTTGTGACTTTATTAATTGTGTCTTTGCTTCCAACGTGAAAAGGAAATTCAATTTCGATTTTAAAACAATTTTTTTAAATTGTAAAACAATTAACCGAGGCGGTCACCCTTAAGAAACCGCCTCGGTTAATATTTTAACAGAGGCGGGCGCATTACATTAACCGCCTCTGTTAAAATATTAACCGAGGCGGTTGCTTTAAATTGCCTGCCTCGGTAAAAGTATTAACCGAGGCGGTCTCCTGGCCCGCCTCGGTTAAGTTTTGATTAACCGAGGCCTATGGTCCGAGGCGGACGGTTTGCCCGCCTTGGTTAATCTATTTTGTCCGCCTCGGTTAAGCTTTCTATAGTAGTGGGGAGGAGTGCTCATGAAGCTCAATAGCTTTTCGGAGGGAGGAGTTATGACCCTCCTAACGAAGGATTGTTGTGTTGTTGACGAACCGAAAGTGGTGCTTAGGCTCTATTAATTTAAACTTATTCATGACTAATTTTGACTATTTTAATAATATTATGTGAGAGAGAATAAGTCGAAGTAAGACTATAAACCTATTGATAAGTTCAAGTGAACGGAGCTTGTACTCCAATAATAGGTCTTGAGAATGATGCATTTATGTCTCATGAGTCACAGATGCCATGTATTAAGTCTCTCCAAGGTTTATAGCATCCTAAAATTGTTCCCTAAACATATTAAAAGTGGTGACATTAGGCAGAAACAAATTCATCGTTTCGTGAAGTGTAAATGCTTTTTTTTTTTATAAACTGAGAGCACTGGATAAGAGGGATGGGACCGAGACCGAAGGGTGAGAAATGGGCCGAACTAGCAGATGATCCACCGCTAGTTGTGTTTGGGCTTCCCTAAGAGAATCATATAAGCATGGGCTAAGCCTACAGAAAGCCTTTCAGTGCAGCTCTGGTTATCGGTGGTCCAACCTATCTGTGGGCTCTCGGAAAATTTGGCCCCAACGAACTAATATTTATTGACTAATCTAATAATATTTATCATACAACATACTAACATTCTCTTTCTTAATATACATGGTTAAAACTGTAACTGTTTAATTACTCGGGAAGTGAGAAATATACTTTACGTAGGACACGGAGGGAGTACGTACGTACCAGGTTATTGAACTGGCCTGTTTAATAAGTACTACGTCGGTAGATAGTCTGATGAGAAAGAGAGCATCGTTCGTATGCGCAACCTGTTGACAGGTTCCGGCCTCTGATGAACTTGGCGTCGTCTGTTTTGCTGTGCAGCTAGCTTGCCCTGCACATCACACGCCTCGCTAGCGCATCTCATCCCCTTCGTTCGTTTTCTAGCGGTGCATGTTACTAATAAACAAGTAGCCGTTCAAATGATTTGACAGTGATTGACACGCGCACGAATGATGTTGGCTTGTCCTCTTAATCTCGTCAATGCGACTCGCCAAAACGGAGATATGATATATTAGAACGTCCGCGGCCCCCTCTAATTCCTGTACTTACTGGGCGAAAAGTAGCGAATCTAGCTAACCGGGGAATCGAATGAATGAACCGACGTCTGCTCCGCCATGGCGCCATATATATACGTAGACGATGACAAAACCTGCGGCAGCAAACACGTGCACACGAGCTCGTCCTTCGTTCGCCCCTAGTAGCTAAATACTACCGTCAGTGTGTTGTAACTAATAACAATAATATACTAGCACTATCATCGTTGTGAATTGTGATGCTGGACAGGCGGGGAGAGACGGAGCAAAACGACGACAGGGGGGAGGAGGGTGTTGAACTGTTTGTTGATCATCATGCATGTAATATACAGTGTGTGTATATATATCGATAACAGCAAACAGCTACAGCTACGAAAGAGACGCGCTCGGCGGGGGTGCTTAAAACTAACATGACATCGTCTCTGATTACTTATCCAACCGCTCACTCCCGTCGTGTCAAATGCTGATAGGCCGAATCGCGCGCGTTAACAGATTACCAGAAACAACCAGCGCGTCCCTATCGCCACTTCTCACTTTCTCAGTGTCAACTGTCAACGCACCGCCACATGCCAGCGGCTCGATCGTCGCCACTGATGAGCTAGACTGCTCTTGTGTGATGGCTACAATAATCCAGAATCCGCATGTTATGAAGTATAGTAAATTAGAGTGTGACACATAGATTGAATTGAATTAGATATGTGTGCAACCAAATAGTAATAAATTTTGTTACGCTCCACAAGCTGATCGAACCCAATCCACCGGCAACCGGAGAGACACACGGTTTCCATAGCATAATGGCAGGTCGAGAGCTGACCATATGTTCCGTCGGCATGCATGCGCTTCCTGTGAATCTACACTCCATCCACAGGATCTTACGTTACATGGTATTAAAAGTTTAGTGGATAAACGTAAGTACTTATAAAATTTATGATCTCGACTATATATATATATATATATATATATATATATATATATATATCTACCATTTATTTTCTAACACAATACTCCTTTAGACACTTGTAATGATCCTTATGTGATTGTGATAAATTTATCTAGTCAGTAGTTCTCCAAAGGATAGGTCAGCTTCAAGATCATGACTGTTAGGGCAACTTCAGTATATCAAAAATAAATGGTAGTCCTTTAGACACTTGTAACAACTTCAGTCGTAATTAAGTTCAAACGTGACTCGCATGATAGGTCACTATCACCGTCATGACTGTTAGGGCAACGAACATACTATTGTTGACACCCAAAAATATGCCGGCATGAAAATTGGGCTACACCAACATATACATAGCATCAAAAACATATTAAAAATATTTGGTGCAAAAAAATTTGAAGCACAAAGCAAAAACAAGGAAGGAGGTGGTGCCACAACGACCACGCGGGGTTGTCGTCGACCACAATGCTCAGCCCATGAAAACAGGTCAGTTTATGTCCTTGTCTGAACCAAATTTGTTTTCAAATTGATTTTTTTTGACGTGGGTGACAAGGAGATTGCATTTTGGACTTGTTTTCTTCAAAGATAAGACCATATCCCTCTATATAGAAAAGAGAATGACAGCCGATTAAAGAATCCAACTTCTAATCGTCAAAAAACACAACACCTATCCTTTCTCCCTAACTTAATTTCTTTATACCTTACTGTTCATCGCGTCTTCCAGCGAGATTTGGTGACTTTCTAAGTGGTCTTATCGATCTTAGGACATCTTTTATGTGTTCGGGAGTCTACTAAGTGAAAAACAGGCTCAAAAATGGCTATTTAATAGTGACCATTTGCCAGAGGTGACGGATGTCGTGTCTGCCTCTAAAAACCAAAAATTTCCACCTCCAAAAATGGTTATAGAAGTAGTGTTCGCTTCTTATTTTTAAAAGAAATATACTATGGCATTGACAAATTATAGATATGAGAAATTTCAACATCGATATTGTTTTGGAGCTATCCAAAGCAAATATTTATGAATGGAGTAAGAGCGTAGCCTAGGACCTAAATTTGTTATAATATAAATACTTGGTACAATAAGAGTAGAAAAATGCGACAAATAATAAGATAAAAATAGAAAGCAAGATTTCTATTTTTGGAGTCTCAGAGGCTACAACAAGAGCCAACACAACACAACACAACATAAAGGGGAGAATACAAGTATGGATTAAAAATATAGAGAGTAGTTGGTAACCGAAATTTATCACAAGAATTGTACTATTACCCAAAAACTTAGGAAGCTAATTTTCTACTCTAGTTCTGTCCAAGATATGAGTGAACTCTTCTCCAGTATGGTAAAGTGAAACCACTTTGGGGTTTGTGGTTCAAAAGATATGAGTGAACTCTTCTGTCCAAGATATTTTTGATGTCACGTTGAATGCGGCACTAATTTAGTCTATTAAAAATTAACTAATTCAAAAACAAATTTCATAGCAAATTTATTAAGACTAATTAATTTATCATTAACACATATTTACTGTAGCATAACATTGTCAAATTATGAACTAATTAAGCTTAAAAATTTGTCTTGTAAAGTTATCGCTATTTATATAATTAGTTATTTTTTAAGTATATATTCAATACTTTATGCATGTGTTCAAACATTCGGTGATAGGTGAAAAGTTTTTTTTGATGAACTAAACACTCTCTAAATGGAGGAATGAGCGATGATGGGAATGTGGTTGCATACGATTCCACGACCGGATAGATGGCACGTATTCCGCGGGCACCACAACACATTAAAAAGAGGTAACAGAATTCAGATCACGATACGGCCTCACACACACACACACACGATACGGCCTCGCACACACAGTGCAACGCGGTGGGAATCAGTTGGTGAAAGCTAGCTAGTATGATTTGGCAGCCAGATACACTGTCCAGACTCGAGACTACATATATACTCGTAGCGCCTTAGCTTGGATCACAAACGCGTGCTCTACTGCTCTAACATCGTGCATGCATCTCATCTGCATGTATTGTGGTGCGATCCAGACCAATCAATTGTGGACACAGAAATTAATCCATCAGAAAAAAGATAAAAGCCGCCAGTTGCAATCTTGCAAATCTTGCTTCATCTGGGTTTTCTAGCGAAAAAACCTTGATAAAATCTAGGTAATTACAGTAGTTTATTTTTTTTTACTAGGGATAGCTTGCAAACGTATCCTTAGTAAAGCACTCATTCCATTATAAATTATAAGACGTTTTAATACTTATGGACATATAAGTTTTGCTATCTGTACTCTAGGTATATAGTAAAAGAAATATATCTAGAAAAAACAAAACCACGTATAGTTTAGAAAGGAGTAGTAAATGATTAGAAGACTGTTTAACTTCTAGCCGCAATTTACCATAACTAACCTTAAACAAGTGTAATAGTAATAAAAGTGTGACTAGAAAATTTAAAGCCACACTTTATTATGTCTAAGAGAATTTTACCAAACTTTACGTCTAAGAGTCATCACAAGTACAGCCAAAGGATTAAATGCAGTCCTCCTACAACAAAGGCAAAGGCAATATAAAAAGGCACCAAGGCGCAAGCCTCCCAATCATCTAAGCCTACAAAATCTTTTCAAGCATCAATCCCAAAAAGCCCACACGAGAGCAAACTGCGAATAGGAAGCATCAGGAACCACGGTCCCGCTTTTATGATTGCGCCATCGACTTCGCGTTTAGATACCGTCACCAATCCAGTAACTTTAGGCGAAAGACCTATCAAGCGGCATGTCCATCTCAAGCTGCGGCTAGGAGGCAATCGAAGCCAAGCGCGCTGCGGAATGACAACAAGCGCAATATCGTAATCATAGTCGATTGTGAAAACCCCCCAATCGCGGTTGTAAAAGAAATTTTCGTTAATCGAATTATCAAGCGCGAATGCTACCGCCCCTCGCCAAAGTGGGTGGGGCGGGTGCGTCTTTACTACCGGCCGAGGGGCTCGAAAAGAAAGCACCTTCGCGCGAAAGCTCCGCCCCTCGACCAAATGAGTGGGGGCGGGCCTCTTAAAGTCTTGCCGAGGGGCTCGCAACGAAAACACCCTCGCGCGAATGCTACCGCCCCTCGTCTAAGTGTGTGTGTGTGGGGGGGGGGCACGCTTTTACTACCGGCCGAGGGGCTCGCAGCGAAAGCACCCTCACGCGAAAGCTACCGCCCCTCGTCTAAGTGGGGGGGGGGGGCGCGCTTTTACTACCGGCCGAGGGGCTCGCAACGAAAGCACCCTCGCGTGAATGCTACCGCCCCTCGTCTAAGTGTGTGGGGGGCGGGCGCGCTTTTACTACCGGCCGAGGGGCTCGCAGCGAAAGCACCCTCGCGCGAAAGCTACCGCCCCTCATCTAAGTGTGTGGAGGGCGGGCACGCTTTTACTACCGGCCGAGGGGCTCGCACCGAAAGCACCCGCGCACGAAGGCTACCGCCCCTCGTCTAAGTGTGTGGGGGCGGGCGCGCTTTTACTACCGGCCGAGGGGCTCGCACCGAAAGCACCCTCGCGTGAAGGCTACCGCCTCTCGTCTAAGTGTGTGGGGGCGGGCGCGCTTTTACTACCGGCCGAGGGGCTCGCAACGAAAGCACCCTCGCGCGAATGCTACCGTCCCTCGTCTAAGTGTGTGTGTGTGTGGGGGGGGGGGGCGGGCGCGCTTTTACTACCGGCCGAGGGGCTCGCAACGAAAGCACCCTCGCGCGAAAGCTACCGCCCCTCCTCTAAGTGTGTGGGAGGCGGGCGCGCTTTTACTACCGGCCGAGGGGCTCGCACCAAAAATACCCTCGCGCGAAGGCTACCGCCCCTCGTCTAAGTGTGTGGGGGCGGGCACGCTTTTACTACCGGCCGAGGGGCTCGCAACGAAAGCGCCCTCGCGCGAATGCTACCGCCCATCGTCTAAGTGTGTGGGGGCGGGCGCGCTTTTACTACCGGCCGAGGGGCTCGCAGCGAAAGCACCCTCGCGTGAAAGCTACCGCCCCTCGTCTAAGTGTGTGTGTGTGGGGGGGGGGGGGGCGCTTTTACTACCGGCCGAGGGGCTCGCACCGAAAGCACCCTCGCGCGAATGCTACCGCCCCTCGTCTAAGTGTGTGGGGGGCGGACGCGCTTTTATTACCGGCCGAGGGGCTCGCACCGAAAGCACCCTCGCGCGAAGGCTACCGCCCCTCGTCTAAGTGTGTGTGTGGGGGGGGGGGGGCGCTTTTACTACCGGCCGAGGGGCTCGCAACGAAAGCACCCTCGCGCGAATGCTACCGCCCCTCGCCTAAGTATGTAGGGGCGGGCGCGTCTAAGCTACTGGCCGAGGGGCTCACTTTCTAAAGTCCTATCGCGCGGAAGTCACAGCCACACGACTACGCGCGTGGGAGCCCGAACATTCGGCCAACCACGTGTAGCCATCGCTCGCAATCCAGACAGACGAAATAATAAAGCCCGCGTGTTCAAAAATAACATCAACGCCGAAAGATAAAAGCCACAAGAACCTGTTTCCTTACATTGAACTTTTAAGCAAGTTTGTACAATGTAATCAAGTTCGCAAACTACTTCCGCGACCAAGGAAAATACTATATCGCCGCTCGTCCGGCGAAGGCACGGCGTCTTCGGGCTCCACCTTAACAAACGGGGCGCCTTCGAAGCCTGGCGGCGCACGCGAAGCCTCGCGCTTCATTCGCCTCGCCTCAAGTTTGCGACAGTCAAAGTGTTCATAAAAAGCACGCAACCGCTCCTCCGTGCACTTAAGTTTCTTAGCGCGTTTATTCAGGTAAGACGAAAGTGATGCCATCGGAAACCTAGAGCGAAAGCTCCTCCACAAGTCACCTCCGACACAAAGATCGCCTGATCTAATCATTAATGGGCAGATGTCGAGAACGTCCGGCGTTCCCGCATCCGTATCCTGTTCAATACAACATTCCAGTTTAAATTCAAAAGCCATGCACAGCAACAAGTCTGGCAAATACGACCGACGCATAAAAACAAGCCCTGTTTATTCATCTACCGCATCTTGGGGAGCATTCGCGTCGCGGGAAGCAGCGGCGGCCGAGCTCTCGGGGACCTCCTCGTTTGGCTGGGGTGGGCTCGCTTCGTCTTCTCGCTCGGCTTCGCGCGCTCGCCTCTCAGAGATGAAGTCCGAAAACACCCTTCGGATGTGAGCCTTCTCCTCCGGAGTCTGCATCAGGAGCGATAGCTCAGAAGAGTCATCACTCGCGCCACAAAAATAAAAAAAAGAGAGCGATAGCTCAGAAGAGTCATCACTCGTGCCACAAAAATAAAAAAAGAGAGAAGGATCAAACGAAAGCGCAAACAATTGTCCCAAAGTACCTTCCCGCGGCCCATGGCGGATTGCATGAGCGACATGTCGTTCCCGCCCGCTAGCCAGAATTCGTCAAAGAATCTCTTGCCCAGGACTTTTGCCGCCTCCGGGGTACGCCAGTAGTAGTCCACCTCCTTGACCGAAAGGTCAGCGATGTGGGAGCAGCCAACGTCAACGAGGCTATGACCAATCGCCTTGATCCCCGTGACGGCGGCGTAGTCTCGGCCGAGGGCCATGTGTCCCTCCAGCGACTCCAAATCGGATTGAATCCAGCCAATCAGGCCATCAACGTCACGCTCCGAGGGTTCTTCCGCCTCAACGCCGATGCTGCGAAGGCACTCGCGAAAGCGAGACATGGCCTCCCCGGCGGAAGTCTGGAGCGCCTTTTCCCTATCAGCTTGGGCAGCCCGCAGCTGCTAAAGCTCCCTCGTGAGATTTTCAACTTCCTTCTGGTTCGCCTTTCGGGAGGCCCGCTCAAACTCCAGGTCGACGGCAAGTTTCTTCGCCTGATCGGCGAGATCCTGCTTTTCCCGCTCGACCTTGCGAATGTAGAGTTCACTTTGATTGCTCTGGCTACGAGCGATGACAGCAGCCTGCGAACAGGGCCAAACCAAAAGGCAAAAAGTTAAAAAAGGAAAGCTAAGCCGAAAGAGCCATGAAACCCAGAGCGAACCCAAGCACTTACGCTAGCCAGGTGGAACGACAGAGCGTCGTTGAGCTTCACACTGCTGACCTTCAGGAAGTCTCTCTCGACCTCCGGCGCGACGAAAGCTTTATGGGAGAACTCCACAAACTTATTGGCCTCCTCACTTCCGCCAGGCAGGATCCCCGCCCGGCGATAGTCAACCCGACAGGCGAGTTGGGCGTCTGAAGCTGCACCCAAAGAACGCGCAACGCGATAAGACTTTTCTTTCGCATCATCGGTTTCGCTCGATGAGCTCAGGCCAGTGTAAAAACGTGGGTTCTCGTAGTCCGAAGGCACCCCGTCAATAACCAATCGCCCGTAACCGAGAAGTTGCCTTTCCACCATCTCCTGCGTCAGGTGAATGCACCGCAACGAAAGCTGTGACTTACCTTTATCGGCAGCAGCGGGGGCCGGTATGCTCTCAGATCTGGTCCCCCTCTCGCCAGGAGCTGCCTTTTCGCTGGCAGTCCGAGCAGAGGGCTCGGGGCGCGGAGTTTTCGGCCTCTTAGCCTGGCGTTCTGTGGCATCCGGCTGACCCGAGGCCTTCCACGAGCCAAGCTTCGCGAAAGTCGGTAGGTCAGCAACGGAGGCGTCATCGTCGAACGCCGAGTGCGAGAGGCGCACGTTAGGTCTTTTTGGAGCCATTTCAGCAGCGGAAGATCCACGCTGCAAAACACGCCGAAAAACAAGATGTGTCAAACGCACAGCGTGAGCCATATAAGCAACAACCCAAACGAAAGCAAGAACCAAGAATCGTAACCAAGGCAAAACGAAAAGCGAAGAAACTAACCACCCTCGGGTGATCGAAAGGATCAACATCGGGGATCGACTCCAATGCCCCCCTCGGCTCTTAAGCATTGGTTTGGCGATTAAACGCCCGATGCGGATATCTTCCACTTCGGCAGCTTTTCGCCGAGGGACCACACCGCTCCGCCCTCCGCGCCGAGCTACGCCTTTGCCCTTCGCCTTCGGGTCCTCAGTTTCGTCTTTGCTTTCGTCAACCAGAGGCCTCTCGGCGTACTTGACACCCATAGCATCGAAAGCTCGATTTAAGCGGCGGCTTCGGCCAAGGTTGCCGAGCTGAAACTCGCTTTCCTTTCGCAAGTACGGCCCGCAAATTTTCCTCGCCTCGCTTTCAATATGCTTCACGTAACTTTCATCATCAGCAAAATTCGCGGGCCTCTCTAGCAGCAGAAGGGGACCCCGATACCCATCCTTGTCAGAGAAGCGTTCGAAAGACGTGGCACTGCAGAGCGGGTTCATCCCGATAGGCATCCACTCTTCAACCAAGTCTCGGCTAATCTGAAACCGAGCAGTGAGCGCGAATGCGTCTCCGCAGCAAACAGCTTCTCCGTCTTTCAGCACGACGGGCGGAAGATGCTTCCTGGGGCATTTTTCCAAAACTGACACGAGCGGAGATCCTTTCCTCTCTCCCTTCTTCAACTCTGCGGCCACGGCTTCGTCCGAGCAAACCCGGTAGTAGAACCAGAAGCGATTCCAATCCGGCCACTTGTTCCGATAAGTAAGCGAAATCGAAACGCTACCCCGAGTTTTCCGCGGAACAAAGTTGATGCATCCAATATCGCTGGGCAGCTTGCCTCCCAAGAAAGGATCGTCCACTTTCGTTGCTCGGCGGTGGATGTCGTAAAATCGCACAAAAACGTCCGCTCGCGCGCGTGCAGTCAAGCATCTTCATCGCCTGAGCGAAAACACCGAGTCTGACGAACGCATTCGGCGTCAGCTGGTGGAGTTGTATGCCGAACCCCGAAAGAACATCCGAGACGAATTCTTCAAGCGGAAAATCTAACCCAGCAACGAAATAGTCGCGGAAGACAATAGCTTCGTTGAGCCGCGGAATGGGCACCTCTTCGTCTCCAGGAACGCGCGGCAATTCACCAGATGGTCTCTTCTCAGGGGCTCCTTTTCGACCATCGCTTGCAGACCAGCAGTCGTCATTCGCGACGTGCCCAAGTAAAAAGAGCAGTCAATAGGAACCGAAACCAAACCGGAGTCTCCGTCGTCGGACAAACTCCCGCTGTGACCCAGAAACCGTGGAGCACTCCCGGATCCAATGGAAACGTCAGCACTACTTTCGCGTCGCGAGGACCCAGAAGCGCCACCGCTTTCGCTAGAGCTCGAAGTCGATGTGGAACTGGAAGACGCCATCTAACATGGCGCGAAAGACGAATGAACAAAAAAAGGATGCATGCAAAAGGAAAAGAAAAGAAAAATAGCGACAGTAGCGCAGAAACTAAAGGAACCAATTCGAAAGCATGAGATAAGCCGAAAAAAAACAAAAGCAAGTGAGAGCTACGCACCACAACTGTTACTCGGCGAATGATCGGGGCAGGCACCAGCAGCTCTCGCTCAAATCGAATGACGTGAAGCTTCACAAACGCGAGGCAAGGGGCACGGGAATGCGTCATGTGGCCAAGCGGCTTCCCCGCCCGTAGCTCTTACGCTTTTATACAACCAAGCGGTACATGGTTTTCGAGGAAGACGAAAAGACGCCCGAGCACAGGTTTCGAAGCGTCACAACGACATGCCAGCACGGTGCATGGTTTTCAAGGAAGACGAAAAAACGTCTAGGCATGGAATACGGAGCACCCCAACGACCTGACAGTCGTTACGCGGTGTAAAAATAATAATAATAATAAAAAATAAATAAAAAATCCCCTCGGCTTCAAAACGAAGCAGAGAGTGCCTTTTTTGGGCGGGCGTAGGCGCCTAGCGAAAAGACACGGCCGAGCCTCGCAAGCTCACAGATTCGGCCGTGAGGGGCTATTGTTGGGACGGTACCCAGACCGCTGGCGCCTCCGGCCCGCGAGACTGAAGAGAGACGGAGCTTTCGCGCGGAAGTTAGCACTCGCGCGGAAGCATGTCGTCGCGCGGAATCGTGCGTCCGCATTCGCGCGAAAGAAAGCTTTCCCGCGGAAGCGCGCATCCGTGCGGATGTGGCTGGGAGCGACCCGGGCAGAAGCCGCGGTAGCTTTCGCACGGGAGCGCTGCAGCGGGCCGGCGAGCTCGTCGCGCCCGGCTATCGCGCGAAAGGCGCCGCAGGGGGGCCAGGGCGGCTTTCGCGCGGAAAGAGCCTGGCGTTCCGAGCGGGAGTTTTCGTCGGTCACGACTTTGCTCTTTTTCACAGGTTTTCGCGGACCGCCGGAAGTCTCCGTCGAGGGGAGCGGGCCCACCGGCCCAGGGGCCAGGAGACGCTGGTCCCGCCGAGAGGCAAAGTTACGACGATGCCCCTCGGGCCGGGAGAGGCGGCGCTCAGCCATGGAGTAGTTGGATAGAGCATCATCGTGATTGTAACAGAGTGGTTGGAAGGGCATTCTTGTACTTTCAAACTGTTCATGATTAATATAAAAAGCTCCCGGCTTCCCAAGGGCAGGGGGAGAACACTGTTCACCTTACCTGATTCCCTTTTTCCTCCGTCTGTTTCCGCTTTCGCTCCGTGCTTTCGTTCGTACGACAACCCGCTGTTTCGGGGCCTCGGACCCGAAACAACAAAATCTAAAGTTAATTCTATTAAATTTAAGTTTTTTGTTAATTGTGCCTTGTCAAAGCTGAGCACATGTAAAGATTAAACTCATGACACAAATAATTTATGTTGCATTAAACTATTTGGTTTAGGTATTTTCATTTCACCAGGTTTATATTGGCTTTGATTTTAAAAAATCTCTTCTGCCAATGATTAAGCTCTACATGAGTTCACGTATTTTCATTTTAACCTTTTCTGGTATATTTTTTGAGATGCCACCAAACACATCTCTACTTGAGGAACGAGAGCAGCAAGTTATTTCTAGCTGTTTTTCTAGAATAATTGTTTGTTTGATTTTCTTTAATACTCACTATTCTAAGGCAATGTTTGGTTACTGGGATGATCTTGGATGGTCCTAGGACGAAGAACGTTCAGTTCAGAGGTGAGCAAGGGTGATGATATCTCACCTTAGAATATTCGCGTGAGATGCGGGGCGTCCTCGTCCCCAGAAATTTTACGGATGAGGACGCCCCAAGTGGGACGAGTACTGCAGGGAAGAAGAACTATGCTGAGAAGAGAAGAGAGAAGTCCAAGGTCGATCGCGGTGGAAGGCGGCGGGATAGAGGTCGGGCAGCCAAGGTCCGGCGAGCCTTAGAGATGGAAGATTCGGCGAGGCCGAGACCCACAAGCAGTGGCAAATCCAGAATAAAAATCCACTTATGACGAAGTTTGTACTAACGATTTATGTGACATAACAATCATATAAAATAGATAATAATATAGCAAAATAACGATATATTTATATATATCTACATTCCTAAAAAATCTCACAAATAGCATTCTAATTATATTAAAAAGATAAACTTTTTGTTACTAATTAATTATAAATATAGATTAAAATAAAAATTAAGAGCTGAGATCCGAAGGCTTGCCAGCGGGGAGGTCCGGTAGATGCCAAAGCTCGCCATATTGATAGATCTGCCCTTGCCCACGAGCACAGTGCGCGACCATGGGAGCACGAGCTCTGCTCTTGCCGCATCGTGCTCGGCCCTAGCGAGCTCCACCCTCGGCTAGGGACCATGGGAGCACGAGCTTCGTGCCTGGCACCATGCTGGCCCTGGCGAGCTCCGCCCGCGGTGAGACGCACGGAGGTCCTAGGCGCGTGCTCTGGGGGCAGCCCTGCTGCAGCCGCGGGAGCTTGCCATGCCGCCATGTAGGTGAGCTCGCGCGGGAGCGTCGGCCTGCAGACATGCCACCACGCGTTGGCCTGAGCTCGCGAAGGATAGGCGCGAGCGTACGAGATCGTAAGCAAACGGGGGTCAACGGCGGCGCGAGCGCTAGGCGGGGGTGGCAGCATTGCGCGAGGGCGAGCGTAGGGCGGCGACGCGAGCGTCTAGGCCACCGACAGCGAGCTCGGGGTAAGACCAGGGCAAACGGCGTGAGGTCACCGAAGGGCCACGATGCGGTTCTGCGACATACAATAACAAGGAAGAAAAAAAGGATAAGGAAGAAGAAAAAAGTAAAAAAGAAAAGAAAAAAGGAAAACAATGTGGGAGGTGAGAATTGAACCGTGGGCTGCAAGCGTCGACGTAGGGGGCAGGCGGGAGCATCGAAGATGGGAAAATACCATACACATAATTCTGGTCGTTGGATTTGAGTGAGGTAAGGAGAGAGAAGATTGAGAATTAATCTGGATGGTTGATATCTATGGAGTTGTTTTTTTGTTATATTTTCTGAGCTGTACGGAGCGTGCCCCATCTCAGCAGGGAAAGTTTATTCGGTACACCAAGTAAAGAAAAGAGTTGGTGCTTTAGTAGAGTAGAAAAAGAATAGTGTAATCTAAAAGATACCATGAGGTAACATTGTCTTATATATCCGCATATTCAGAATAATTGTTATCTAATTTCTATTTCCGATTGTCCGTCTCCTACTTGGCCAGGTTTTCTATTCTTATCTAGATTATAATTAGAATTCCTTTCCAGGCCATATATATGTATACATCATATTAAATAAAGTGATAAAAAAGTAATAGACAGATAAAAAAAATTGTTTTCACATTCACATAATTAGTTAGGAGAGGCTATAAAAAATGGTACTAAGAAAACGGCATCTTATTTTTTATACTAAAAATATAGTTAGTTTTTATAGAAAATAAAAAACAAAAAATAAAGATACAAAAAAGTAGGAAAGAAAGGAAAGAAAAAAGAACGGACAGGAAACTTATCGAAGGTATGGGAGGATCGGACCAGCTGGATGCACGGTTCGGACTTCCATTGGAATGAACGCGTATGGTTGTTGTAATTGAATTCAGTAAGGAAAAAAACTAAACGAATATGGGAAAAATACTATCAGCAAAGGAATTATTAGAGGTGACAGACATGAAAAAATGGAGAAAAAAGAAAAAGGAAAAAAAAGAAAACAATGTGGGAGGTGAGAATCGAATCGTGGGCTGTAGGCACCGACGTAGAGGTAGGCGCGGGCATGGTAAATGGGAGGATACCATACACATAATTCCGGCCATTGGATTTGAGTGAGTAAGGAGAGAGAAGATTGAGAATTAATTTGGACGATTGATTTCTATGGAGTTTTTTTTCTGGGTATATTTTCTGGGGTGTGCGGAGCGTGGCAATCTTAGCGGAGAAAATTTCTTTGATACCAAGCAAAGAAAAAGGTTGGTGCTTTAATAGGGTAGATGACATGTGGAAGCGTGGACCTTAAAAGAATCTTACTTAAGTTTAGCTACCAACCAAACTATTAACAACATGATTAAACTCGTCTCAGTTAAAGTGTCCTAAGGTATAGCTAGCAACCAAACATCTCTAAAGCTTATATAATATCTAGGTAAGTTTATATACACATTTGTATTTGCTATTTTATTTTAAAAAATCACCTTAGCGTGTGTCTTACACGACTGCTTCTTCGGAAGTGAACACGACAAAATAAAGAGATCTCCAAAGTAAAAGGCAGTGCCACTTTTTAGGATTACATTCGCGCATCTCCTGAATATAAATCTTCCACATACGGCGAAAAAAAGGATGTGAGGTGACTATATCTTTTGGTTTATAGCTGAATGACCGCGAACGTAGGAAAAATCAATTGAGTTTTTTTTCCCACAGAATGGATAAAAACAGCCTGCGAATATATATTACGCGGTAGTTGTTTCTTAACAAAGGCTTCAGCTCGTAAACTACAAGCTCTCATACATCCTTCTAGATAACAAAAAAATGAGACTAACATTAGTTAATAATAGTCCATCTCCAAAATAAATAAAAGGAGTACTTTGTCCAAAACATGTGAATATAAGAGTCTGTTTGGTACAACACGTAACAGTTTAATGAGTTATTGTGGGCTGTCTTTTTTGTCAAACACCTTTTTTTTCAAAATGAAGTTGTTTTATTCCTCCTCTTACGAAAGTATAAACTGAGATGAAGCTGAAAAAAGTAGTTTTTCATAACTTACACTCTCAACCATGCATGAAGTTGTTGGTGAAGCTATCTTGTCAAACACTTTTTCAAAATATAACTCAGTTTCACTTAAGAAGTTGTTCATGAAACTATTTTTTTTAAAAAGTCAACTTCATTGGTGAAGTTGAGCTGTGTCAAACAGGGTCTAACAGACGTCACAAAAGACTAATGAGACGCGCGTTGATAAGAGATTCTGTCCTAGTGGTCAGGTACTTGATACACACCAATGCATGGTAGCTCAAAAAGGGATGGACGAATGCATCGTAGTGGTCAGGTTCTTTTCAACTTTTGCTAGCACAAAGAGGCCGCCTTAACCAATCGTGGAACTTTGGCTTCCAAAGAACGAAGTATAGTTGCAATCATAATCATATTCCTAATTCTTCCCACGTCAAATAAAACGCACATTTTTTTTATCAGGAGATGAAAGATAGAGTTCTTTATGCATGTCTTTGTCATTCCGAATATTGAGTCCCGGTTGATGCTTTCTTTGTTTCAGATATGTACGTATGGCCAAGCTTTTCAGTTCTTAGCTCATCTTATTTGCTCCCCCCGTTTTATTTGGTATTTGATTAGTTTTTTTAAGAAAATAAGGCATTGGATTAGTGCCTCCTAACTGTTCACCCATTCCGCTCAACTTTTTTTTCGCGATCGGGTCGTATACCCGTTTTTTATTAAGAGGAAAAACCAAAAAAAAAAGGCAGGAACCGATACAAAAGGAAAAGGACTCACAAGTAATCCTAGGAACCCATTCCGCTCAACAGAAAATTTTTACTTATAATCAGTTGGACAAGAGTGAATCGATGTATCAGTCTAGACCAACAGTGTACATCCAAAACTCCTTAACCTCCTAGACTCTCCCATTTGGCCATGATCTTCACTTTGACTGTTGTTGCATTCAATTATTCTCCAATTTGCAAGAAAAAAGGCAGAGTGCAAGTAGCAGACCAGGTATCCCTCCTTGGAATCATCAGAAATGCCTTCAGGTTCATCCGCATTCAGGTTTCCCTTTTTGCAAGTGCAAGTAGCAGCATTTTTGTTATCTTGGTTCCTTTTGCGAATGGACGCTAGACCAGCTTGTTGAGCGATCTCAATACCGCCCTGGTGCCCCGGGTTTGATGGCCTACAGAGACGTTCGTCGGGCGGATGTAAAAAAAACCCTCATCTCTCCCGCGTGTCCAAAGCATAGGTCCAAAAGATCAGCCCAACTCACATAGGCGAAGGTGTCGTGACCTAAGGACACGGTCAGGACAAGGGTGTAAATGGGTAACCATAAGATGACCCTCTAATATTGTTTAGTTCAAATATTTATGCTTCTTTAAAATGAGATGTCATTCCTATATACGGCTAAAAAGATCCGGTGGTCATCGTCAGCGCGGAACAATCGCCCCCTTCCGGCGCGCTAATCACCCGCCCCGCGCTAATCTCGCCCGGCCGGCTCGGGCACACAACCGTCAGCTCAAGCACGACGCCAAACTCGCCCCCGAGGCCTGCGCACGACTCCCTGCTCCTTCCCTCCCTTCCACGTCTCTCATTCGAGGCCGCTCGAGTGACCCGCGCTGGTCCGACCATCCATGTCGGCGCACTGCGAGCAACGGCAGCATCTTCGCTCCGCCCGACACCACCGCGGTCCGAAAGGCCACCGCTCTCATCGCCCGAAGCTCATCCACGCCGGCACACTGCCTCCCCGCCCCGCCCGGCAGCGCCGCCGTCTGAACGCCTCCATCCGGCAGCCGCCCTCCTCATCGCCCGGGAGCCTTCATCCGGCCGCCAACCTCTGCGACGCTCGGGAGCCTCCATCCGGCCGCCGCCTGTTGGGTGCCGATTGGTCGACGCATCCGCCGCCGATTCGACATCCGCTGCCGATTCGACGTCCGCCGCCGTCTCGTCATCCTCGGCTGAAGTCCTTAACTGGCTCGTCCCAGGTAAGTGCATACAGATTCTGATGCTAGCCTGCTATTCCACCCCTACTTCGTGCCTCTTGTGATTACGGAGATGCAGACACATTCTTTTTCCACCTATGATACGAGTGTTCTTGTTGCACCTGTTCGAAGCAAGTAACTGTAGATACTGAGTACGAGTCATGGCTGCACCTGCTGCTCCATATACTCTCCATATCAGTCCAGTGCCGTGCTGACCTACAGCAAAGCACCGGTTTCTTCCAAATCCCAAACCGAGTCTAGCTAAGCAGCGTTGTTAATTTGTAGCTTTGATCATGGTTTTTAGTCATCTTTAATTTTTCAAATTTTAAACATAAATCTCAGTGGTAGGATCAAATATTTGATATCCACAGGATAGAATGGACCAAGAAGAAGAAAGGCCTGGCAATTCTTTACTTAACTTGGCTTGCATGGGTGTAAAAGCATTCTACCTCCATGTCTATAGGCTCTACAAACTAAATATATTAGCATCTCAGTTTGCCGGCTTAAGTTAAGAAGCATTTCTCACACAGCCCATTTTCTGTAATATTTGGGTCATTTTCTATGCGGCTAGAGGCTGCTGTTGACGTGTCTTCGTTGTTAAGCAGGGAGAAGCACATGGTCCAGCACTCAGCAGGTCCGGTCTTCAGGTGACGCGTCATCCTCTACTGCTGCTTGTTGAAATGACTGAGTGAAAAAGTGTATCCAGATTGGAGCATGAATTGAGTAGTGTTGTGTGATTGTATCCAGAGTGAAGTCATTCGCAGTCAAACTGACTTCCAGCACCTCCCTCACTCCGGGACCAATCAAAACGAGTTCCATTATTTCTCGTCTTGCTCCCGATGCCCTCGGATTTGAAAACAGTGGCCTACAGGAGCTCGTTCATGGCAACCTTTGGTCAGCTGATGCTGCTATGCATCACAGCACTGCCGGCAAGCTGTCGGCAAGCATCGCTTCTATGCGTTTTCTTGTGATTTCTCTCTACTTCTATTATTCCTCTCATATATGGATTGAGAGAAAACATAAGTTCAAACACAATCAGGCCAGCCCATGATGAACTAACCAAAATTCCAAGTAGTGAAAGATTTGGTTGGGTATAGATACCCTTTTCTTTTCCAAATGCAATATTGATCCTTTGGCATTTGTCACATCCTATAATAAAATAAAATACTAAAGAGATATAGAGTATGCCCTTTCCAGTGAGGAAAAGCGTGCTGATATTGGATATTGGAAAGGATAAACTTGACTACAAAATTATTTATGGGCACCCTCTGAATTCTGAACTTGCTACAACTAAATCTTTGCAGTCTGGAAAAACCTGCTGACATTGAAAAGGATGAACTTGACTACAAAAAGTTTTTAATGGCATTCTCTAAATTCCAACCTTGATGAAACTAAACCGAGCATCAGCAGCTCCCTCAGCTACATTTTACTGTTTCCTTTTGTGCCTACAGAGGTAGTTGTGGCTGCAAAGCTACATTTTAATGTTTCTTTGCCTGGCACAAGTGAGCAGCCAGAAGGCAATAATAACAAGTGTGCATAATTTCTGCATATTGTCATTCATTGTTCTTGCTGGGCACTTTTTTTTTTGCTCTTCAACTACTGTTAGTCTGCAACAGCTATTTCCTAGAGTTTGATGATGCTGATTTCAGTTCTTAGGGGCGGATTTGCACACACAGTCTTGTTGTACTTATGAACCTGCATGCTATAACTGGAATATTGCTAAAAATTACCATTGTGTTTCTGCAAATATTTGATCTAACAATTCTAGACCTTACTGACATAGCATGTTGAAATTGCATTTGCTTCCAATTGGCTTATTGATGCCAATTTTTTATAGGACAATTAAAGAGGTGAGCAGCTGTAAGTATAAGCTACATGATTCCCAGGTTTGTTCAGATACTCTATATATTAATTTTATTTTCCTATAGTTACTTTGGTTTAAGGCTTCATCAAATATATATTTGCATAGCTATCTTTGATATTCTTCAACTAATGGTTACTATGTTAGACAACTGGTAAAATTGTGAGTAAATTCAATGGAAAATAGTGTCTCTTCGGCACCATTGGATGACAAGACTAACACCACTAATGGAGGTAACCAAAATACATGTGCAATTACTATATTCAATTTAACATAATATTTTTTATTATATATAAAAATGATAATCAAGGCTATATGGATGTAACACTGCAGGAAGCGATGCTGGACAACGCAAGAGAGAAAGATATAGGGCTCGATGGCACACAATGTCTCAAGAGAAAAGAGATGAAAAAAATAAAAAAACGTCGAGAAGCATATAAAAGAAAAAGAGAGCAACAACTACGTATCAAAACTACAAATGGTTGTATAGTAGAAATGTTGGTAAATAATAATATAGATATTACTATTGATGTTTCTTATATGTGATGTATAACAATTGGTAGATGGTCAGGATGCATCAAACAAGGAAAATATGGATCCTAATGAAACAGATGATTGGTTGCATAGGAATGATTCACTCCATGCAAACAATATTGATCGTATGGTTATATCCAATCAGTTATCAGGTAATTAAACTGGTGTTAATATAGCATCAACGCCTATATTTTTTTTGTATTGGTGGATCTATTAGTAGCTCTATATACAACAAGAGGATTGTTTAAGGATATCTAATGTGTTCTGTTTTTCTTGTTATTATTTTAACTCAAACATAACTATGTAGGTGATGATGTAATTACTGCCCGCAACATAGTTAATGAAGGCATGCAGTTACAAGGCACCCATGTTTCAATAGTAGATATAGCCAATCCTGATGCTTCACGTAAGAGAGAGTTAACAAATGAGCAAGTCATGGCTCATCGTGCAAGGTGTAGGATACAACATGCAAACATGACACCTGAGCAACGGGAACAAAGGCGCAAGCGACAGAGACTTTACAATGAAACCCCAATTCGTAAACAGGCGATGAAAGTGGCTAAGAAACGCTCTAGGGAGGTGCATAAACACACCTTAAACAGTGAGTCCATCGTATTGGAGAATCCACTGTATGATCCAAAATTTGAGTGGCCACTACTAGGCCTCATGGATCCACAGTAAGTCCCAGTGATTGAACAATACCAGAATCCAATGCAACACATATTTGCTTCCCACAAACTACTGAAGAGACAAATGATGATGATGAATGTCCTAATATATTGCCCGAGCATATGACACCGAGTCAAAAAGTTTCATCTGGACAAAGACATTCTTTATTAGCTCGTCGTAACACTATGTTTGAGCGTCGCATCGGTCAGAACACAAGACTAGCTAACAATGATGATGAATGCATGGCTAGAGACCACCCAGATGAAAATACACCCTTGCCTCAGTCAACTATGACCAATAACGGTAATATAATGATGCCTTCTTACCCTCATTCCTTGACCTGAAACCCCTTAAATCCTTTTTCAACCATGTCCATCATGTGATTGACAGAAAGTACTGGACCAAGCAATCAAAATGCATCAGCTACACCTGCACAACCATTATTTGATGACACCGGTAATTTGCACTACTTTTAACATTCTTTGCAGTATTTGATTTCCTTTATTTGATTTCTCATGGCACTATGACGATCACAGACGATGACGAGGGTGATATATTTGAATATGATGAGGAAGAGGATGAGGGATATCTGTTTGCTGGCCAAGGTATTTATACCAAAAAACAAATACCTTTCTAAACATGCACTTCTTTATCTAACGTTTATTTTTTAAAATGTCATTTCATTAGAGGAATCAGATGACGATGTCCAAAGTGAGATTCCTGATGAAGACACAGCTTCTACCCCTAAAGTACCTGATCCGTATGAAAAGGTGTACAGTAACATACCTTTGGAGACGCACATGCTAAAACCTGTCCCAAACTGCCAGCACTGCGGTGGCAAGAGATTTCCAAAAGAACCACCTGGGTTTTGTTGCCGCAGTGGAAAGATCGAGCTAAATGCACCAGTCATACCAGACCAGCTCATGAGGCTTTGGACAAGCTCTGACACAGACTCTAGGCACTTTCGTAACAATATTAGGTTTTTCAATGGCCACTTCTCATTCACCTCCCTCTATTGCCGCCTCGACAGCGCGACTGCTAGCATGAGAAACAGCGGCATATATACCTTTCGTGCACATGGCATGATCTACCACAACATAAGGTCATTTGGGAAAGAAGATGGTACAGAGCCCAGACATCTTGAGCTTTACTTCTATGACGACGATCCAAGCCTTGAACACCGATACAGAAGGTGTCGTGAAGAGCAGTGCCAAAAAGATAAAGAGGTTATACAAAGATTGGTGGACATCCTTCGTGACAACCCGTACTCGAGGCATTTAAGGAGTATGGGGCAAGCTGAACATCTCAAGGACTATCATCTCACACTCAACCTTGACCAACGATTAGACCAAAGGACATACAACGTGCCAATGACTTCAGAAGTGGCTGCTGTTTGGATCGAGGGTAGTGAACTCCTTGGCCAGTTTCAGAATAGTGTTGTTCTTCATGGAAAAGATAGGAGCAAGCATGGCATCCGATCGTACCATGGATGCTATGATGCTCTTTCATACCCTCTATTCTTCCCTAGGGGTGAGCTTGGATGGCATATGGATATCCCAAAGAAAGGTGTTACTATGGAGGATGTCAACACAGCTCGTGCCTTGCGTAAGGCTCGTAGTGGATCAGAAGAAGAAGAAACATGTTTGTTTATCTTCTTATACTTTTCATGTACAATACCCAACTGTTATCCTTTAAAAACCTCTAATACATAGTTTTTTTGTAGACTCTCCGGGAAATCTATGTGTTTCTGTGCGTGACTACTACTGCTACAAGTTCCAGATACGTCCAGGAATTTTAATCCCATACTTTATGGCAAGCGTCTTTTCCAATAGTTTGCGGTGGATACGTACATCAAAATTGAGAGTTCTCGTTTAGATTACATACGAAACCATCAAAAGGAGATTAGGGCTGACCTCTACCAAGGATTGGTTGATAGCCTACATGCTGGTGAAGGTAGATCAGAAGTTGTTGGGAAGCGTACAGTGATGCCTTCATCTTTTATCGGAGGCCTGAGGGACATGAGGCGTAGGTACTTGGATGCAATGGCACTGGTGCGGAGGTTTGGAAAACCAGATATCTTCCTCACTATGACATATAATCCAAAGTGGGAAGAGATCACCCGTGAGTTGTACCCTGGACAAAAACCACAAGATCATCCAGATCTTATTGATCGGGTCTTTAGGGCAAAGCTGGAAGAGCTTAAGCACATGTTGATCAAAAAGGATATTCTCGGAAAGGTTCGTGCACATGTATATGTCGTAGAGTTCCAAAAGAGGGGTCTACCGCATGCACATTTTTCGCTAATCATGGAGGGACGCTACAAAATCACATGCCCAGAGCAGTACGACCTTCTCGTCTCAGCTGAGCTACCAAACAAGAAGAAGTATCTAGACCTGTATAAAATGGTTGCAAAGCACATGATGCATGGCCCTTGTGGAGCACTTAATCGCAATTGCCCATGCACAAAGGGTCGTGAATCATGCAAGAACCATTACCCGCGACCTTTCTGTGATGCCACATTACAAGGCAAGGATTCATACCCGGTTTACAGACGGCGTGACGATGGTAGAAAGGAAAAAGTTCGCGGGCATGACCTTGACAATAGATGGGTCGTGCCTTACAACCCGTACCTCCTGCGTCTGTTCAATTGCCATATAAATGTTGAGGCATGTGGGAGCATAAAGGCAGTCAAGTATTTGTTTAAGTACATTTACAAGGGTCATGACCACGCATCTGTGGCTGTGAGAGAGGCTGACAAGGAGGACAATGAAGGAAACATCGATGAGATCAAACAGTACAGAGATGCTAGATGGGTAACTCCTCCAGAAGCCTTGTGGAGGATATATGGTTTTGATATAAGTGATAGGTACCCTTCTGTGTTGTCCTTGCAACTCCATCTTCCTGCATGCACATGGTGTCATTTCACCAACGTGAGGGTGTTCGACGAGTGCTTAATCGTCCAGGTATTGAAAGTTCAATGCTTACAACTTACTTCGAGAAGAACAACACATCTGAACATGCCCACGGTATATTGTATCGGGACTTTCCTGAGTACTATAAGTGGGACTCGCAGGGAAAATCATGGATTAGGAGGGCACAAACGAATCATTTAAGACAGATCAGAAGAGTTGTATGTGCCAATCCGGCTGAAGGGGAGCGTTACTATCTTAGGGTTCTTCTAAACCACGTGGCTGGCGCAACCTCCTTCGCTGATCTAAGAACGGTTTCTGGCATACTCCTACCGACTTTTCGTGAAGCTGCAGAAAAAAGGGGCCTTATTGAAGTGGACAACACACTACATGAGAGCCTTGCTGAAGCTACTCAGTGGATGATGCCATATGCACTGCGAAGGCTCTTTGCAACAATCTTGGTCTTTTGTGAGCCCAGTGATGTGTTAGAACTCTGGGAAAAGCACAAGGAGGCAATGTCAGAGGACTACAAACGTAATAATCAATCCAACTTTGCAGTGGAGTAGATGATGCTTATAGATATTCGGAAGTTGTTAGAATCAATGCAGAAGGACATTAAGATGTACCCACTTCCTGATATCAACGATAAATATGACCCGTGTAGTGATATTCCTAGGGAGATTTTTGAGGAGGCTAGCGTTCATGCAAGCGTTGATGACATAGAACTAGCAAAGACCCTTAATGAGGAGCAGCAGGCTGCATACAATGAGATTATGTCTGCTGTTGATAGCGAACATGGGGGTTCCTTCTTCGTGGATGGACCTGGCAGCACCGGGAAGACTTATCTATATAGGGCCCTGCTCGCTACTATACGTAGTCAGAACAAGATTGCCGTGGCAATAGCAACTTCTGGTGTTGCAGCCTCAATAATGCTTGGTGGCAGAACTGCCCACTCGCGCTTCAAGATTCCCCTCACCCTCGAAGATGGATCCTTCTGCAGCTTCACAAAACAAAGTGGTACCGCTAAATTACTTCGGACTGCATCCCTTATTATTTGGGACGAGGTGACGATGATGAAGAGGCAAGGTGTCGAGGCGCTAGACAACAGCCTCCGTGATATCATGGACCGTCCTAACTTGTCATTTGGGGGGAAGACTATGGTGTTTGGTGGAGATTTTAAGCAGGTTCTCCCAGTTGTTCGAAGAGGGTCCAGGGCTCGGGTAGTCGGTGCCTCACTGCGGATGTCGTATCTTTGGAATTCTATGCGACATCTAAAACTGGTGTGCAACATGAGAGCAAAGAACGACCCATGGTTTGCAAAATACCTCCTACGTGTCGGCGGAGGCTAATGCCGATGGTGAAATCCGCCTTCCTAATGATATATGTGTACCGCATACCGGGGAAGACAATGATCTTGATACATTAATTGATTGTATATTCCCTGCACTCAATGCCAATATGTCAAACAAGAGTTATATCACCTCACGAGCGATATTATCTCAACGGAATGACTGGGTTGACATGATTAACATGAAGATGATAAGTCATTTCCAAGGGGATGAGATGGTGTATCATAGTTTTGACAGTGCGGTGGATGATCCAAACAACTACTACTCATCCGAGTTTCTCAACACTTTGACACCCAACGGTCTCCCTCCACATGTGTTAAAACTCAAGATTGGGTGTCTGTCGGTGTTTCGAACCCGAGGGTACGACACCAACGAGTAATATGATCGCGTGCTCTCTTCCTGGATGGTGATGCAAGATGACACAAGGATTTATCCTGGTTCGGGCAAAGAAGACCCTACGTCCAGCGGGGGAGGAGGTTCTTGTATTACTTGCACCTAAGTGCTTGTACAGGGGCGAATACAAGCTCAATGAGCGTGGACCGGAGTCCGAACTCGAGTGTGCGTGTGTGTGGACTCGTGTGTTGTCTCTCGGAGTTGTGTAACCGTGTGCGCGAGGGGCCCTGGCGTCCCCTTTTATAGAGCAAGAGGAGGCCAGGGCTACACAGGGATGACATGTACAACGCTCGATATGGCGTAGGGTAGGAATCCTGTCTTGTCGGGGCCACTGGAGCCAACGTGGGCGTTGCTGTTGAGGCGTCCTTGGAGCGTGGTCTCCATCCCGGGCGCGGACGTGGAGGCGTGGCGATGTGGAAGCCGTACAGCACCCATCCCGGTACGTACAGGATACGACGGGGTCCCTCCGGGTCTTGAGGTACCTGTCCTCCAATAGCATGAAAGCAATCAGGGCTCGAGGGGCTCAGAGCCGGCCTCGAGGTGGCACCTACGGGAGGCTCAAGTCCCCGCAGTTATGGGCAAGTCCCGGGAAACCCGATTGAGCAGCAGGAATCCGGGCCTCGAGACGTGGTTTGGACGTGCGACAGTGTAGGGTATGGGTTAACAGTGCCGTATTGGCGCCTTTTTGCCCATGCTTGTGGTGAAAACGAGACTTGACTCTGCCCTGGTTACTGTGGTACACGTCGGGCTGCAGAGGACATGACTGGAGTAGGTGGAAGCTTCCTCCTTGTGGAGGGCTTCGAAGGGTATTGGTGCACTCGCTCGAGGCCGGGCGCGGAGGGCTCGGGCGAGCGGAGGTTGAGCTCCAGCTCGAGGCCTAGAGTGAGACGAGCCTCGAGGGATAGGCTATCGTGCTGGAGGGGCTCGAGGTCCCCGCGCGGGGTCCCGAGGAGCGGTGCACAGCTGTAGCGGGTTCGAGGGGTAGGCTACCAGGAGGCGGCTGGTAAGGTTTTGACAAGTCTAAGCTCCCTGGTGGTGTGCCAGCGTTGCAGGCTCCGAGGGGTTGGTTTCTTGGAAAGTTAGCTTAGCTGGGTTTATTAATTGGTGTTCTAGGTTTAACCTATTTGTTTGCGTTGATTGGGGGTACCCCTTTTGTGGACCCCCGACAGTAGCCCCCGAGCCCTTGTTCGAATGCTTGCACTCGAGCAGGGGCTCCCGACTGGGATCTTGAGGGTTAGCTAACTGGTCTCGAGGGTTTGGCCGCTTTGATTCCGTGGGTGTCGTGCGAGCGACACCCGCGGGTGTAGCCCTCGAGGCCACGGGGGAGTGGTTAGGACTCCCTCGTGGGCTCTTTCTTGTGCGAGTGTTAGTTGCGTTTTTTAGGTTCGGGAGTGTCGAGCCCCCGAGTTTTTTAGACCCTCTTTCGTCGAGGGGTGCCAGGCTGAACCGGCCGGCCGGCTCTTCGAGCTGTCCGGCACGCCGGTTGCCCTGGCTTGTCATCCCGCGAGTCCTTTCGATCGGATGCGAGGGGGGATGCCTCGTACTACCACGAGCGGGCGAGTATCGAGGTTCCCGGTGAGCTGGTAACGGGGAATCCAAGTGAGACCTCGTTCCCCGTTCGATAGGGGTCGACTGTAGCCCGGAGGCGATCTCATAAAGCATGGGTGCTCAGTCTGCAGGAGTGTCGGGTCCATTCGATAGGACCCGGTGGCTCGATGCCTCCCTCTGAGGGGATCTCACTGCACGTCGTGCTCCCCGCCTTGGATACACATGAGGGGCCTCGAGGGCTTGGCCCTCGAGCGATGCTGCGAGTGGCGCCCCTTGGTGTCCCTGACTCGGGTGCTCGAAGCCGGCTGTCGAACCCCCTTCGAGGGCCAGCCTTCGCTGCTTCGAGGCTTAGGGCCGGGGCCCGTTTTTACCTTCCTGAAGAAGCCTTCGTCGCTTGGAATCCTTCTGCCCGTTGGGCGCGCCTTTTTAGGCGGAAACAGTCAGGGAGTGGAGGTCGTGGCGCCAGGGTAGCGGACGTGAAGTTGGAGCGGCGGCCGCGGAGGGCCCCGGCAGTTGAGCGGATGAGATGTTGCCGCGTGTACCTGTCAACCGGCTCGAGAAGCGGTTAGGTGGGCGCATTAAATGCATGCAGTTACCTTTTTACGTCGTGGGAGACCCCGCCCGTTGGGGGTTTCCCTTATAAATATCGAAAGAGGGGAAAAGGAACCCTTTACTTTGCCTTTGCCTTCACCGCCGCCGTAGCCTTCACGTGCCCTCTCCCTCGAGCTAGTAGATTGGGAATTTTCCGGCCGTCCGTCCGCCGCTAGGGTCTGCGCCGCCATCGTCATGGCTGCCCAGACACAAGTGCTACCGGCCGAAGACTGGAGCCCGACGAAGGTGACGCCGCACGAGATGGACTCGTTGGTGGCCCAGGGGCTTCTCCGCCCCAACCCGGAGGAGGGACCCACGTGGTGGGTGATCCTGTCGGCGGAGCACCGGGAGCCGCACCCGCCGGAGGGGTACGTGGTGAGCTTCACGCGCTACCACCGCATGGGGCTCGGTGTTCCGCCGAGCCGCTTCATGCGGGCGCTGACCCACCACTACGAGGTGGAGCTGCAACACTTCTCCCCCAACTCAATCTCGCACGCTGCCATCTTCACCGCGGTGTGCGAGGGGTACCTGAAGATGGAGCCGCACTGAGAGATGTTCGTCCATCTCTTCCGGGGCGAGCTCTTCATCAAGGCCTTGAAGCCCAGCGGGAGGCGGCTCGTGCGCATGGGCTCCCTCACCGTCACTGCGAGGACTGGGACCTCGTCGGCTAATGTCCCCCGCGAATACCTGCGGTACAAGCTTTCCACCAACCAGGTCGGGTGGGACGACCACTGGTTCTATCTGCGGAATGAAGGTGGTCTCCTTCCGCAGTACACCGGCAGGGACCTCACTCAACGCCCGGAGAAGTGGACCTGGGGCATCGCGGCGGACAGGCAACGCCACCTGGTACCGCTGATGAAGATGATGAGGGCGCTGGTGGACGAGAAGAATTTGACCGTTCAAGCGGTCATCTGGGCGTTCCATCAGCGAAGGGTCCTTCCGCTGGCGGACCGCCCCCTTCTCATGCACGAGATGGGGCCGAAGGCCCAGCTCGAGGCGCTAAATCGGTCGAGGATGGCCGAGGAGAGGCTGCCTCGAAGCGAGGGCGTCTCCCGGGTGTCGATCACGATCCAAGGGTCGTTCGTCCCCGAGGACGCCAACCTGATCGCCATGGCACCCGACAAGGGGTGTCTTGACCTGGTAAGCCCCCTCGAGCTAAGTTATCCCGAGCCTCCTCCCCCTTTCTCTTTCTCCGAACCTGGTACATCCTTCTTGTGGTTTGTCTCGTCACGCTTCTTCTTTTTTGCAGGGGGCGTTTACTTGTCATGCGTCAAGGCCCCCGGTGAGGGAGGACGCCGCGGATACCCAGGTGAGGCGCCTCTCTGCTCAGAAGGATAAGGAGAGCAAGGATGCCAGAAAGAAGAAAGAGAAAAACAAAAACTTGCGTCGCTCGGCTCGGGAGCAGAGGCTGGCGAAGGCTCGTCGCAACCGGCAGCCTGGAGATGGGTCTCCCGAGCTGAGCTCCTCGAGCTCGGAGGAGGAGAGTGACGACGAGGAGGAGAGCGACGACGAGGGAATGGATGCGCGTCTGAGGCGCGCGGGGGTCGTCGACGTCGGGGCTGACCGCTCCTCTGTGCAGGAGGGTATACTGGAGATCCCCCCGGCGAAGGGATCGCGCGGGACGCAGCCGCGGAAGGCGGCGCCGAGCCCTGCCTCGTTGGGGGCACGAGGACCGTCGAGCTCCGTGCCGGACGTGCCCCCGGACGCAAAGAAGCCTCGGACCCGGGGCGCCGTCGCCGCGGCACGGAAGGAGGCTTCGGCCACATCGACCCAAGCGGGGGGTCTCAAGAAGGGCCAGACCTCGAGGAGTGATCATCACGCCGGAGGGGATGCCGGGGCCGTCCGCCACGAGGCGTCGAGGGCGCCGTCGAGCCCGCGGAGGAGCGGGCAGCATGAGAGGGCGCCCAGCCCCCGTCACCATGACCGTCGAGGGGGGAGTCCCCGGCCATCTCACGACCAGAGTCGCGACCGACCCCGGAGTCCGTCGCCGCACCACCGCCAGGAGAAGGAGGCAGATGTGGGGAGGCGCGACCGCCGGCCCGAGCACCGGAGTAGGTCTCGGAGTCCACGCCGGGAACGGCGCCGAGATGACTGTTCGAAGGAGGCGCGGTCGCCCCCTAGAGACAAGGGGCAGAAGGAGGGCTCCCCATCGAGGTCGAGCCACGGGAGGCACCGGGAGCCCTCCCCCCGATCGAGCCACACAGAGATGGCCCGGGAGCATGGCTCGAGCCAAAGATCGGGCTCGAAGCCCCCGGGTGAATCTGTCACACCCGGATTTCCGAAGAATTCCAAGTGCCAACTATATGTGTGCCCAGGAAGTCCACAAGACACATATAGCACCAAATATGGAATTTTCTCAAAGACAATGCTTTATTACATATCGAAACATAATACAACAAAGCTTACATCTATTACAAAGCATAGCGGAAAACTACTCTTCGGGACGCCAAACTCCATAGGGACGGTTGACTGGGGGAACACCCGCCTAGAACTCTTGGAACATCCTCTGTAACTCTTCACTTGTATCCACCATCTGGTACCCATCCGGGATTTTTATGTGAACCAACGACAAGCGTCAGCTCACCATGCTCAGCAAGTACAACTACGGGGATGCAAGGCTCAAAGGCTTGACTCGGTTAACTGTGGTTAGCATTTTATGTTGAACATATTTTATATTTATCTTACATTACTAAGTATATGATCCCCGTTGTCCCAAAGTGTATGATCATCATTATGTTAAAAAGAGGTAACCAATCAACCACCAACATACCCCACCATGGACTGCTTAAAAAGGGTCCGAGCCGCTCGTATCCGTGAGCACGGCTGATATATCAGGTTTACACTCTGCAGAGGTTGTACACTTTCACCTTAGGCAGTGATTCCCATATGCCAGGGTTTGCAAGGCCCACATTACCTCCTCTATGGAAGTACGGCAGGGTTTCACTACGTAGTCTTTCACTAGCTACCCTAACAAGTAGTAGCCGCAAGGTTTAGGCGTCCAGGCGAATGGAGGCCCCCTTCAAGATGGCACACCTGACAGCCGACCAGTACACATCTTGACAGGCAAGGAAGCCATTCTTTAACCCAGTTCCCCCCTCTAGCGCCTTTCGGTAACTACTACAAGCTAGAGAAAGTCTAGTTACACAACTAAGATCAGAGCCATATAATACCCAAGGTTGCACGGGATCTCCCAGGTGGCCGCTTTAAAAGATAGTCCCTGGGGTGGGTCACTGAGCAACACCAGGCTCCAGTGCCCTAAACGTGGTTAAAAAGCCTCTTTTAACATTTGTTCCATAATCATTAATCAATATTAAACATTTAGCATTTAAGTAGCGCATAACATTACTAAACATATTATGCAAAACCTTCCCATAGGTACAAGGTAATAAGATCAAGTGAAACTAGGGTTGTCCTATGGTTCATCAAGTTACGACACATGCATAATGAATATTTAGTCTTGCAGTTAATAGGTAACAAGGAAACCGTAAGTTATACTTGCCTTCCAATAACTCGTGGTGATGGTCTCACTTCTTCAGGGACCTTCTTCTTGATAACCTTGATCAACTTGAACTCTAAACGGGGTCAAAGGCACCACACAGACATCCATTCCAATCATCACATGCAGATAAAATATACTTCTATTAGAACAGTACACCAAGCATCAAAAACAGGTAGAGAAACACCTATAAAACTATTCTACTCGTCGATACGATCACATGAACGTAAAGATCACTCTAATCGGATCTAAAACGAGAAAGTTATAAAGAAAACAAGTTTCAGGGGTACTTTTGTAAATAAAACTCATTTTCCGGGGGCTAACTCGTGAAAACCGAGGACCTATACGTAATTAACAGT
This sequence comes from Coix lacryma-jobi var. lacryma-jobi, assembly GCA_009763385.1. NCBI lineage: Eukaryota > Viridiplantae > Streptophyta > Magnoliopsida > Poales > Poaceae > Coix > Coix lacryma-jobi. The sequence continues at coordinate 32,000,518 of CM019827.1, read as the reverse complement.
AGACTAGAGGGGCTAGCAGGCTTAAAAACGCGCCATGGACTGCGGGCACTAAAACCGGAAAGATCAGGGGTTAAAACAAAAGAAAACAGGACTGAAAAGAAACTCTTTTGAACTAGTTTGGACCGCGGGTTTATTTTCGAAAAGCACAGGGGCCTTTTTGCAAAACAGGCAGCTGCAGCGGTGCGGCGGCTGATGCGGCGCCACGCGGCGCGACGCGGTTGGCCGGTCCACCACACGGCCGGTGGACCGCGTGCGGGGCTGCGATCTACGGGCCCGTGGACCCGGCGTATACCCCTTCGGGGTATACTCCTAATCCTGGCCGCTCAACACCGGATGAACGGCGCAGAGGGCTTGGCGAGCGGGCGCGGCGGCGGGAGCGGCGGCGCAAACGCCGGCGAGCGGCGGCGCCATGCGAGGGGCTCGGGAACTCGCCGTTCCGGCGTTCCCGGTCTTGGTTGGCCACGCGGATGGCACCGGAGCGGAGCGGGGAAGACGGCAAGCATGCTGGTAGGCTCGGCTTCGACGGAGGGGCTCACCAAGGCGACGAACGGCGGCGGAGCGGATCTGCAAAAGGGGAAAAAGCTCCGGTGAGGCTCGGTTTCGGCGGAAAAGAAGGGGAGAGGGCTCTGGGGTATTCGGCACGCGAGCGGTGTCACTTGAGGGCGCTCGGCTAGGGCTCGGGGTGGCCGGTGGGGCTCCGCGACGGTGGCAGCGAGCGGTGGGGAAAACGGTGGAGCGAAGAGGGGACTTGGGGTTCTGCCCCAGGCTTTATAGGCTCGGAGTGGTGCGGCGAGGCGTCGGTGGTGGCTCCACCGAGCCGTCTTGATGGGCAAGTGGCCATTATGGCCACTAGTCCGGCGGTTACGGGAGGGGAAAGGGGAAGCGGCGGCGGCGCTTGAGCGGACGCGAGGAAGGAGAAGGGACGGAGAGCGGCTGACACGCGGGGTCGGTTCGTCAGCGAGCAAGGGCGAGCGAGCGGGCGCTGCGCGCGTGAGCGAGCGAGCTGCGGGCCGCGGGCGCGTGCGGACGAGCGGGCCGAGCGGGAGTTGGGCCGGTTGCGCGCGGATGGGAGAGGGGGAAGCGGGGCGAGCGGGAGCCGGGCCGCGGCGGAGCTGGGCCGCGGGGGACGCGTGGGCGTGGGCGCGGCCAGGCCAGGCCGGAGCGGGTCGAGCAGGCCAAGGCCCAAGCGGGGCGAGCGTAGGGAGGGGGAGGGAGAGAGGGCACGGGCTGGGCTGCCATGGTGGTTGGGCTGGGCCAAAAGAGTGAGGGGAGGGAGGAGAGAAAAGAAAAAGCTTTTCTTTTTGTTTTCAAAGCAAAACTTGTTCAAATTCAAACCAAGTTTGAATTCGAACCACACAACACTATTCCTGCACTCAAACAAAATATTATGCTCCAGCATGAATGCAACAAAAATGTTTCTAAGCCCCAACTTATTTTATTATTACTCCAAAAATTATTATTTGACCTATATGTTTCATGAAAAATAAATAAATAAAGCCATATTAAAATCTATTTTTCCGAAAGCGATTTTCAGGGTGTCACAGAATCCGGCAGTCCGGGGAAGAAGGCCCGCCGTCACTTTGGGTAAGTAGCGTTTTTCAATTTTGCTGGTAGTGAGGTTTTACTCCCCCCCTTTCCTTTTATCTTTTGTGATGCGCGCCGTCTATGGTTTTTTAGGGGAAAGCGCTCCTGGCAGGAGGTGGACCTCGCAGCGTCCAAGCGGACAAAGACCTCGAGCTCTGCTGTGGAACAGGCACCTCGAGGTACGGCTTCTTCCTCTGCTCGGGAGGCCGCTTGGCTGGCAAAGGCCCGAGCGGCCATGGCTCGGGGAAGTCAGATGGCCGCCGCGGATCTTGGTGAGGTCGCCGCCAACGACCACGGAGGTCGAGGCATCTTCCTGACTCTGACGACGTCGTTATCTTTTTCAGCAGGGACCGCAGCTTCTGGCATCGATCCTGCCGTCACCGCGTCCGTCGCGACACCGCCTCTTCCTGCTCTGGTGGTGCCTACCGAGGGGACCACTTCTCCCCCGCCGTGACAACCATTTTGGGGGGAGCACCGGAGATAGGCGCGGCTCCGTCGGCGTCTGAGGCCGGGGGGTCAGCGGCCCCCGAGACCCCAGTCGACGAGAGTCGGCCCACGACGGAGGGGCAAGAGGGAGAGGCGTTGGTGCCGACGGTGGAGGAGCTCTTGGATGAGTTGGAGCGGGTGCCGCCTCCGGTCGAGGGCCCAACGCTGGAAGAAGCGCTCGAGGCCCCGGTCAGGGGCGACAAGACGCCGGAGGACTCGGCAAGGGTGGAGGGCTTGGGGGCAAGCCACCCCTCGAGTGATCCACTACCGCTCGGGTCCCTGTCCCCACGCGAGGCCGCGCCGTCGCCCCAGGAGGATACAGAGCAGCGGGCGGAGACGGAGGAGAGGCGGAGGGAGCCGCAGCCTGTGCCACCGGTTGGTGGGCCGCTGTCGGCACCGCTCGAGCCAGAGGAGGAGGGCCTGCCCCTCATCGAGGTTGATTGACCGGTGTGGCCGTTTCCTTACGCGTCGAGCTTGCCCCGAGCCATGGTCCCCGTCGAGCGATCAGCCCAACAGGGGGCCCCGCGGGAGGCGCGGTCCATCTTCAAGGAGATGGTCGAGCTCATGGCGGAGGCGGAGCGGTCCTTCTCGGAGGAGACGGACAGGTCCGCACGGGCGGCGACTGCCCTAGCTAGGGCGGAGGCGGAGCTCCAGGATCTCCGCGCTGAGCTGAGCCAGAATGCCCAAATGGCGAGCCGGCTCAACGAAGCGCAGGTAGAGGCCCAGGCGGCTCGAGGGGAGGCCGCTCGAGCTAAGGAGGAGGCCGCCACCACTCTGGAAGTGTCGAGGAAGGAGGTCGCCACTGCCCGAAGCGAGGCCACCACCGCCCGGTCTGAAGCGGAGGCGGCGAAGAAGGAAGCTGCTGACGCCCAAAGCGGAGCCGCCACCGCCCGATCCGCAGCGGAGGCGGCGAAGAAAGAGGCCGAGGATGCCCAGAGCGAGGCCGCCACCGCCCGATCCGTGGCGGAGGCGGCGCAACAAGAGGTGATCCGGAAGGATCTGGCCCTCGCAGAGACGGGCAAGCTGGTAGAAAACCTCAGGGCCGAAAAGCGCGACGTGCTGTCCGAGAAGCGTAGGCTTGATCAGCGCGTCGATGGCCTTACCAGCGACCTCGCCGCTCTGGGCATGCACTGCGAAGGTAATTTTCATCCCTTGCCTTGTTTTGATCTCGAGGTTTTTGTCACGCCGCGATCTCACTCCTTCTTGTTTGTTGTGCAGAGGTTGAGAAGACCGCTGAGGAGCTTCGCGGGACGAACCAGGCTCTCCTGGGGCAACTCCAGGACGAGACCATGGTGGCAGAACGAGCGCGTGCCACCCTCGACAGGCTTGACTCTATGTGGGGCATCGCTCCGGTAGCCGCGGCAGAGGGCGCAGTGGCTCGAGGCAACGCTTTGGTCGACGCCTTATGCTATTTTGACGCGGCCGCGCGGGACCGAGTCCGGCACGCTCTCCACCATGGGGTCAAGCAGGCACTCACGGCCGTCCGTTTCGGCTTCCGCTTCCCGGTCAATGTCGTCGCCAAGGGCTTCATTGAGATCGAGGGTAGGGACGAGGAATGGAACGATCACCGCGTCGACTTGATCCTCGAGAAGGTGGACAAGCCGGGGTCGACGCTCGCGAAGCTCTTCGAGGAGGACGTGCTGCCTCCGGAGGCGGACAGCGGTGCAGGTGGCCCCCCTTCTCCTGGCTCGGACGTCGAGGCCGAGCCCGCCGCGGAAGATCTCGAGGAGGAGTACCAGACCGACGAGGATTGAGACCTGCGTGTCAAATTTGGGCATCGAGGCCCTTTGTAAAAATTTGTGTCATTACTTGTGGCCTGACGAGGCCAACATGTGTATATATGACTTGTTTGTTTAAAGAAGTTGTTTTCTTTTCAAATTTATTCGATCAAATCTCTTTGTCGCTAGCTCGAGCTTCGACCGACTTGGTCCGTGTTCCTTCGATACGCGTCACGAGTACCTCGAGGGGAGGCGTAGGTAGGGTACCGTAGCCCGGGGGCGTAGGTGGCCGTCTACGTCGACGCCCCACGACTCTTGGAGGCTCGGGGTATTTAAGGATTTAGACGCTGCTAATATGCTCGAGGTGCGAATTGAGATGAGGGCCGAATTTTTGAAAAGAAAACACGCATTTTTTCTGGAGTGTGGGGGGGGGGAGCCCCCCTGCCAGCCCCCGAGGGAGGCTCGACCCTGAGCAAAGCAGGGTCGAGGCTACCTTAAGTTGCTAAGCAAAATGAAAGACAAAGCACAAGTTTGTTCATTCATTTTGGGCGTGTTTGTACAAAGCAACAAAATGAATGAGGCCTCGAGGCCTTTAAGGGTAGAAGTGACATAGCTGAGATATGTTCCACGCGTTCGCCAGGATCCTGCCTTGGTCGTCGTAGAGCTTGTATGTTCCTGGCTTGAGCACCTCAGCTACGGTGTATGGGCCCTCCCATGGAGGGGTGAGCTTATGGCGCCCTCGATTATCTTGCAGCCGTCGAAGCACAAGGTCCCCCACCGCTAGGTCCCTTTTGCGCACGTGCTTGTCGTGGTAGCGTCGAAGTGTTTGCTGGTAGCGCGCGGAGTTGATGAGCGGCACGTCTCGGGCCTCCTCGAGCTGGTCCTTGGCGTTGGCGAGCTTTTCGTCGCTGGTTTGCTCATTGTAGGCTCGAAGTCGAGGCGAACCGTACTCGAGGTCCGTAGGCAAGACGACCTCGGCGCCGTAGGTTAGGAAGAACGGAGTGAACCCGGTGGCTCGACTCGGCATAGTCCTGAGGCCCTACAGCACCGAGGGGAGCTCTGCAGCCCACCCCTTTCCGAAATTTTTGAGGGTCTTGAATAGCCTCGGCTTCAGCCCATGGAGTATCATGTCGTTGGCGCGCTAGACCTGCCCGTTGCATTGAGGGTATGCGTCCGAGGCCCAGGTTACGCAAATGCTGTTGTCGTCGCAGAAGCTGGTGAACTTTTTGCCTGTGAATTGGGTGCCGTTGTCGGTGATGATGACGTTAGGCACCCCAAACCGGTACATGATGTCCGCGATGAACTCGACGGCTTTCTTGGAGGTGGGGTCGCCTATGGGCTTGGCCTCGATCCACTTGGTGAATTTGTCGATGGCCACGAGCACATGCGTGTACTTTCCGGTTGTCATCTTGAGGGGACCCACGAGGTCGAGCCCCCAGACGGCAAACGACCAAGTAATGGGGATCATCTGCAGGGCGTGCGCGGGCTGGTGCGTTTGCTTGGCGTAAAACTGACACCCTTGGCAAGCTTGGACCAGGCGCTTGGCGTCTCCGATGGCGGTTGGCCAGTAGAAGCCCTGTCGGAAGGCGTTCCCTACCAGGGTCCTTGGCGCTGCGTGATGGCCGCAAGCCCCCGAGTGCATGTCGTCGAGGAGCCTGCGTCCCACCTCGAGGGGGATGCAACGTTGAAGGATTCCTGATGGGCTTCGACGGTACAGCTCCCGTTCGTCGCCGTAGATGACGTAGGTCTTGGCCCTTCGAGCGATGCGTCGGGCCTCCGTCTTGTCTTCTGGTAGCACGCCTTGCGTCAGGTAGTCGAGGAAGGGCGTCCGCCAGTCGAGGGGTCGTGATGACGAAGGGGTAGGTGCGTCGATTTGCATCGCCTCAGCGGATGTCGAGGGGTCATTCCCGAGGGGTGGCGTTGAAGGTCGAGCCCCCGTGTCTGGCTCGAGGGGTGGCGTCGAGGGGCTAGCCCCCGGGCCGATTTTGACGGAGGCTCGAAAACGTCCCTCGAGAAGACGTCTGGTGGAATCGTGCCGCGCGTGGACGCCAACTTTGCCAGCTCGTCTGCAGCCTCGTTATACTTTCGAGCTATGTGGTTGAGCTCGAGGCCGTGGAACTTATCTTCTAGCTTGCGCACCTCCCCGCAGTATGCCTCCATCTTGGGATTGATGCAGCTTGAAGCCTTCATAACCTGGTTGATGACGAGCTGCGAGTCCCCTCGAACGTCGAGGCGTCGGACCCCGAGCTCGAGGGCAATGCGCAGCCCATTAACCAGGGCCTCGTACTCAGCGACGTTGTTGGAGGCGGGGAAGTGCAAGCGTAGCAGGTAGCGCATGTGGACTCCGAGGGGTGAAATGAAGAGCAGACCCGCGCCTGCCCCTGTCTTCATGAGGGATCCGTCGAAGTACATGGTCCAGAGCTCGGCTTGGATTTGTGCCGGCGGGAGCTGGGTGTCGGTCCATTCAGCAACGAAATTCGCCAACGCTTGTGACTTGATGGCTTTTCGCGGGGCGTAGGTGATGGCCTCCCCCATTTGCTCGGCGGACCACTTGGCGATGCGCCCCGTGGCCTCTCGATTGTTAATGATCTCACCGAGGGGGAAGGATGACACCACCGTTACGGGATGAGCGAGGAAGTAGTGCTGGAGCTTGCGCCTCGTGATGATGATGTCGTAGAGCAGCTTTTGGATGTGCGGGTACCAAACTTTGGCCTCGGAGAGTACCTCACTGGTGAAGTATACCGGCCGTTGGACCGGCAACGCATGACCCTCCTCGTGCCTTTCGACGGCTATGACCGCGCTGACCACCTGAGTGGTTGCGGCCACATAGAGGAGAAGGGACTCGAGGGGATCGTCACCCTGGGCTGGTCGTGGTGGCACGAGGATTGGCGCGGAAGTCAGCAACCCCTTCAACTTGGTTAGGGCCTCCTCGGCTTCGACAGTCCACGCAAAGCGTTCCGTCTTCTTCAGCAGGCGGTAGAGGGGTAGCGCTTTTTCCCCTAGCCTCGAGATGAAGCTGCTGAGAGCGGCTAGGCAGCCTGTCACTTTCTGTACACCCTTGAGGTCTCGAATTGGGCCCATCCTCATGACTGCTGAGATCTTCTCGGGGTTGGCCTCGATCCCCCGTTGTGAGACAATGTAGCCAAGTAGCATGCCCCGGAGCACACCAAAGACACATTTCTCGGGGTTGAGCCTCACATTCTTGGCCCGGAGGCACTCGAACGTGGTCTCGAGATCGCTGATGAGGTTCCCGACTTTCTTGGTTTTAACCACGATGTCATCGACGTAGGCCTCGACGGTTTTGCCTATGTGTTCGCCAAAGATATGCTGCATGCAACGTTGGTACGTTGCCCCGGCATTTCGAAGGCCGAAGGGCATTGTAACGTAGCAATACATACCAAAAGGCGTAACAAAAGAGGTAGCGAGTTCGTCGGATTCTTTCATCTTAATCTGGTGGTAGCCGGAGTATGCATCGAGAAATGAAAGTACTTCGCACCCCGCAGTGGAATCGACAATCTGATCAATTCTAGGTAAAGGAAATGGAACTTTTGGACATGCTTTATTCAGACCAGTGTAGTCTACACACATCGGCACTTTTCCATTCTTTTTCCTAACTAGTAAAGGGTTAGCTAGCCACTCTGGGTGAAATACCTCCTTGATGAACCCGGCCGCCAAAAGCTTGTGCACCTCCTCGCCGATGATCCTGCGCTTCTCCTCGTCGAAGCGGCGCAGGCGTTGCTTCACCGGTCTGGACCTGGCCTGGATCTCCAAGGCGTGCTCGGCGACTTCCCTCGGTATGCCCGACATGTCCGAGGGGCCCCACGCAAACATGTCGATGTTCGCGCGGAGAAAGTCGACGAGCACTGCTTCCTATTTAGGCTCGAGGCTGGCACTGATGGTCAGCGTCTTGCCGTTGGTCGAGGTCGGGTCGACGGGTATCTGCTTGGTGTGCTCCGCCGGCTCGAAGGTGCCAGCGTGGCGCTTTGCTTCAGGGGCCTCCTTGGTGGCCAGGGCGGCTAGGGCCTCGAGCGAGCCGAGTTGGATGTTTGCCTCCCCACGCTCGACGCACTCCACGTCGCAGTGGTACGCGTGCTCGTAGGAGGTGTCGACGGTGATGACCCCTTTTGGCCCCGGCATCTTGAGCTTCAAGTACGTGTAGTTGGGGACCGCCATGAACTTAGCATAGCCGGGCCTGCCGATGATCGCGTGGTAGGTCCCTTGGAACCCGACCACCTCGAAGGTGAGCGTCTCCCGGCGGAAGTTGGCCGGCGTGCCAAAGCAGACAGGCAGGTCGATGCGCCTGAGGGGATGTGCCTTCTTCCCCGGTACGACTCCGTGGAACCCCCCGACGCTGGGTCGGAGCTGGTCCCTCGAAATCCCCAGGAGGTCGAGGGTCTCGAGGTATATGATGTTGAGGCTCGATCCCCCATCCATCAACACCTTGGAGAACCGTACGTCGACTATGACGGGGTCGACGACGAGGGGGTACGCCCCCGGGTTTATGACACGGTCCGGATGGTCATCACGGTCGAACGTGATCGGCGCATCAGACCAGTCAAGATACTGGGGGCGTCGTGGCAGAGCGCAAAGATCTCCCGACGCTCCTTCTTTCTTTCCTGAGCTGAGAGCCCGACGGTTGACCCCCCGTAGATCATGTAGCAGTCGCGCACCGGGGGGAAGTTGTCGTCCGCGTCCCCACCGCCGCACAGATCGTTGTCCTTGCCCTTAGGCGCGTCTTCTTTCTTATCGGCGAGCTTGGAGTAGAAGCTTTTCAACAGTCGGCAGTCCTTTAACTTGTGATTTACGGGGCCCTTGTGATAAGTGCAGGGGTCCTCGAGCATCTGGTCGAAAACAGCCCCGTCAGGGGGGCCTCGGGGCTTCTTAGGCTCGAGGGCGCCTGCGAGCACCTCTTCGTCGTCGTCGTCATTGGCGTCGCGCTTTGCCTTCTGCCCTTTGCGTTTGTTCTTCTTCTTTTTGTTGCTGTTATTGTTGTCGTTCTTGGCGTTGTTGCCCTTGTTCGAGCCCTCCGGCGCGGTCACCGCCTTACCTTTGTCCGTGGAATGGCCAAAGAAGGCCCCCACTGCCTCGTCGCCTGAGGCAAAGCTGGTGACACGATCCATCAGGTCCTCGACCGTCCTGGGACGGTAGCGTCCTAGCTCATGAACTAGCTCTTGGCATGTCGTGCCCGCGAGGAACGCTGAGATGACGTCCTCATCAGGCACGTGGGGGAGCTCGAGGCGCTGCTTCGAGAATCGTCGAGCAAAGTCGCGGAGGGGTTCGTCCGCTGCCTGCCTGCAACGCCGTAGATCCCAGGGGTTGCCTGGGCGCACGCAAGTCCCCTTGAAATTCCCGTCGAAGACCCTGACTAGGTCAGCCTAGTCGTCGATCCGATCCGGCGGGAGCCCCTTGAGCCACCGGCGGGCGGTGTCCGAGAGGTAAAGTGGGAGTTGCCGTATGATCACACGGTCGTCGTTCTTCGCTCCGCCCAGTTGGCAGCCTAGGCGGAAGTCCGAGAGCCAGAGCTTGGGCTCGACCTCCCCGTCATACTTCACGATGTTGGTCGGTGGTCGGAAGCGGTCGGGGAGGGTTGAGCTGCGGATGGCCCGACTGAAGACTCTGGGGCCCGGGGGCTCGAGGACTTGCCGATCCTCGTCACTGTCGTAGCGCCCCTCTCGATGGGCGCTATAGCCACGCTCTTGGCCCCCCTTGTCCTTGCGCCGGCGGTTGATGTCGTTGCGGGCGTCATTGGGGTCTCGAGGTGGCCGGACGTCGACGATCCGTTCCCGGACTGGCCTAGCTCGAGAGGCGTCCGGCTGGTGAACGGACGTCTCGCGCTCGTTGCGGGGCGTGTCCGCTGGTTTCTCCGAGGCCGCCCCGCGCCGCCGCGAGGCTGAGCTCTCGGCCTGCTGCACAGCGGCTGTCTCGAGGAGGCTCTTCATTTCCCCGAGCATGCGTCTGGCGTCAGGGTTGGAGACGGCGGGTAGATCGCGGAGCAGCATTGCGGCCGCCACCACGTTCTGTCCGGCTCGGGGGAAACGTACCTCGGGGCGTGCTGGTGCCCCGTCTTCGAGGATCTGCCGGTGGACCACTCGAGCGCGGCCACGAGCACCGGCGCCTCGAGGCTGGGCTGGCTCCTGCACTAGGGTTTTTTCAAGCTGCAGCAGTCGTTGTCAATCCTCCTCAGCCTTGGCGATGGCCTCCCGCAGCTGCGCGAGATGCGCCGCCCGGTCGTCGCTGTGCCGAGATTGTGCAGCCGGTGCGGGTGGTTCGTTCCTCCCCTGAACGCGTGACCCGCCTGCCGCAGCCACGTCTCCGAGCTCTTCGAGGTTGAGCGCCGGCCTGTTGTCGTCGCCGTGGTCCTCGGTATCGCTTACGACTCCCTCGAGCTAGAAGCACTCCCTAGTGGGATCCCAGAGGTCAGGGTCGTGGTAGTCGTACTCGTCGGAGTCGGAGCTGCTGATGCCGCGCTGCCCTGGCTCGTGTCGGGACGGTAGCTCGCGGTACCACTCCCCGAAGGTGGCTCGGCGAGGTGGCTCGACGGCTCGTGAGAGGCCGCGGTCGACGTGCACGGGGTAGACGATCTCCAGGTCGGTGGTGGCTCGTAGGAGTACGCCCGGACGCTCCTCCCGCTCTGTGGCCGCCCGGTCCTGACGGAGCTCGCCGAGGCGGTGGGCGTGAACTGCCGCGGGGTTGTTGAGGCCAAACGGGAACTGCTGGCGTCGGGCGCGGTACACCCCGTGCAGGAGGAGGCCTGGTGGTGTCGACGGAGCACGGCTCGGGGGCCTCTGGCCAGGCTCCCGGTCCGTGCGCGTGACGAACGCGAACCCGCTGAGGGAGTGCGCGTGCGCCCTAGAAGTCTCCGGCCGTGCGCCGGGCAGGTTTCCCCTCAGGGACTCTGTGTCGGCCGCGGGGAAGTGGGCGTGCGCCGCGGGCACCGCCCGTGCCCGGCGTCGATGGTGACGACGGCGTCGCTCGCGAGGTGGCGACGCGTGGTGGTGCGGGCGACGCGCCACGCCCCCCGCGCGGGGTGGCGCGACACGCCCTCCGCTCAGGCTCTCCGTGGAGAGCAGGGTCAGCTCGTTGCCGTTGCCGGTGGCCAGGAACTCGAGGCTCCCGAACCAGACGACGGCACCAGCCGAGAACGAAGGAGGGGACGAAGCCATCCAGAAAACAACGAGAAATCGGCTCGGACACGCGAAGGCCCCTACCTGGCGCGTCAACTGTCGGTGTTTCGAACCCGGGGGTACGACACCAACGAGTAATATGATCGCGTGCTCTCTTCCTGGATGGTGATGCAAGATGACACAAGGATTTATCCTGGTTCGGGCAAAGAAGACCCTACGTCCAGCGGGGGAGGAGGTTCTTGTATTACTTGCACCTAAGTGCTTGTACAGGGGCGAATACAAGCTCAATGAGCGTGGACCGGAGTCCGGACTCGAGTGTGCGTGTGTGTGGACTCGTGTGTTGTCTCTCGGAGTTGTGTAACCGTGTGCGCGAGGGGCCCTGGCGTCCCCTTTTATAGAGTAAGAGGAGGCCAGGGCTACACAGGGATGACATGTACAACGCTCGATATGGCGTAGGGTAGGAATCCTGTCTTGTCGAGGCCACTGGAGCCGACGTGGGCGTTGTTGTTGAGGCGTCTTTGGAGCGTGGCCTCCATCCCGAACGCGGACGTGGAGGCGTGGCGATGTGGAAGCCATACAACACCCATCCCGGTACGTACATGACACGGCGGGGTCCCTCCGGGTCTTGGGGTACCTGTCCTCCAATAGCATGAAAGCAGTCAGGGCTCGAGGGGCTCAGAGCCGGCCTCGAGGTGGCGCCTACGGGGGGCTCGAGTCCCCGCAGTTATGGGCAAGTCCCGGGAAACCCGATTGAGCAGCAAGAATCCGGGCCTCGAGACGTGGTTTGGACGTGCGACAGTGTAGGGTATGGGTTAACAGTGCCGTACTGGCGCCTTTTTGCCCATGCTTGTGGTGAAAACGAGACTTGACTCTGCCCTGGTTACTGTGGTACACGTCGGGCTGCAGAGGACGTGACTGGAGTAGGTGGAAGCTTCCTCCTTGTGGAGGGCTTCGAAGGGTATTGGTGCACTCGCTCGAGGCCGGGCGCGGAGTGCTCGGGCGAGCGGAGGTTGAGCTCCAGCTCGAAGCCTAGAGTGAGACGAGCCTCGAGGGATAGGCTATCGTGTTGGAGGGGCTCGAGGTCCCCGCGCGGGGTCCCGAGGAGCGGTGCACAGCTGTAGCGGGTTCGAGGGGTAGGCTACCAGGAGGCGGCTGGTAAGGTTTTGACAAGTCTAAGCTCCCTGGTGGTGTGCCAGCGTTGCAGGCTCCGAGGGGTTGGTTTCTTGGAAAGTTAGCTTAGCTGAGTTTATTAATTGGTGTTCTAGGTTTAACCTATTTGTTTGCGTTGATTGGGGTACCCCTTTTGTGGACCCCCGATAGTGTCCGATCATATTGCTACGGAACATCGACCCTGCGGGTGGACTTTGCAATAGAACGAGGCTGGTAGTTTGAGGATTCCAGCGAAATACAATCGATGCAGAAATAATGGTAGGGGACCATGCTGGAAAGCGAACCTTCCTACCCCGGATTACGCTATGCCCCTCCGATGACGAGATGTTCCCGTTCCAGTTCAAGCGAAAGCAGTTTCCGGTTAGACTTAGTTTTGCCATGACGAGTAACAAAGCACAAGACCAGACTATCCCCAATGTTGGTGTGTATTTGCGTGAACCAGTGTTTTCTCATGGTCAGTTGTATGTTGCGTTATCTAGAGCCACTGCTAGATCGAACGTCAGGATCCTTGCCGTCCCACCAAGTGACAAGAACGATAATAAAAAGAAGACAAAAATAAGTGGTATATACAAAAAAAATATTGTCTACAAAGAGGTCCTAACTCCATAAAAAGGTATTGTCTACTATTTTGTATAACTATTATATTTCTTACTTTTTTCTTGATTTATTACTGATATTTGTTGTATCCATTTGAATTTCAGATACTAGAGGAAGTCTGAAAAAATTAGAAGATAAGTATGTAGCATATGACTTGTATGATATGATGGTCAACTAGCGACTCTAATGTGCTTTTGTGTTAATTATTTGTCCCGACATGAGATTTTACAATATTCTACTCATGTCGTTTTATGCCATAAAATATTTTATATACCCGTAGCAACGCACGGGCACTTAACTAGTTAGCATACTAAAAAAGATTGAAGGCGCACAAGTCACTAATTTACACCCTTAGGTCAGGGGTTCGAGAGATCTTTCTATCTGAAGCAGAATGCTCATGGCCATCTTCTCCCTGACCGAGTTTTTTTAAAAAAATCTTATTTCCTTTTGCAAATGGTGATTGTGTTTTCTGGAAAAAGTTGCTATACTCCTACACTAGCCAAACCGTTTGCCTACAAAACCACCTATCTTTATTATAACACTACTCCCTCTAATAAATATATTCATAGAGTTGTCTTAAATCAAAATTTTAAAACTTTGACCAAATTTCTAAAAAGAAAAATTTCAAGATTTATGATATTAAATTAGTATCATTAGATATATCATAGGGCGTGTTTGGTTTGGAGCCACGCCACGCCACGCGTTAATTGCGGCGGCCACACCAACTTCGGCTGTTATTTGGTTTTCATCAAGCTTTGGCCGTCACAGTCTTGTCTCCCTGTCGTTTTCCTTCTGCTACTTGTCTTCTAGTGTGTGGCGTGTGTGGCGGAGTTTTTGGACGTCACGGCTGCGGCGTGCCACACCATGGCGTCGGTAATGCTGGCCGGGAACCAAGCAGACCGATGGAATGTATTTTTATAATATACTCATTTTATATTATAAATATTTTTTTTTTCTATAAAGTTAGTCAAAGTTAAAAAAAATGACTGATATAGACTCTAGAAATTAATTTATTCAGGGACACAATAAAGGCACGAACACATGTGTATATGCACCCCCTGTATGGCACACATCTTATCCCTATAATGCATAGTAATATATTGTAAATAAGTATAAATGTTTAGAGGCCTGTCAGCTCAATGGGTTGCTTGGCTATCTCTGGCTCGGGAACAAAGACCGTAGAGTCATCTCGTCGGGTGTCTCGATTCTTATATTTATTGTAAACATGATGCTTATGCTTGACACGGTATGTGGTATGGACCCATCAATATGTTGTACATTAGTGTAGATCATATGTTTTAAGTTATAGGCTAGATCAATATGTTGCATCAATAGTTGGGGAAGAGTACGGAGAAGAGTATATATGCTCACGAAAACAACTATTTCACAGACCGGTCATAATACAAAGCTTGGAAGATCTGCATTCAAACCAATGATTACATCCGTATTAAATATGTGTCAAAGTAGACAGTTAGAGCAACTCCAGTGATGACACCTAAATCAGGATCTCTATTTTCGATTTGAGCGAGTGCTTCCTCCTACTTTTATTGGTCCAACTTTTAGCGAGATCCACGCGAAAGGAGCGGCGCGATGGGGGAGCGCGCGGGGAGGAAGATCCATGGAGAGCGAACACGCGGAGAGGGGAGAAGCTGTGTGGGACCTACGTCGCTTCATCCACCGTGTGTGGATCCTGTGCCGTCGTGGGCTCTGCAGCGCTACTTGCACCACAGGATCTGCCGGAGGGGCGCCGCCACGTTCGCCACAGGTCTGCGCCACCACTTGTGTCGTGGGATCTGTAGAGAGTAGCTGAAGGAATGGGAGGGGAGAAGCAGCGACGTTGGTTCGGTATGCTAGCAGGGGGAGGAAAACCACCAAACAGTCTTTTGGGTGTCTAAAGTTGAGCTTAGAAATGGATGCCAGAGGGAGAATTTGGTTGGTCACCCAAATTTCGAGGCTCAACTAGAGAACCTGGTGGAACACAGTTTTTAGCCTTGATATCCGTAATTAGCTATGAAGACTAAGTAGAAGCTATGCTAAAGTTTTTTTAAAAAAATGGTAAATCAATGAGTTTCTAAAGTGGCTAAAAAGTTAGGAGTATAATTATTTGGTTTCTCCAACAGTTTTTAAAACCTGACTCCACCTCCACCTCCAACCAATTCTACTCTTTATCCTTCCCACATTCTTGCACCTTTAGATTGGCACGTCGATACTTGCGCGTATATTTTTACTCGATTGTGGTTTTCCTAAGTGCTAAAAGATTAGGTGTTGAGATAGGAAGTTGTTGGAGAACAGTTCTTTCGATCTTGCTAAGAGTTGGTTTCGTGATGCTCAAACCTTTCAATTCACACATTTGCCTTGGAGCTGTCGAGCGGCAATGGCAAAACTACCACTGCATATGCATCGCCGTCGAGCTTCGGCTGGCCTAAGCAAGTCCCATCACATTAATAGGCTAATAAGAGGATATTTGGTTTACAGGGACTACTAATAATCTGTATCACATCAAATCTTACAATACTAATTTATAGTATTAAAAATAGACTAATTATAAAACTAAACACACAAAGGGAGGTTACTTCACTAGACGAATCTATTAAACCTAATTAATCCATCATTAGACTATGTTTACTGTAGCACCGTATTGTCAAATTATAAACTAATTAGTCTTATAAATTCATCTCATAAAATAGCATCAATCTATATAATTAGTTTTATAATTAATCTATTTTAATACTTCAAAATTAGTGCTAAAGAGCCATGTGCGGCTGTGCCTGCGGTAGTAGCCTGACCAGAGAGGCCAGAGCATGCAGTCATGCAAGCGTGCCATCCAACGCAACTACGACGTTGGCATATGGAAACATGGATAGCACGTCGGGGATCGAAGTTAACTTTTGCCAGGAGAATGGAATACTCTTCTTTTTTTCTCTTGTGTTCTGCCTCAGCTGCCCTGTGCGAACGCGCAGAACCCTGGACTGTTTGCACGGTCAACTCTCACAAGTCCATGCTCACAAATCACAGATTCATATACTCCTGCAGCACGTAGACACACACAAGGCATAGGCATAGGCACGGGGGCAAACGAACGCCGGTGGTACCGTTTCCCAGACATGGAAAGCAACGTCGCCGAAATGCCGGGGACGTGAGACCTGGTCATGCGGCTGCAGCTAGCATTGCAGAGCGTTCATCATGCGGTGTTAATTTGACAAAGATTAGTGAGTGATACAAGCTACAATTATCTAATTAGGAGCGAAAATGTCTGCCAACCAAACCAACAAAACATGTGATGAGTGTAAATCTATCGCCATAATAAGCTGTATGCACAAGTACGGTGCCCCTCGTGGTTTTATATAACATGTGGAATAAACATGTGCCAAGTTGCAGTTGCAATAGAAAAGCAAATAATACGGTCTGAGTACCTAGGGATAAAAGCGCCCTCATCTAGATTTATTCTATTCGATCTTATGGGCCCATTTGCCAGGGTTCTAGATTCTAATAAAAACATTTGAGATCCTGATTCTCTTCATAAATGTTTTGCTCATAAGAACCACTTCGCGTAACCATTTGACTAACTCACTGGATTCTTGAAACTAAAACTAGAATCAGGAGAAACGGGTTTTTTGTGTTTCTCTAGTAGACTATAAAAAACAAGAATAGGTTCCAAGTTGGGGCCTGTTTGGGAGAGCTGTGCTCCTCGATTCTCTAGCTGTGCTCTCAAATTCTCTGGTGAAGTGATTCTGTAGCTGAAAATGATTCTCTTTGGTTCTTTAGCACAGACTATCAAAATCGGGATAGAGAATCACTTCACAGAATCAGGTGAAACTACTTTTTTCAGCTCTCAGCCTCTTAGTTCATTTCAGAGAATCACTTCATAGAAACAACAAAGAATCACTTCTCGCTGAAAAATATGTTTGACAGTCAGGAAGTGATTCTCCCTAAGAATCCGTTCCGTAGAGCTCTGCCAAATGACGCCTTGATCTCCCTGAAACGTTTCTATCGTTGTGGTGTTTGGCTTGGATTTTAGTGAGTCTGATAAAAATATAAAACATTTCTTGCTATTAAACGCACCTTGATGTATTATATCGTCGCGTATCGTGTTGTGTGTGTTTCTCTATCTATTACTCAATTGCGTTTGTATTATTACGTCACTAGATGAGAATATATACATTGTATCGTATTATTAGTCTAAAATAAGTCACTAGGATAATTAGTTGATTTGTGTTTGTATCTACTATTACTCTAAATAAATCGCTCTAAATAATAGAGATGTAGAAACAATTATATTATTGTATCTATTTTTAGTCTCAAATAAGTCACTTATGACAATCCAGTTGATTTGTATTTTTATCCTAGGTTCTCAGACCGTATATATTAGATAGATAGCAATGGTGGGTATATAGTATTACTCTATTAGAGTGGACACAAATATAAGCATGGTTTGTACTCTATTAGATACATTGCATACTCCGAAGCATTATTAGTCGCCATCGTTTCAAAAGAAATCATTACGCCCTGTTTTATCTAAGGACTTAACATTAGCTCTTAATAAGTATTGCTTCCTTGTATCAAATATGTCACACCCAAAATTTCTGATTTTGGATTGTGAGTTGAAAACACTAAATAAAATAAATAATTTTAATATTTGTATAAAATTGATCAAGTTTAGCTCGAGCTAGCGCTACTTTAGTTGTAGTAAAACGAGAATTTTTAAATTTTTCCTAAACTAATTTGACGGGTTATGCTTGATGTGATGGTTGATTGTTGTTTGACCTTGTGTTGTGAGGCGGTAGAGTTTCAAAACACGTTTTGCTAGGTCGTCTATCTATATCTGGTTTGTAATCTCCATCTTTCAATCATCTAATCTCCGTCTTAGTCCGTTCCAGTTACGTTAGTTTTGTGTCGTCGCGCTCTACGCAGTAGTGTTAACGTTTTTCATGTCACATGTTTATAAATCTAACCCTATTAATTTGGTTAACAATTATTTAATGTATTTCTAATTAAAAGCAACTTAGGGTTTAATCTCCGGTCTTTTATAATTAAATCATAACTTGATTAATGACAACTTTAATGTGTCTTTATTAATTATAATTTGATTAGTTTAAACACGAAACATATATCACGATTCGATTAGTTGCTCTCACTTATTTTATGTTTTCTAAAGATTAATTATTAAAGTGATTTAAATAATATTAAGTGTTTATAATTAAAATATGACTAGGTGTAACTCCGGATTTATAATTCAATTCAATTTGATTTGATTTAATTTTAGGATATTTCTTTAAAATGTCCTCTTCTGATATTTTATTAATTAAAATAAACCAAGCATATAGTTTTGTCTTCTATATTAATACAAATCTTCTGATAGCCGTTTCTGTTTAATGGTTGCTCCGTTTCGGTCGTTCTCGCGTTCATAGTAACGAGTTCTTTTTAGTACATTGTTTTGTCTCGTGTTGTGTGGTTCTTAGTTCTCCTTTTTGTGTGTTTGTATGTTTGCCTATGTGTGATGCTTGCTGCGAGTAGACAATGACCGGTTGTGCGCGCTGAAGATCAGAAGGTGATGACCCAAAGTTGAAGATGTGAGATTTGGTCAAGTGTAACAGGCAAGTATAACATGGGACCATCCTTGTTGCCTATTCATTTAAAATTCACTATTCATATGCATGTGTCTAATATACAAACCATAGGTTTTCCTAGTTGATTCAACTTTATACCTTGCTACCATGGGATATATGCATATGGGTAGATCTGCTAGTGCTTAACTCCAATTCTATATAAACAAACGAGATGACTAATAATATGTGCAACACATACTGATAACTTGTTTTCATGGTAATGTGAACATCTGACCCCCCCTAAATGATCTTCTGCGGGCAAAAGTTGGGACATACAGTACAACCGTGAGGGCTAGATGACTCTGGTTTTAGTTGGTTCGAGGACCTCTCCTCGCTTGATGGTGGTTACCCGGAAGGGCACAAAAGGGGCTCGACGACTCGGGTATAGGACAGCCTCTGGTCTCATGTGTATAGCCGGGAAGAAATGTGCCATCGAAAAGGGGGTTCCTATATCTGCTTGCCGATTGGAAACCTAGTGGCCACTATCTTGTTAGGGGAACTTCGAAAGACTTCATAGTGTACCCTGCCACACTTCCTTGGTAGAGGTGATATGAGATTTGCAACCCCTGGCGCATGGGGATCACGGCTCACGGGTAAAGTTGTACAAACTCTGCAGAGTATAAAACTGATATATCAGCCGTGCTCAGTCACGAGCGGCTCGGAAAACTTGCAGGTTAATAACTTTAACAATATATACTTTATGTTCATATTACTGTCAACTTGTTAATCTTTGATGTGGTTGCTCATAATATTATTTATGTGGTTTGAATGGGTTTTAAGCACAACTTTGATGACTATCTAATGCTAAATATTGCCTAAGCTAAAAGTGCTAACCGCAGTAAACCAGTGTCTAGCCTTTTGAGCTTCTGTAAGTGCATTCGCCCCTAATGTGGGTTTTGGTTAATTAATGACAATCAAATTAGGGACTAACCGGTTTATAAAAGCATGTATGCAGGAGTTAGTCTTTAGAAAGATTTGAAATGTTGAAATCTCGTGAACAAAGCACGTTGGATACATTTGGACAAAAAGATACCTAGCTCAAGTGGTGGATTAAAATTTTGATTTTAAACTTGAGTTATAGGTAAGCCGGACTATCAAGAGGGTCACAAATTAGGTTGGCTAGATGTGGAGAAAAGTACTCAAATCGACTAACTTTAGTTTGCTTGAGAGACACCGCACGATTTCGAACACATAGAGGTAAAACTGTGTGGTCGGTAGTACCGACCATGGGTGGTCGGTAGTACCGACCACAGCTGCTCTGCGCAATGCTCTCTGGGTAGAGTTCATTTCGAACTGGCGGTAGTACCGCCATCTTGTCGGTGGTACCGGGCACCCAGACCATTCTAACAACCTCTCTGTGTAGGCGCTGAATTGACTTGGCGGTAGTATCGCCATAATGGTCGGTACTACCGATCTCGGTACTACCGACCCTGGTCGGTAGGAAAGAGTTATCTGCAGACCTCTCTGTTCGCGCTCTGAAATGGCTTGGCGGTAGTACCGCCATATAGTCGGTACTACCGCCCGTCGATGGTACCGACCCAAGCCGGTAGTAAGGTAGTTTTGCAGGGGTCTCTGTGTTGAGTCTTTTTTGACTTGGCGGTAGTACCGCCATAAGGCCGGTACTACCGACTGTCGGTGCTACCGACTGTCGGTGCTACCGACTGTCGGTGCTACCGACCTGAGGCCGGTAGTAACCGAGGGTTACTGCGGAGCTCTCTATGTGTGCGGCTGTTTTGGCCTGGCGGTAGTACCGCCATAAGGCCGGTACTACCGACTGTCGGTGCTACCGACCTGAGGCCGGTAGTTGTCTAACGGTCAGATTCAGATCTGGAGCAGGCGTCCTTTGACTGGGCGGTACTACCGACCAAGGTGGGCGGTACTACCGACCAGCGTCGGGACTGGGGGACTATTTATAGCCCTCCACTTCACTTTTGAAGGCAGGACATTCAATTCACTTCATTCTTGGCAACCTAACTTCAGACAAAATAGCCTCCAAGCATTGACTACTCCCCTCTCTCTCCCCCTTTGCTCCTAGATTCATTCTCTTGCAAGATTTGAGCTAGGGAAGTGAGATTAGAGAGTGGAAAGCTTCGATCTACGACTTGTGCACTTGGTTTCAATCTAGCCGGCTTGGTTTGTGTCTATTACTCTTGAGCTCTTTGAGCTCTAGCCGGTTAGGTGTTCTTCGTGGTAGCCCGTGTTGATTCATTTGTGAGGGCTCCCCGAAGTATTTGTATTTTCCCTGTGATTTCTAGTGGAGAAACTCTAGTAGCCTTTGTGGTTGCTTGAGTGAGGCAAGGAGGTGAAATAGACTCCGACCTTGGTGGTCACCTCAACAACGAGGACGTAGGCACTCCTTAGTGGATTGGCCGAACCTCGGGATAAATCGTTGTGTCCCG
Source organism: Coix lacryma-jobi var. lacryma-jobi (assembly GCA_009763385.1). NCBI lineage: Eukaryota > Viridiplantae > Streptophyta > Magnoliopsida > Poales > Poaceae > Coix > Coix lacryma-jobi. Next base: position 31,979,834 of record CM019827.1, on the reverse strand, counting down.
CGTGCTTGTTATTATCTCTACTTTGCATATTACGCTTGTTGTTGTGTTCTTCGTGTTCTTCCTCTCCCTATCCCTTTCTTAGGTTGGGAAGGATCGATATACACCAAGGGAAGCAACCGAGGCTCGGTGAGAGTAGAATCACGATCTATCATACTTAGGGACGTGGGGTAAATTCTTGTATTACATTCATAACTCACATACACTGGATTTGTAGTTCCTTTTAGGATCTCGGTAGAGTCATTTGTTTGTGTCGGTAGTACCGGTGTCTTACACCCGGTAGTACCTACCCAAACAAACCGGCAACACCGGTTGTTATCTAACTACTTTTTCTAGTTTGTGAAGTTTCAGATTGTTAAAAATCACCTATTCACCCCCCTCTAGGCTGATTTGATCCTTTCAATTGGTATCGGAGCCTAACCCTTGTGTTAGCGCTTCACCGCGTAAGGGAGAATCATGTCGACCCTAAATCAAGAACAAGTTGATGACATTGTCAAGAGGGTTTCTACTCAGCTGCTAGAAGATCAAGCAAAGAAATTTGAAGATCAAATGAAAAAGATGAAAGATGAGATTAAGAGCTTGAGGCAAGCTTTGGGCAACAAAGGCGAAACATCTGGAAGCGGAGAAAATCCGCCAACGCCTAAAGAAGATAAGAGAAAGGAAGATGAAGAGAAAGGCAAGAGGGAGAAGGAGTTCTCTAGCATGTCTTATGACTATAGCCAAATGGGCAAAGTACTTCAATTGCCTAGCGTCAATCTAGGCAAACCACCCGCCTTTGATGGAATCAACTACAATGATTGGGCACACAAGATGAAGCTACATCGCCTTGCCGCAAGAGCTTGGGAGATTGTCGAGAATGGACCAAGTCATGTTGAAAGCGAAGAGTTCACCGAAAATGATGTAATTGAGTTTCAACAAAATGTTCAAGCCGCATCATTGATTCTATCATGCCTTAAGCCCGAAGAAAGCAACAAGGTACATGGAATGGAGAATGCCAAGAAGATTTGGGACACTCTCAGAGTATCATATGAGGGTGATGCGAGTGTGAGGAAGTGCAACATAGAGCTTCTTCAAGGAAAGATCGAGAACTTCACTATCAAGAGTGGTGAAACCACTCAACAAATGTTTGATAGATTCATGACCTTGATCAACAAGATTAGAGCTCTTGGAGACAAAAAGTGGGATGACAACTCAGCTGCAAGAAAGCTATTGAGAGCATATAGGAAGAAGAACAAGATGCTTGCATCAATCATCATGGAGAGACCTAACTATGAGAGCATGGGACCTCATGAGATGCTTGCTAAGATAAAGCATCATGAAGTCTTGGATGATGAAGCTATAGAAGATCAAGAAACTAGTAACAAGAAGGTGGTAGCTCTCAAGGCAAACCAAGAAGAAGGAAGCAAGGCTCAAAATGACTCATCTAGTGAAGGAAGTGATGACTCCGATGATGAGATTGCGCTTCTTGTGAAGAACTTTAGAAGATTCATGAGAAAGAAGATGTACAAGAAGGGCAAAGGTGGATACTTCAAGAAGTCAAAGAAGAGGAATTGCTATGAGTGTGGTGCGGACGATCATTTCATTGCCGATTGTCCACAAAAGAAGAACAAGAACAAGTATAGCAAGAGTGATGACAAGAAGCAAAGAAGAAGAAGAGGTGGTGAAGCTCATCTTGGTGAGGAATGGTTCTCGGAAGATGACTCAAGTGATGAAGAGAAGAGCAAGGGCAAGGAGAAGGAGAAGGGAGTGGCCAACATCTCCATACACAAGACCTCTTCTCCAAGCCTCTTCTCCAACATGTCTACATCGACCACTTCATCACGTTTGTTCGAGGGTCTCTCCGACGACGAGGATGACTTCACTCATTCTTGCTTCATGGCTAAGGATGGGAAGGTATCATCTAACTCTCCTACTTGTTCTAGTGATGAATATAGTGATGATGATATGGATGAATTTGAGCTTAGCATAATTAGAAAATTTGGTAAGAAAGGTGGACCTAAAATCTTAAAATTTCTCACTAAATTAGAAAGTCGGAATGAGAGTCTTGCCTTGCAAGGGGACTTGATCTCTCAAGAGAGAGAAAAGAACCTTGTATTGGAAGCCTCTCTTGCCGAGGAGAAACTGAAGGTTGAGAAATTGACCGCGGAACTATCTTTAGCCAATGACTCTAACAAGAAGTTGGTTAAGGAGTGTTCCACGAGCAATGACTCAATAGCTAGTCTAAAGAACGAGGTTAGTTTGGTTCAAGAAAGCCTCACAAGCTTTCAAGATAAATATAAAACTCTTGAACTAAGCTACAACACTCTTTGGAATAGCACCTCTTCAACCTCTCTTAAGGATTCCGATAGCTCTAATGCCTTAACTAGTAATGGTTGCAATAGATGCTATAAACTTGATATAAATGCTTGTGCAACTTACCTTGTTGAGCTAGAGAAGAAAGACAAGGAGATTCATAGGTTGAACATGATCTTAAGAAATGGGTGCAAGTGCAAGGTGCAACAATCAAAAGACATCCTCAAGACGGCAAGACATCCATCCATCAAGGATGGGATTGGCTACAATAGGTATGGTGGCAAGGCCAATGGAAGGAAGATGGTCAATGGGGTACCCTTTGTTAACTTTAACAAAGGGGTTCCTCTCTTTGACCTCATGAACAAGGCCAACAAGACTGCCAATCCAAAAGCTCCACTTGCTAATGGTAAGATTAACAAGGAAAAGCAAGTGGAGGTCCCTAAGCAACAAAAGCCAATATCAAGAAACTATACATGTGATTACTTGTGTTGTTGAGGAGAGAACGACAAGATAGTCATTAAATATGTTGGTGCACTCAAGAAGAGAGAGATTATGAGGAATGTTTGGGTGCCCTAAGTTTATGTGACTAACCCCCTAGGACCCAATCTCACTTGGGTACCTAAATCAAGAACATAATCTTGTTTTGTAGGAATATGCCTCCGGTGGAACAAGTTGGGTGTTGAATAGTGGATGCACCAATCATATGACCGGGGCAAAAGAAATGTTCACCTCCTTTCAACCAAGCAACGATTCATGCAACAACATTGTGTTTGGTGACAATGGAAAAGGAGAAGTGCTTGGTTTGGGTAAAATTGCTATCTCAACTGACAATTCTATATCTAATGTGTTACTTGTGCATTCGTTGAGTTACAATTTGTTATCCGTTTCTCAACTTTGTGAAATGGGTTACGATTGTCTCTTTACAGATAAGGTGTGACTGTCTCTAGAAGAAGGGATTCCTCTATTGCATTCAAAGGTGTGTTGAAGGGAAAGCTTTACCTAGTTGACTTCTCAACTAGTAAAGTGGAACCTAAGACATGCTTAATGGCAAAATCTAGCATGGGCTGGCTTTGGCATCACCGACTAGCTCATGTTGGAATGAGGAACTTGGTCCAACTTCAAAGAGAAGGGCACATCCTTGGACTAACAAATGTTTCTTTTGAGAAAGATAGAATTTGCAGTGCGTGCCAAACCGGAAAGCAAGTTGGAGCAAAACATCCAATAAAGAACATTGTGTCAACCACAAGACCATTGGAGCTAGTACATATGGACCTCATTGGACCCGTTGCTTATCAAAGCATCGGGGGTAACAAATATGGTTTTGTTATTGTTGATGACTATTCTCGCTTCACTTGAGTGTTCTTTTTAGCCGACAAAAGTGAAACGCAAGGCATCTTCAAGAAGTTTGCTAGAAGTGCCCCAAATGAGTTTGATCTCAAGATCAAGAAAGTGAGAAGCGACGACGGAACCGAGTTTAGGAACACCAACATAGAAGAGTACCTTGATGATGAAGGAATCAAGCATGAGTTCTCCGTTCCATACACCCCACAACAAATTGGGGTTGTGGAAAGGAAGAATAGAACTCTTGTTGAAGCTGCAAGATCTATGTTAGATGAGTACAAGACGTCTCATAGCTTTTGGGCAGAGGCAATGAACACGGCATGTCATGCAATCAATCGTCTCTACCTCCACAAGCTAAGGGACAAGACGCCTTATGAGCTTCTAACCGGTAACAAACCGAAGGTGCACTACTTTAGAGTCTTTGGCTGCAAGTGTTTCATACTTAACAAGAGGGCCAAAAGCTCAAAGTTTGCACCTAAGGTACACGAAGGTTTTCTACTTGGTTATGGTACTAACGAACACGGCTACCGTGTATTCAATAATGCCACCGGCACCATTGAGTTAACGGTAGACGTGACTTTTGATGAATCCGATGGCTCCCAAAAGGAGCAAGTCAATGATGAGCTTGTAGGTAATGACGTGTCTCCATCCGAAGCTATCAAGAAGCTTGCAACTGGTGATGTGAGGCCTGTTGAAATTCAAGATGAAGAATATGATCCATCACACACTCCATAAGATTCTCATGTCCATCATGTGCATTCAAATGCACATGATAAAGCTTCCGCAACTCCGAATGGTGGAAGTGTGAATGATGTTCAAGTGACACAACAAGTTGATGATCAAGCACAAGCTCAACATGATGACCAACGAGATGATGGGGACATCCACACATATGACGAAGATGATGAAGATGGACCCATCCAAAGGAGATCACTTGTGCCACATCCAAGAGTTCATCATACGGTTCAACGGGATCATCCCGTTAACAACATATTGGGGAGCATACGGCGTGGGGTAACAACACGTTCTCGTTTAGCAAGTTTTTGTGAACATTACTTGTTTGTCTCCTCTTTGGAACCTCTTAGGGTGGAAGAAGCACTTGATGATCCTGACTGGGTGATGGCTATGCAAGAAGAGTTGAACAACTTCACCAGGAATGAAGTCTGGTCCTTGGTGGAAAAGCCCAAGCAAAATGTGATAGGAACAAAATGGGTCTTCCACAACAAACAAGATGAGCATGGCGTGGTAATAAGGAACAAAGCACGGTTGGTGGCTCAAGGTTTCACTCAAATCGAAGGTTTGGATTTTGGGGAAACCTATGCACCTGTAGCTAGGCTTGAGTCAATTCGCATATTACTTGCCTTTGCTACTCACCATGATTTCAAGCTATATCAAATGGACGTGAAAAGTGCATTCCTCAACGGCCCCCTCTCCGAGTTGGTATATGTAGAGCAACCGCCGGGTTTTGAGGATCCAAAGTTTCCCAACCATGTCTACAAGCTTGACAAGGCGCTCTATGGGCTTAAACAAGCCCCTAGAGCTTGGTATGATTGCCTTAAGGACTTCCTACTCAAGAAGGGTTTTGAGATAGGAAAGGCCGATGCTACTTTATTTACTCGCAAAGTCAATAATGATATTTTTTTGTGCCAAATATATGTCGATGACATAATATTTGGTAGTACTAATGTGGCTTTTTGTGAGGAATTTAGTAGGATCATGACCAAAAGGTTCAAGATGTCCATGATGGGTGAGTTGAAGTACTTTCTCGGATTCCAAATCAAGCAACTCAAGGATGACACATTCATCGGTCAAACAAAGTATACAAGGGACATGCTTAAGAAGTTTGAGATGGACAAGGCCAAACCCATCAATACTCCTATGCCAACCAATGGACATCTTGATCTAAATGTGGATGGTAAGTCAGTGGACCAAAAGGTATATCGCTCTATGATTGGTTCATTGCTTTATCTTTGTGCATCTAGGCCCGATATCATGCTTAGTGTGTGCATGTGTGCAAGATTTCAAGCTAATCCGAAAGAATGTCATATTATGGCCGTTAAGAGAATCTTTCGATACTTAGTGCACACTCCTAATCTTGGCCTGTGGTATCCCAAGGGCTCCACTTTCGATCTACTTGGCTATTCCGATTCGGACTATGCCGGTTGCAGGGTAGATCGGAAGAGCACTACCGGGACTTGTCAATTTATTGGAAGGTCTTTGGTATCTTGGAGTTCTAAGAAACAAAATAGTGTTGCCCTATCCACCGCCGAAGCTGAGTATGTGGCGGCCGGCGCTTGCTGTGCTCAACTACTTTGGATGAAGCAAACACTAAAGGATTTTGGATGTGAGCAAAACAAAATTCCACTTTTGTGTGACAATGAGAGTGCTATCAAACTAGCAAACAATCCCGTAAATCATTCTCGCACAAAACACATAGACATCCGACACCACTTCTTGAGAGACCACGAAGCCAAAGGAGATATCGCATTACGTCATGTGAGCACCGAAAAACAATTAGCCGATATCTTCACAAAGCCTTTAGATGAGTCAAGATTTTGTGCTTTGAGGAGTGAACTAAATATCATTGATTCTCGTAACGTGGCTTGATGTCTTGCACATAATTGTTTTCACCTAGAGACCTAGACAATTGCTTTGACAAATATTGTGTGTGATTTCAAAATCTATTTTGCATGCTTCAATTGTGTCCATAGTTATGTGCCGCCTGTATAAAATCTGGACATAGTTGGAGTGTGTGTAGTATACCACACAAAGTTCTCCTAGAATAGCTCTCTGCCCGCTCTGGAAGTCACCGGTCGGTAGTACCGCCATAATGGTCGGTAGTACCGACCCTCTATGGGCGGTAGTACCGACCGGATCTGACCAGGATATAAAAGGTCGCGGTGAAAACCTGTTCAACCCTATCCCGTCCAAGCCTTTTCACCGCGCAGCCGCCGTCAGCCCATCGCACGCAGCCGCCGCGCCCTCTTCCTCTCTCGATCTTCCTTCTCCTCCACTCAAATCTAAATTCGTTTAGTGGGAAGGTGCCTTGGAGTGTGGAGATCGTCTTGGTGGTGTTCTTGAAGCCCGGAAGTTGCTCCTTCATTGGATTTTGGCCTCTTCTCCACGAGTAGCAAGGTACTAGGGTATTCTTGATGTAGGACGGCCCGATCTTCCGAGAGGTAGCGATAGGTTCGATTGGTGGAGAACTCGACGTTGGCGATCCGGCTTCAAATCAGACACGATTCGAACCCTGCAACCGTTACACCACTGCTCCGTTGGTTATCAACCAAGCACAACTTGATTGACCTCGCCAAGAAGGCTAATCCTGCAAGCGAATCGAAGAACACAAGCAAGAAGGTAAAGCAAGCAATCTGAAATTGCAGATATGAATATCACGAATATATTAGAGGGGTTCAAGAACTCAGTTCCAAAGGACTAATCGACACAGTGGAGGAGATCAAGAACGGGGGCCCTGGATCACTGTAAAAGGATTTGTCACCACAGTTACAATGAACGATTCAGTTTCTCGGTGGAAAACTAAACTCAAAACAAAACCCAAGACCTAACGACGGCGGCGGCGGCTAAATATAGGGTTTAGGTCGTCGCCCCTGCTGGACGCACCCCCTAATGGGCTCTAAGACGATACACGGCCCAACGGACCAAAATACGGTGACGCAGCACCCTGGCAGATTCTGGACGCTGAATTGTTTCGACGATTCCTGTTGACTCCGGACATATTTTGACGTGATTCTAAAGCCATTGGTTAGCTTATCAAATTATCTTTCCAAGCATATCTGGTTCGTTGAAAACGGAGTTCGTATGCATCCGGGGCGTTGATTTTACTCGGGACTGCTCCTGAATTCCGAGGGTGACGTGAAAACTGAGTTGGAGTCGGATTGCAACTTGGGGGAGACCATGGCGTCGGTGAGTCCAACTTGGTGATGTCCTCATCATCCTCCCCTTCTTGAATTGGAGTCGTCCTCGACTCCATCTTGGCGATGTCCTCATCAATTCTTGCCCAATCTCTCAATGTACCTTGTTCTAGGTCTATTCCTTTGGTAGGATTGTTCTATCTTATGAGTAGATGCTTCTAGGATGTAAAGTTTGCAAGTTTATGGGCGTTTAATATGATCGGATCGAAGGAAACCGCACACTGTAGTGCGGTCGGTAGTACCGACCGCGCGCAGTGAACAGTTTTCTTCCCCGATTTCAATCGTCATTGTTGCTACATCCTTTGGAGTAGTCTTTCTATCACCTTTGTCTCACTTCGGTCTATGCTACCCTTTTTCTAGATGTCACATAGCCGGAGGCCCTCTCATGCTCGTCAGGCTAGGGATGAGGACGAGGAAGAGTATGTGGGGATGGAGCAAGGTGGTGTGCAGGCGGGTGAGCAGCAGCGACGCAACCCCGGCCGTCGTGCTCGGCCCGGTGGGAGTAGCGAGGACCTCTCTCGCCAGGTCCGTGGACGTTCGTCCGGGCCCGGGGGACGTCGCAGTGTTGACAGTGGCAGAGGAGGTGGGAGCGGCCGTGCTGGTGGCAGTGGTCATGCAGCTCCTCCGCCTCCTGTTAACGGTCCTCCTGGGCGCCTACACAGTGTCATTGTGGATGGCGCAGCTATGGAGGCAGGAGCCGAGCGAGAGGGTCGTTCCATCGATCCTCGCATTGGCCCTCCGTCTCCTCTAACATCCGGATTGTTGCTGATCAACCAGGCGTTTCGTATGCATGGAGACCCCAGTGCGCTGATGATGGGACCCGCTAACCCCAGAAACGTCATGGATTATTCTGACAGGAAGCGGGCAAGTCTGTTGAGGAGGCAGCGTCAGGAGAACCCGTACCACTTCATCAGGGATGATTCAGTAGACAGGCGTTTTTGGTCTCGCTTTCAGCAGGACTATTAAGTGTTTGTCTGCTGGAAGGGCTATTGTGTTAAGAGGCATCCTCCCCTCTTTGAGCACAAGCGTTTGTCTATTCGATCCCTGTCTGACAGGGGTTCTGAAGAAATAAATGCTTTGGTTCAGAGGCTGGAGGATTGGAGGATTCTGGGGATGGTGACTGGTGAGCGCAGCTACAACCAGGAGATAATCTGTCAGTTCTGGGCCACCCTGTACATTGATCAGCCTGCGAAGGTGTTACACTGGATGACCCAGGGGATTCACTACAGGTGCGACTTCATCACCTTTGCCAGGTTGTTGGGATTCAACAGGGATGACAGGGACGCCCCCAGGCTATCTGAGCTGTATGGTGAGGGCATGTTCCCTGATGAGCTTCAAAATTCAGGGATTTATATGCGTGGCGTGGTAGCCAACTTTCAGGTCAGTGGACTGAAGCCAGCCTACTTTGTCCTGAACAACTTGATGCGCCTAACCCTGGACCCCAAGAGTGGAGACAACACCAACCTGTGGTATGATGCTCCTAAGGTCCTTGTCAGATTCTCGATGCCAGATGGATGTTTCAGTATCTCACACTTTCTGTGGCAGAAGATTTCTGACGTCTACAATGACCCGCACAAGGACCTGCCATTTGCTCCTTACCTGATGCATGTCATTGAGAATTTGGTTGGAACCACATTTGAGTATGACCGGACCTTGAAGGAATATAATGTTCGGCAGTTCTCTTCTTTGGGCAAAGGCAGAGCTGACGAAGGTGGTGATGCTCCAGCTGCAGCCGTAGCAGCACCTGGCGAGGCTCAGGGCCAGGAGCAGGCTCATGAGGCGGTGCCTCCTGCTGCCCCTTCTCCTCCGCGTCGTGAGAGGTGTAGGAGTGGAGGCGATGGGAGTGTTCGTTATGCTCTCGACAAGTTTTTCAAATGGTTATGCTACAAGGCCGAGCGTGATGAGCAGCATCAGCAGCAGGTTCGTGAGCACCTTGGGCTTCCTCCGCGGTCTCCTCTTCGGCCCTTCCCAGATCCCTTTGCCGAGTACGATGCTCAGCCCTGACGTGATGATGATGATGACGACGATGACGACGGTGCCCATCAGCAGCAGCAGACGGGTGTTGACGAGGCCAACATCTTCTCCTCCGACATGTTTCAGCCGCTTCAGCACCCGCCTTCGTACCAGCCTCCGCCCTTCTACCCCGACTTCGGTGGCGGTCCGTCACATGCTGGTAGATCCTCCTCGTTCCAGGGTGGCGGTGGTGGCTCGTACACGGGTTTCGCTGGCCCCGACGCCGATCCAGCCGGGAGTGGTGGCTTTCGCGACTCTACTCCTCCGCTAGATCCTTCTGATGCTCCTTCGTCGTCGTTCCCAGGTGGTGACTTTGGTGCTAGTGCATATTCCTCTCTTTTCGGTGGCTCCGATGGCTATTACTAGTTTTTGCATTTCATAGCCTACCCTTTTTGGCATTTGATGTCAAAGGGGGAGTGTTAGGCTTATCTTGCTGTAATAGTTAGCCCGTGAGAGAGAATTAATCTATGAGAACTAAGTGTGGGCTGCTACTTTTAAATTTGTGATGTGATGAGGTTGTTAAACATTTGAGCTTATTGTGATATTCATGTATGTTTCATCCTCTCTATTTATGATCTTGTCATGGTTGGTGATTGTTATTTTCGATATGGCTATGTGATTTGAGTTCTTTTCTTTCTTCCATAGCCATTCGCTTTTCTCTTATTATATTGTTATGTGGATCACCATGCCATCTTGCTTATGCATCTCAAATTGTTATATATGATGTTGTCTCACACACTTAGGCACCCCACGGATTGCAAAATTTAGGGGGAGCTCTCATTCTTGTGTATACAACCTTGCTTAAGGTCAAGGTTTGAAAGTCATATCCAAAGCATACACTAAGGGGGAGCTTGAACTAAATTTTGGAATTCAAAAGCTTCAATTCTTTCTACTCTTTTGTAAGCCTAAGTTGGTTGTCATCAATTACCAAAAAGGGGGAGTTTGTAAGTGCATTCGCCCCTAATGTGGGTTTTGGTTAATTAATGACAATCAAATTAGGGACTAACCGGTTTATAAAAGAGTTAGTCCTTAGAAAGATTTGAAATGTTGAAATCTCGTGAACAAAGCACGTTGGATACATTTGGACAAAAAGATACCTAGCTCAAGTGGTGGATTAAAATTTTGATTTTAAACTTGAGTTATAGGTAAGCCGGACTATCAAGAGGGTCACAAATTAGGTTGGCTAGATGTGGAGAAAAGTACTCAAATCGACTAACTTTAGTTTGCTTGAGAGACACCGCACGATTTCGAACACATAGAGGTAAAACTGTGTGGTCGGTAGTACCGACCATGGGTGGTCGGTAGTACCGACCACAGCTGCTCTGCGCAATGCTCTCTGGGTAGAGTTCATTTCGAACTGGCGGTAGTACCGCCATCTTGTCGGTGGTACCGGGCACCCAGACCATTCTAACAACCTCTCTGTGTAGGCGCTGAATTGACTTGGCGGTAGTACCGCCATAATGGTCGGTACTACCGACCTCGGTACTACCTGTGACAGAACCAACCAATTTGCACCAGATTAAGCACTGAAACCTCCGCTTAACGCAAAGATCCTCAAGTACTTAAGCTCGTACAAACCCGGTAGTCCGGAAATCTCGAAGGATTTCAAATCATTCAACAACATCCAGCCAAGATCGTACTAGTTCAGTGAACATGCTCACAGATTACAACACAGTTGCACATAGTTCAAATTACATCGGAGTACGAAATAATATTACAAACCATAGTTTAATAGAAGTAGCGGAAGCAACATAGTCTTTAAACATAAGTTTTGGATTGTTCATAATACGGTGCCATCGGTTGATCAGGTCCACAAAAGCAACAGATGAGATAAGTGGCGACCATGCCCTTGGTCTAGTCATCTCCCGTCACCGGGTACAAGCAATTCTCACAGTAGCCATAAAAGCATTGGCCATCTGCAACAACAAGGGAATAAAACCCTGAGTACAAGAAGGTACTCAGCTAGACTTACCCGACAAACCAGAAATAATGAGACACCAAGGATCATGCAAGGCTGTATCTGGGGTTGGCCATACAATGACTCCTTTGCATAAAAGCATTTTCATTATTAAATAATCATCACTAGAGTATTAGCAGTCAATTTTATATAATCAACCTGATTAACTAGATTTGCACCTGATCTAGAGCAATCACTTGGCTAATTAATCAAGCAAGAGTGACTATTTCATCAATAGCCTTTCATATTCAACATCATAACCATCTTTAGTTCCATAAGTTCTACGGGCGATGATCTACAGTCAACTGCTCACTGTCCAGGAGCGATGGCGATTATAATCGATTACTACCAGCTGGGGATAAAATGTCTCACACTCGCCTGACACATTCCGGCTACGGTAGTCGTAAGCTACCAGTCAGGAGATTCGAGAACACAACGCACGGGACGACCATGGGCCCTTCTACACTGGGGGTTATCTCAGTGCCAGGTCGCTCAATCTATAACTGCCCACGGTCATGCTAGGTCGATCAGGCCCTGCCTGCCCTCGGACCATGCCAGGTCGATCAGAATAGTTGCCCACGGTACAGCTGAGGCCCTGGGTGTTAGGCGTCAACATCTCCATCACCGGCTCGAATAACCTTACTCGGCTTCACGGGAGGTACTCAGTCCAACTCCGTTAAGTGATCGACGCGTTCAATTTGACTGAAGGGACATTCCCGAACGGGTCCTATGCGACACAGACGGGAGCCTACTAGCACACAGAACCCATGTCCTGCTGCTCTTACATCCCGTCTCTGTCTCAAATTAATTATCACATGGTTATCTTCATGATAGCACAGGCTAAACATGATCAGTATCCACCTAATGCGGGAGACAGGGAATCACCCGACTTTTACCGATCTAAGCAGGGCTAAGCATTTAACGAGCCTAGACCTAAACAGGGATATCAAGATATATTGCAGGTGGTCAAAGATAAGTAATAATGCATCAACGGTAGCAATCAATTCCTATAACCTAATGCAACATCCATCATCAGGTTAATTGTAAAGCATTTGCAAACCGTAGGAGTTAGAATGCTCCGGGGCTTGCCTTTCTCAAAGTCCGACGGGCGGTGGTCGCGGCACTCTGGTAGCTCGTCGGCGTCTGTCCCTCCGGCTTCCTCTGTCAGGTTCTCCTCCGGACTGGGTTCTTCCGGTGTCGACTGGGTCTGGATCTCCTCCGCTGATCCTGTATGATGCATAATGTGCATGAATAGGATGAATGCACTTAGAATGCATATGTGATGCACATGATTAACATCAATCAGGAGATAAGCACATGTCATCTACTGCATTCTCTTCAACAAGGTAGTCAACATTATCCCAACTATTTAACCTATCATAATCAACTCATTAAGCTATGTTGTCACCACATCAAAGTTTACTTAATGAGTTTATTACCCTCTAAATACTTACTGAAATAAATCTATTTAAACATGCTTAAAACAGCAACCCAACCTAGACAACTTCAAAAAAATCTACAGAAATTACTGTAAGTTAACAACACTCAAACTAGCTCTCTGTCAAATTTTCAACCCATTTGGACTTAAACTCTATCCCCTATGAAAAAGACAAATTCTACCATGAAAAGGTGCTTTGAACTACACATCATATTAAAAAGTGTCAAACAACAAATTTCATAATTTTCTCCTGAACTTCTTAGCACAAGAGCAGACAGCAAAAATTGTCAAGTTCATATCTCTCATATTTTAATTACTACAAAATTCACAAGAAAACAACATTTAACTATTTTAAAAGCTACTGCTAAAATAACTCACAGAACAACCTTATATTATATTTTCCCCTAAAACTATATATCCATACAGACCTAACAAAACTAGAATCACATTTTTCTGACTTATACATAATTAGTTATGCATTTTCCAAGTTAACAGCAACTTTCCAATTTAAATTAATCTACACATAAAAGTATCACCAAAAATGCATTCAACATTTTTCACAGATAGATCTAAACATGCTTGACATAACAAAATTTGTTTCGCAGGATTTGGACTTAAAATGAGCCTTGTAGGAATTTTTGAAGCCTTTACATAATTCTGCAAAAACAAATTAAAAGAAAACTCAATCCTAAAACGCTACGGACACCCAACTTCACTCAGCCGAGGATCGAGGCAAACGCTCGGCACACCCGGCTTTCCGAGGCCTACTGTACCCAGATTTCCCTTTTTCTCTCTCACACTCTCTCTTTGTCTCTGTCGGCGAGGCCCACTGGTCAGGCGACCAAGTTACTAGGCGAGGCTAGGCTCGGCAGTCAACAGCGGACTTTGGCGCCGTTGTCGTTGACTGGCCCTAGCTCGTCGGCGGCGAAGCTTCCGGTGACGCCGAGACCACCACTGGACGCGGGTTTGCGAGGCGAACACGACTAACTGACTTGCTGGGCCAGAGGGATACCGGAGCAAGCTCGACGGCAGCCATGGCGGAGCGGCGGCTCTACGACGCGACGACGAAGCTCTTCCCGGCGAGCTTGAGGCTCGGCGAGACTAATACTAGCCCAAGCAAGTCCTAAGCGACCTATTGGGGCGACTTCGAGCCTCATCATCCTCGGCATTGCCCGGAGCGATGCACGGCGGCGGTCCACGGCGGACATGGCCGTGACAAGGCTCGGTTCCGGTTGAAACATGGCGAAAGAGAGGTCTCCATCGAAACCTAGAAAACTTCAGCGGTAGAGAAGACTAGAACAGGGCTTGGTTTGGGATGGCTTGGCCAGAGATGGCCGGTTCACGTGAAAGTCACGGTGGCGGCCATGGCGAGAACCCGAGGATAGCACTCGACGTTCTGCCGGCTAGAGAGGAAAAGAGGGGGAACCAACCCTGGCAGGTGGAAGAGGAGGTCAAGGCGGAGAGGATGGCGGGAGGAATTGGGCGGCGGTGCGGTGAGTAGCGAGTAATCGCTCGCCGGAGTTCGGCGGGCGGCGGCGCTTTGCTCTGGTGAAGATGGGGTGGAGTGGAGCGAGGGAGAGAGTGAGCGATGAAATGCTCTTCTGGCTTGCGAGCACGAGGCGGAGCGAAGGCAAAGGGAACGAAGGGCTGGGTGCATTGCACCTGGCCAGTTCCCGTCGGGGAGGAGCTCCCGACCGGGCGCGGCGGCGTCAGGCATCGTGCGCCACGCGGCGAGCGAGCACCGGGCGCTAGGGCGACGTGGCGAGTTTGGCGCAAACCACAGGCGACAATGACGGTGGTTTGGCCGGCCGGCGAGGCGGTCTCGTGGCGGTGGGCGGTTTCTGCCGGCGCGGAGGGAGCGGCGTGCGCGCGGGGGAGAAGAAGGAGAGGCTGACAGGCCGGGCCCACTAGGGTTTAAACTAATGAAGTTTGGTTAAAAACTTTAATGCTCCATAACTTCTAAACTAAGCCGAATTAGGAAAAGGTCCTAAAAGCAAAGTTGCTTAGAATTTTGTAAGGAACAAATCATCTTTAAGGCTCAAGTCCAAATTCTGCTTAGAAAAAGAAATTTACTTCTAATCCATTTTTTTAATGCAAGAAATCACATTTTAACAACTTTTTCTGAGAAAGTGCTTTGAAACAAAGTTGCTCCTTTCATCAAGATCTACAACTTTGTTTTAAGGCACTAAGCCAGAAACAGAAAGCAAAACAAGGTTACACTAGAGACTATGCAAGGACTTAAGCACTTATTCAAACATATGCATATGAAATGATGAGATGCTATGCTTATGCCATGACAAATTATGCAGTTTAAGGAATGCTTAACACTGAGGGTGTTACACTACCGACCCTAGTCGGTAGGAAAGAGTTGTCTGCAGACCTCTCTGTTCGCGCTCTGAAATGGCTTGGCGGTAGTACCGCCATATAGTCGGTACTGCCGCCCGTCGGTGGTACCGACCCAAGCTGGTAGTAAGGCAGTTTTGCAGGGGTCTCTGTGTTGAGTCTTTTTTGACTTGGCGGTAGTACCGCCATAAGGCCGGTACTACCGACTGTCGGTGCTACCGACCTGAGGCCGGTAGTAACCGAAGGTTACTGCAGAGCTCTCTGTGTGTGCGGCTGTTTTGGCCTGGCGGTAGTACCGCCATAAGGCCGGTACTACCGACTGTCGGTGCTACCGACCTGAGGCCGGTAGTTGTCTAACGGTCAGATTCAGATCTGGAGCAGGCGTCCTTTGACTGGGCGGTACTACCGACCAAGGTGGGCGGTACTACCGACCAGCGTCGGGACTGGGGGACTATTTATAGCCCTCCACTTCACTTTTGAAGGCAGGACATTCAATTCACTTCATTCTTGGCAACCTAACTTCAAACAAAATAGCCTCCAAGCATTGACTACTCCCCTCTCTCTCCCCCTTTGCTCCTAGATTCATTCTCTTGCAAGATTTGAGCTAAGGAAGTGAGATTAGAGTGTGGAAAGCTTCGATCTACGACTTGAGCACTTGGTTTCAATCTAGCCGGCTTGGTTTGTGTCTATTACTCTTGAGCTCTTTGTGACGGAACGACCCTAATCCCATGGTCCACGTGTCCCTGTCAACCTCTGACAGCCGAACCCATGTTCCACGTGATTAAGACCTGTTCGCCACCGGGCTACATCAGTGCCCAATGTCCGCAGGATCATCTCACAATTCGGTTACAGCATTGCATACTTTTACAAATAACATTGGAATAATGAGCGGAAGACTTAAATAACATTAGTTTTACAAAACAGGGTTCCAAATAGAAATTAAGGTGCAGTTATTACAAACCAAGTTATGATAATAGAAATAAACATAGGCAACATAGTGGAGAACAGCAAAGATACTTATAATCACCCAGCCCGAGGGTGTACAACTATTCTTCGGCCTCATCGGCCTCTTCCTGGACGATGGTTACGCAGCAGGGTGCAAGACACATCGGGGACTCTGTCATTCTGATAATCAATGCACATTCTGAGAGTCTTGTCTTTCTTCTTTACAAAGATTGCAGGACAGCCCCAAGGAGACGAGCTTGGGCGAATGAAACCCTTGTCCAACAAATCTTGTAATTGGATTTTTAGTTCTGCCAACTCTCTGGGAGGCATTCGATAAGCTCTGCGGGATATAGGAGCAGTCCCGGGCTTTAGCTCTATGGCAAACTCAATGTCACGGTCAGGAGGCAGACCAGGCAAATCCTCAGGAAAAACATCAGGGAATTCACAAACCACGGGGATGTCCCGGGTTTCCAGAACATAGGCGGTGTTTATTTGAGTGGCTGCTGGTTTTTGAGGCATTGGAAGTTGGAGAAGGAGTTTGGCGGTACTGTTAGGAATATCCACTCTCGCAACTCTATTCAGGATGTCGATCATGGCTTTATACTGACACATCCAATTCATGCCTAGGATGACATCTATCTCCTGATCATGAAGCACTATCATGGTGGTGGGAAATACATGTTCCCCCAACCTTACTGGTATACTGCGAACCACTTCCTTAGTACTTATAAGCCCTCCAGGCGAAAATATGCAGAAACTTTCTTTTAAATCCTCAATTGATATTTCATGCTTGATGACAAAAGTACGACTGATGAAGGAATGCGATGCACCAGAATCAAACAACACAACTGCAGGGTGATTGGCAATAGGAAACCTACCGATCATGACGGGCTCCCCTTCTGGTATATCGCTGACAGCGGTGTAGTAGACTTGTCCGTGCTTCTTGACAATCTTGCCCTTCTGAGCATGCTGCTGCTGTGCACGGTGCTGCTGCGGCTGAGATCCTCCAGGATTCTTCTGAGCATTCTGGGCATACCTCTTGGGCTTTGGACACTCACGAGACCAGTGACCAAGCTGGCCACAGTTGTAGCAGGGATGGTTGTAGGCTGTTTGTGGAGTGGTGATACGAACACTTGGGGCGTTTGGCTGTGTGGCACTCTGCTGGTTGGCATTATGGGTGGTGGCCGCGGTACGGACGACCACTTGCTGGTTGGGGTAAGGTAGACGATTGTGGTGGTGGCTGGGGTGATAGATGATTCTCTGGCGTTTGTGACCGCCAGAGAAGCTGCTTGATCCTGCTTTCTTCTTCTTCTTCTCTTCCTGGTACTGGCGATTGCTTTCTTCAAAAGCAACAGCCCGGTCAACAACATCGTGATAAGACCCAGTCAGGTTATTGGACAAGCTCCTGCGGATCTTTGGGTGCAGTCCTCTAAGGAAACAATCCCTCTTCTTCTCATCTGTGTTGACATACTCTGAGGCATACTGGCTGAGATGATTGAATTGACCCACATACTGCATGACTGTGGATTCTTTCTGTTGGAGAGCCAGGAACTGATCAAGCTTCATTTTCATTAATCCGGAAGGGATGTGATGAGCACGGAAGGCAGTGCGGAACTCTTCCCAGGTCAACCGATGACCTTCTGGCTGGGCAGCCAACAGGTTGGCGTACCAAGCACTTGCCGGACCACGAAGCTGCTGTGAAGCGAACCGTGGTTTCTGGATATCGGTGCAGTTGATAAGACCAAACTTCTGCTCCATGGTGCGGAGCCAATCATCAGCTTCGAGGGGTTCATCGGCCTTGGTGGAGACCGGTGGACGAGTTTCGGTGAATTCCACATAGGTGGTCTCTTGGTTGATGTTGTGGCGACCACGGTGAAAGTTCTGCTGTCCTTGGTTTTGAGCCATTAGGTTGGCAGCGGCGGCCAAGGCTGCAATGGCATCTGCTAGGGTAGCTGGGACAGGTGGAGGGTTTGGGAGGTTGGCATCATCAGAACCTCCAGCTCCAGTGCGAGTGTTCACAGGCATCTGTTAAGCAACTTGGAACTTAGCATTCATATACAAAGTTCCGAAACAACTGATAGATAGCTTCACTGATACAAAAGACTGATGACTTGATAAGGTGACTGACAGATGATACAGACCGACAAAGGGAAAAGATGCGAAAAGAAAGATACATGCCAGACTTGGCAACAGACAGACTAACGCCCCCAAACCTAGACTAAGGTTTTAGGTAAGCAGATGGTACAGACACTACGAGTCTAGTCGTCGTCGATGATGATCATGTCTTCGTCGTCGTCTTCTTCGAGGATGAGCTCAGGCTCCTCCTCCTCGTCCTCGTCTTCAGCGTAGACATCTTCGACAGGTTCAACTTCTTCGTTCTCGCCTGGCCCTTGTTCCACTTCTGGTTCCTCCACAACTCCGTCCTCAGGGTCTTCCATAACCGGGGGTACCAAGGGGTGGAGTTGATCATACAGCTGATGCACTTCCTCATGAAGCATATCATTGAACTGTTCAATCTGAGCTGTGTACTGCTGCAGTCCGTGGAGCTGGGCTCTGGTAACGTCCTCGCGGGTCCAAGCATCATTACGCTGCTCGATAGCGCGAACCGTGTTCCGGTTGGCCTGCTCCAGGGAAGCTCGTGCCTCATAAAACTCCAGGCGTGAGTGGTAGAAGTCATGCTCCAAGTTCTTCAGCTCAGCCTTCAAATCCTTGATCTCCTCCTTCAGATTCTTGCGGGTGCGGCGGGGAAAGCGACGACCGTTGGAAGATTCTCCAGTCTCCTCCCCAGCGCGTGGTGCCAGCTGGTGGCGTGGCACACCATGCGGTCCAGTCGACTTGCGGGCAGTCAGCTTGATACGGGCCATGTCTGGATAAGAGAAGATGGATGAGAAAGGCTAGCAAGAACAGGTAAAGGCATACTACCCCAACGAACTTAGAGAGGAAGTTAACTTAAGTGATTATGACATGATGCATGAATCGTTCCTACGGAACAAAGCAATGCAATAAATAAGGTACATAGGGCTTAAAACATGTTGTTCCACTAGCTAGTGTTGCCATATGAGAGACAAGATGAGAGAAGCAATTTGGACTCAAAATAGTCAAGTTTAGTTTGTTTGGACTCAAAAGGTCTTTTGAAGTTTTCGCAAAAACGAACACTGCAACGTTAAAGTGAGATGCTCCGATACCACTCTGTGACGGAACGACCCTAATCCCATGGCCCACGTGTCCCTGTCAACCTCTGACAGTCGAACCCATGTTCCACGTGATTAAGACCTGTTCGCCACCGGGCTACATCAGTGCCCAATGTCCGCAGGATCATCTCACAATTCGGTTACAGCATTGCATACTTTAACAAATAACATCGAAATAATGAGCGGAAGACTTAAATAACATTAGTTTTACAAAACAGGGTTCCAAATAGAAATTAAGGTGCAGTTATTACAAACCAAGTTCTGATAATAGAAATAAACATAGGCAACATAGTGGAGAACAGCAAAGATACTTATAATCACCCAGCCCGAGGGTGTACAACTATTCTTCGGCCTCATCGGCCTCTTCCTGGACGATGGTTACGCAGCAGGGTGCAAGACACATCGGGGACTCTGTCATACCTGCAGCATGGGTAACAAACCCTGAGTACTGGGGTACTCAACAAGACTTACCCGACTAAAGAAAAGGGAGAAGACTCAGGAATGAGAGGCTTAGGGTAGTCAAGGTAAGGCTTAAGCAAGATCAAGTATTTTGCAGAAAAGCATTTTTGTAAACCTTATTTTATTTTGAAAGATTCAGTATTCCTCAATTCTTCATCATTCATGATTCATTTTACATTTCAAAACATTCCTAGTTGAGAACCACTCTCCGTTGACAGTCAGTGGACCAAGTCTCCATAACCGAGGAGCAACGTTAATCCGGATAAATAATACTCAGCTGAGGATCCCTATCCACACTGCATATGTAGCACCCAAGCTTGCATATGCCAACTCGTCTACCACGATTCCTCCAAGATTGGACCCGGTCCTACGCCACCCGGAAGTACAGTACACCACTCCTTTCCAGGTACGACGACCACGTGGGTACATGCTACTTCCGCCATCTCTCCACTCCCAGTGCGCGGTTGTCGGTCCAATAAAGGATTTCTCGGAGCCAGAGCTTTCCGAAGTATGTGAATAGTTACAAGTCTTGACCAGCAGGCCCCCATACGGATGGTCCCTAATTTTCCAGCCAGAACTATACCTTGGTCATATCTCACCCAAGCGTAATAGTCCTGTCAGTTTTTCAACCCTGTCCCGGTCGGTGTCAACTGTTGAGTCCCGGACTACAACATGACGGCACCGTACGCTCGGACAACCTCTCCTCGCTATTGACTAGGTACGGATCAGATACCTAACCAACAGCCGGGGAGTAAGACCAAAATCCCATAAACATTCCTTAAGTGATCACACTTTTGAAATTGGTATTTTATTGCAAAGTCTAATTCGATAAGCATTGCTAAGCATTTTTCAAATACTTTTGAAAAGCAGGTATCAGGTGTATCAGTGGTCAAGGTGGATAGTGCATCAATTAGGATAGCACACAACTCCTATAAACCTAATGCAATAATTTAACTCAAAAGCATTTAAGGAAATCATTTTATAAATTCAAGGAAAGGGTTAAATGCACCGGGGCTTGCCTTGAAGAGCAAAGAGGGCAGGCTCGAAGGCGGCAGGGCAGTTGTCGGAGTTCGGGGTAGCCTCAGGGACAGGTTCGTCGGCGGCTGCCTCGATCTTGACTCCTTCTTCGGTGACTATACAAATGCAATGATGCACGCACATGAGTATGCTAGCATGAACAATGCAAAAACAGGGCATACAACATGAACCCTAATCACTTTTTCTATTTTCCTTAATTATTTAAAAAGGTCATTTTATGAAGTTGCTCCAAAAATTACCAAATTAATCACATAAGTTCATTATGATGTAGATAGATGGCAAAACAAATTTCATAATTTTTGGAGGTCATTAAGGTGCTCAAATAATTTCAGACATTAATTAACAAAAGGCACTATTTAACAATTAAAGATAAATGCTCAAAAATAAACTTGTTCCAAAAGACTTCAAAATTTCATCAGAGACTAAACATGGCATAGGAAGCTCACAAAAATTTATCTCATGATTTTTGGAGTTATAAATAATTTTCTAAAAAATCCAAAACCATCCATTTATTAATTAAAAGAGGGATTTTACATTTTTAAATTCTTGCAGAAAAGTCAAGTTTCATATTTTTATAAAATACTACACAGTGCAAGGAGCATACCATAATTTTCTCAGTATTTAAGGAACAACAGATTAATTCACACAAAAAAGAGAAAACAGAACACTATTCACAACTCCCCAAAAAGGAAAAAGAGCACTGTGCTCTTTCTTCGTAAGGCTCGGGCGAGTCGGGAGGCTCGGGCGAATCGGAAGTCATGCGTTCGCCGAGGCCTGGCTCGAGCGAAGCGGGTTCGGGTGAAACGGGCTCGGGCGAGGCGGAAGCGACTGCTTCGTCCGAGGCCTGGCTCGGAGGCTCGGGCGAGACGGAAACAAGGGTTTCGTCCGAGGCCTGGCCGGGAGGCTCGGGCGAGACGGAAAATGATCGTTTCGTCCGAGGCCTAGCTCGGCGAAGCGGAGGGTGCGCAAGTCCGCTCGAGGCCTGGCTCGAGCGAAGTGGTGAGGGTGTGTCCGCTCGAGGCTGGGCTCGGGCGAGACGGAAACGTGTGCTCGAGGCCTAGCTCGAGTCAACAGTGAACGCGTGCGCCCGAGGTCTGGCTCGAGCTTTGCGCCGTTAAAAGGCAGAGACCGAGGGGGCTTCGAGTGCTTACCACGGTCGGAGACAGGGCTCGGCGGGGCGGTGGTTCGGTGGAGCTTTCTTCGGCGGCGAACGGCGTGCCGGCGGCTCTGTCCACCAAAAGAGGTGGCCGAGGAGCGGTTAGGATCGCACCAAGATGAGGAAGAGAGGGCAGGGATCAGATGGGCGGAAGGAAAACCCACGGCGACGAATTTCACTTCTTACCGAGGCGAGGTCGTTCGCCGGAGTTGGGGAAGATGGGGTTACGCCGGGCGATTGGAGACGGGGGAGATGAAATTGAGGGGTGGGAAAGCTTCACGAGCTCAAGGCGGAGCTTTCGGGCTAGGTGGTTGAGCGGCGGAGGGTCTGGAGTGGGCTGGCCACGGTGGTGGAGGTGGGTGGCTTCTTCGGCCAGCCGGTGGTGGCTTTTATAGGCGCGGGCAGGGACGGATGGGTGTCGCGCGGGCGCGGATAAGATCGGGCGAAGCACGCGCACTCGATTGCACGCTGCAGCGGGGCAGGAGCGTTGCCCAGGGGCCGGGCGCAAGCTCGCCGGCGTTTGGACACGCGGCGGCGGCGAACTGGGAGCAGTGGGGGACGGGGCGGAGGTCAACTGGCGCGCGTGCGGGGGCGGCATGATGGCGCGGGCGCAGGCGACAAGTCGGGGGCGGGCGTGCGGCTGCCAGGCGCGCGTGGCGCAGGCGGCGCTGGCGCGCGGCCATGGCCGGGGCCCCCTAGCTGTAGGTTGAAGATGAACAGGGCTAGGTCTTAGGGTTTGACTTTGGGCTGTTCTCTGTATTTCGCAAATTACTTCCAAAACTTGAACTGAGCAGCAAAAACTCAAAATACCAAAGTTGTTCAGAAAAAAGAGATCTACAACTTTGTCATAAAGAATATTTTCAAATTCCAAACAGTTTTTTGAATTAAATTCGAAATCAGAAAAGGGGACACTTTTAGGATTTGAATAAATTTCAAAATTACTTTTAATTTTACATTGAAAGTTGGAAATCTGCAAATATGAAAGTTGTTCCTTTTATCAAAACCTATAACTTTGCTAATATACACTTTTTCTGAAACTCAATAGTTTTAAATAAATTTTGAAAACTGAAAAGGGGACAAAAACTGGAATTTGAATGAATTTGGATTTACTTCAAACTTTGTACAGAAACTTGAAAATTTGTAAATACCAAAGTTGTTTCTCTTGGCCAGATCTCCAACTTTGCTTTTTGGACCAACCCCAATTTTTGAATAATTTTTGAATTACAAAAAGAGGGATAAAATCCAGGGTTTGGAAATCAGGGTTTTGCAAAGGGATTTGAAATCTGATTTTGGTTTTTGAACTTTGGCCAACACAACAAAACTTCAAGACATCTAACTGAACAAGAATTACACAAAGCTAGGCACAGAGGTGAAATTACCATTTTTGCCCTTATAGGAAGGTTAGGGCTTTTAGGGTTTTGAAAAGAGATTGCTACATGTTGGGCATTCTTAACGTCATTACCAAAAGTAGACTTAATTCTCTAATTCTGATAACGGCGCCAAAAATGCCAAACCTATCCCTCATGCCACTTAAGCCAAGTTGTCATCCCCAGCATGACATGAGAGACGCGGTATTGAAATATGCAATTGCTCATCAAGATAAATAAATAAAGGGAATCTGCAAGCGCACAGATTAATACCGATGCAGCATTTTAACCGGGAAGTATTCCAGGTATCGTTATTTATATTTTTACCACTGGGAAGGGATTCTAAGCATCGTAGTTGATCGTGGAATGAGAATATAGAACTGAGTATCTATCATTGCATGTATAATATAGAGCATCTATCTATCTCATCATACAGGGATAAATGTCACATAGAATATAGATAAATATGAATAGTGACAAGGATAATTAATCTGATCAGCATAACTAGCCACATATAATAATGATAAGCACCTCAACAGATATTCTAGCAAGTCATTAGCATGGAATTAGGATGAACTACAAAGATATTCCCTAAGTAATTATTAACTATAAAGTCTAGCATTATCATAGTTAGTGCAATTATACTTGGCAATCATAGCGAGAAAAGACTACACCCATGCATAGTGAATATTAGCAAGGAAGATGAAGAACATAGCAATCACTCCCCTGTAATAATGTTGCTCTGCCTGCCCTATACACGAGAGGGGGACTATATAAGAATCAACGAAGCTGTCACTATCGCGAACTACCCACCGATCCGGCATATAGGGTGCAATCGCAGATAAAGACGGTATAGACACCACGTCTACACAATATTTATCATTCACCCACTGCGCACATGGATAAACGCTATACGATCCTAGGCATGTATATAATTCCAATCTAACTATGCCAAGCATATAACTACGATAAACTAAGAACAATATAATTGCTAATATAATCAAGTAGAGCAAAGTCATATTCAATATATTGAAATAGAACAAAGTAGTATTCATAATATTGAAGAACAATGATGAACAATTGAAGAACAGGAGAGAAATTACCAGGAATCCTCTTGACAGATCCGGGAACCAATCGAAGATTGACTCCTTCTAGTTCTAATCCTATGTAGCTATGCTAAAACTAGAGATCTAGTTGATGTGGTGGCTCTAGGGCTTGATCAGAGACTCTCTCCTCCTGATGACTGAATTAGGAACTGAATAATGAGACAGAGGTGCCTGCTCCAGGGTCCAGGGCCTTGCTTATATAGTCTTTTCGGGTGAATCTGGGCCGTTGGATCAAACCGACATTGAACGGACGGTTTTCCTTAATCCTTTAGGTCGGTGGAGCATAATCCTCGAGGCGGAGCCTGATTGGCTGAGGGGGCAGGGCGGGCGCCCAAGGGACTAGGGCGGGCGCCCTGGTCCCGGGCCCGTTCGGCCTCCCGCTCGTTCCCGTGGCTTCTGGACTCTTCCACATTAAGGAAAATTGGGGGTTACGTTAATTATCCGTCATTAACCCGACATGTGGGCCTTTCCTTCATATTTCCTGATAACCCCCTGCAGAAATAGATAAACAGCAAAACTCGTGGAATTCTGTCAGATAAAACCCTAAGTCTGGGTGTTTATTTCATATGGATCCTTTTCTCTATTTATTTGATAGATATAATTGATACTTAAGGACCGTCAACAAACTCCCCCAAGCTTACCTCTTGCTCGTCCCTGAGCAAGGATAGTCTCAGTGATGGATCAGAAGTTGCTGAATGCTTTTGAATTTTGACGGTACACATGCTTTCAAATAGAGTCTTATCTCTGAATTAGAGTAAACTGTCAAGACTTAAAACTTACTCATTGTGCCTTTCACTATGGGGCTTGCAACTGTCACCTTTGTCTTGAGCGGTTAAAAGATAGAACAGTCTAGTCAAGCGCCATGTCTCTTATTCTTGATCAGCTATAGCTCTGGAGTTTTTGCAGATTTTCAAATAAAACTCAGAGATTCCTTGTATGACTCTCTCAGGTCTCTCATTTGTGGTATTTCTGGATCCTCACCAAGGCAGTAATGGTGTTTGCCTTCTCTCAAAGCAAAGTATGTAGTATTTGTGGTATAAGGCAGAGTGACATTGCCTTCTCTCTCAACCTATCCTAATAAGGTTTTTGATATCTGGAGCTCATAGGTGGGAGATAAGGTATACATACTTACAAGACATTTATTGCATAGTCAAACCATGGATCCAGAGAAACAAGTCAATAAGTCAAATCAAGATGTGCATGTGTGGTGAATGAATGGTGTATGGTGATAATGGTGATAATGGTGATAATGGTGGAGAGTGTCTAATTCTACTTTTGCTCTTTTTGAGGGGATACATACCTTTCTTGCTTTTGGTGCTCTTTGAGGAGGATGAGATGCTCTATATTTTTATTTATTATTATTTTTTTTTCTTTCCTCTCAGGTGGGTATCTTGTACCCCTAATTCTACTGTCGGACACTTGTCCATTTTTACCTCTCTTCTCACACTTTTTCACTTTTTTTTTTCATCGAGGTTCCGAGCACTTGCTCCTTTTTATTTCCTCGTAATATTTTTCTTTTCGAGGTTCCGGGCACTTGCCCCTTTTTATTTCCTCGGATAGAGCACTCATCTCCTTAGAACAATTTAGCAAGTGGTAGTAACCAAAATAACTTGAGCATTTATTTCACAGGGAATAACAGGAATAGGAAAAATGTTTTTGACTATTCTCTCCCGGGTTAGGAGTAGAATAATTTTATGTGGATCTGGAGATGGGAATGGATGTATGTGGATGCGTACTTCCGGAGTAGAAGCAGCATATATGAGTGAACGTGCAAGTGAATCTTGATTTAACCACATGACAAGCTCCTAAGGGTCTACACAGCTTGACTACACTCAATGCTCATAAGTAGTAAAAGCAAATGTATGGCTTAAAGTCTAGCAAGCATGTATGTATGGCCGTGGTAGGAATTTAAACTCTCATCATAAAGGAACTCATCATGTAGCATTTTAAAGATTTTCAAAGATAAAATTCTCCAGAATTCTAGCATCTCTAGGAATAGATAAACAGCAGCTCAACCTTCCCATATCATATCCGTTAACAACTTAGACTTTAGATCAAGTTCTCTTCCCACAAGTTCAGGTTTAGAGTAAGCTTTTAAATAATAACAGTTATGTCTAAACTAGAGAGAGAACTTCTAATTGAAATTAGGCAGAGCAACTATTCATCATATCCATGCTAGAGTTTTATTATCTAGATTCATTTTAGCATAGCCACTTTATTTATTTATTAAACACACTAAGCAAAAGATATAGATATATATATATATAAGCACAAAATCTTTATTTGGTTTTTCATCGTTTTATTTTAATATAGTATAAGTATAAATATAAAGATAGATATAGAAATACTTAGCGAGATAACGGGGGTGCTCTCCCCCAAGCTGGATCTTGACGTAGTTTCTCTTGATGTAGCTAGCAGATAGCGGAGGTGTATTTGAAAGTCGGCAGCACCCTGACAGCGATTAGAATGTCCTCCGTCTGCTAGTCCTCTTGGATTCTGTGAAGCTCAAATAGACAACAAAGCTTGTGGAACTGATTAAGTGTTAGCATAAATATCTAGCCTTTATCATGTTGAGCCTCCTTGATTATTTTTATGTTTTCATTTTATAAAGCAGAAGAAAATATTTATTTATTTTTTTATGCCACCACAGTGAATGTACTTATGGGTTTTATGCCACTCGTATACTCACATGGGGCTTCTAGAGTTTTTTTTTAACATTTTTATTTTCTTTCTAAGATAACATGAATATGATTAACTAAACAAACTATTAAGTAAATATCTGAGAAGGGAAATGGATAACTACCAAGTTACCTCTTGGCAAGGCGTCCGGCATTTTTAAGTCCTCCGAACGGGACTCTATGTGTACTCAGTTGTCTTGGGAGTCAGTGGATGGCGTAGTCGGTGGTTCCGGCAGCGCCTCCTCCTCGTGTTCAACTGTCTTTTCTTTCCACACTTGTCTTGGTGCTTCGGTCTCTTCAAGACAGTGCTGATTGAGTGGTATGTCCTCAGATCTTACCACTTCTCCTTCGTAGTCTGCCCATCCATCCTTGATGACCGGTTGCTTCTGGTTGCGGTTCCGCCTCCTTCTCCTTGTCCTGACCTGCTTAGATTCTTCAAATACGTAGTTGGGGTCAGTAAAGTAAAGGCGTACCTTCTCAGAGGGGAAGTGCATGTGGACTTCTCCAGTTCCAATGTAGATGATTGCTTTGACAGTACTGAGGAACGGTCTTCCAAGGATGATAGGTGGATCATACTCGTCTTCTCCCATGTCAACAACCTGAAAGTCTGTATGGACAAAATGATCGTCTATCTTGACAGGGACGTCAGTTACTGTACCTTCAACCTGTCGGAATGTCTGATCTGCCATCTGGAGACGAATGTATGTCGGCTTCAAGGGCATGGTTCCGAACAGCAGTTCATAGGTGACCTTGGCCATTATGTTGACGCCCGACCCAGTGTCGCATAGTGTCTTGTAGAAGTTGTACCCATTAATGGAGCAATAAATGCTTGGCATACCTGGGTCGTCCTTCTTGTCCAAGAATGGTGACTTGAGTTGGCGATCTTGACCTTTGTGCACGGCAGTGACCATCTTAACTGATTCGGTCCACACTTGCTTCTTGCTCTTGTTCCTCTTGTTGGTCCTCCTTGGTTCATATTGGGGTTGCTCTAGGATTTGTACGGTCTTGTTCTTGAAGGAAAACATTTCCTTCCTCCCCTTTATGTGGAAACTGATCTTGGCAGCACTAGCGTAGATGACAGCTCCCGTGGTGTTCAGGAATGGCCTCCCTAGGATGACGGGAGCCCTCTCGTCAGAACCGGTCTCTATTACTACGAAGTCTGCTGGAGCGTACGAGGAACCAACTCGGACACAGATGTTCTTCAAGATTCCTCTTGGGTAACTTAGTGTCCTATCTGCAAGCTGCAAACACATGGTTGTTTCTAATAATGGTTGTGAAAAGAGTTTTTCGTAGAGTACCCTGGGCATGATGTTGACGCTTGAGCCAAAGTCACAGAGTGCTTCTGGGAAGTCTCGCATGCCGATGGAGATCGGGATGACGGGGCGTCCTGGGTCGCCTCTCTTGACTGGCAGAAGTTCAGTACTTACCTCAATGATGGGGTTACTCCAGTAATCTCCTGCATCAAATATGTCTACAAGATTTGCAGATTCTAATGCATCCGGTTGTGATGGTATACCGGGGTTAGTAGCAGGAACAGCAGCAGCTATTTGATTCAATTGAGATTCAATCATTTTATTAAAGCTAATTTGATTCTTGATGGCAGTAGAAAAATTATCCATTCTATTATTTATATTTTCTAGAATTTTATCATTAGATGCCAATTTCTTAGACATGTTATCCATTAGCTTTCCTTGATTAGACACTAACTCTCTTAAAGGTGGATAATTATTATTACTGAAAGAATTATTACCTTGGTAATTACCTGAGTAGTTAGGCCTTTGTTGATTCCAACCTTGATTCTGCTGAGGACGGTTGTAGTAGTTATTGTTGTTGTTGTTGATGTAGTTCACGTCCTCTAGCAACTCGGGACAGTGATTGCCCGAATGTCCAACACCTCCACACTCCTCACAAGTCATGTGGGAGTCGTAGACGTGCATTACTTCCTTCTTCTCTCCAGCTCGGTCATCGAGCTTCTTCATGAGTAGGTCTAGCTTGGCAGACAGCATGTCTACCTCCTTGAGCTGATGCATACCTCCACCTCTCTTGCGGGTCTGAGTTCTCTCTTCATTCCAACCTTGGTTGGACGCCATCTTCTCCACAAGAGCTGTGGCTTGTGGTATGGTGAGTGATAGGAATGCTCCTCCAGCTGCAGCATCCATGGTCTCACGGGCACTATTGACGAGCCCATGATAGAATGTCTGCATCAGCAGCCAACTCTCCATTCCATGATGGGGACATTCTAGGATGTAGTCTTGAAAGCGCTCCCATGCTTCTGGAACGGATTCATCGTGCTGTTGCTGAAAGCTTGTAATCTTCCCACGGAGAGCATTTGTCTTGCCCATGGGAAAGAACTTGGCTAGAAAGTTCGTGGAGCAGAGTGCCCACGTAGTATTCTTCTCCTTTGTAGCGTAGAACCACTGCTTCGCTCTCCCCAACAGTGAGAATGGGAAAAGGCGAAGTAGTATGGCGTCTCTAGGAACATCAGCCATGGTGAAAGTGCTGCAGATCTCCAGGAAGTGTTGAAGATGAGCACTAGCATCCTCGTGCGGCTTCCCACAGAACTGGTTAGCTTGCACCATGTTGATGAGCCCAGGCTTGAGCTCGAAGTTGCGGTCGATCTCCACAGCAGGTCCAGTGCGGATGTTGTCCGTAGTGGGAGCTGAGAACTCGCGGATCGACTTGTTCGCCATAGCTTCGAATTCAGCTGACAAGTTCCGGACGAAACTTCGGCGGTCTTCTGATTTGGATGAAGTTTTGCGCTGAAGTGTTGACGATTTGAGCTTGGCTCTTGTTCTTCTGAATAAGGCTTCGGGGTCGTCAACAAAGTTGTCTGGAAGATGTCTTCTATTCATACATCACCCTGAAATAAAAAATGGAAAATGCAGGGGTAAAACTGTACGAGAGAATTGATAAGCTCGAATATATTAGTGATGCGAATGATGTCTCAAAGTTCTTTATTCATTCCAACTTAGAAATCAACCTTCCCCGGCAACGGCGCCAAAAATGCTTGTTGGGCATTCTTAACGTCATTACCAAAAGTAGACTTAATTCTCTAATTCTGATAACGGCGCCAAAAATGCCAAACCTATCCCTCATGCCACTTAAGCCAAGTTGTCATCCCCAGCATGACATGAGAGACGCGGTATTGAAATATGCAATTGCTCATCAAGATAAATAAATAAAGGGAATCTGCAAGCGCACAGATTAATACCGATGCAGCATTTTAACCGGGAAGTATTCCAGGTATCGTTATTTATATTTTTACCACTGGGAAGGGATTCTAAGCATCGTAGTTGATCGTGGAATGAGAATATAGAACTGAGTATCTATCATTGCATGTATAATATAGAGCATCTATCTATCTCATCATACAGGGATAAATGTCACATAGAATATAGATAAATATGAATAGTGACAAGGATAATTAATCTGATCAGCATAACTAGCCACATATAATAATGATAAGCACCTCAACAGATATTCTAGCAAGTCATTAGCATGGAATTAGGATGAACTACAAAGATATTCCCTAAGTAATTATTAACTATAAAGTCTAGCATTATCATAGTTAGTGCAATTATACTTGGCAATCATAGCGAGAAAAGACTACACCCATGCATAGTGAATATTAGCAAGGAAGATGAAGAACATAGCAATCACTCCCCTGTAATAATGTTGCTCTGCCTGCCCTATACACGAGAGGGGGACTATATAAGAATCAACGAAGCTGTCACTATCGCGAACTACCCACCGATCCGGCATATAGGGTGCAATCGCAGATAAAGACGGTATAGACACCACGTCTACACAATATTTATCATTCACCCACTGCGCACATGGATAAACGCTATACGATCCTAGGCATGTATATAATTCCAATCTAACTATGCCAAGCATATAACTACGATAAACTAAGAACAATATAATTGCTAATATAATCAAGTAGAGCAAAGTCATATTCAATATATTGAAATAGAACAAAGTAGTATTCATAATATTGAAGAACAATGATGAACAATTGAAGAACAGGAGAGAAATTACCAGGAATCCTCTTGACAGATCCGGGAACCAATCGAAGATTGACTCCTTCTAGTTCTAATCCTATGTAGCTATGCTAAAACTAGAGATCTAGTTGATGTGGTGGCTCTAGGGCTTGATCAGAGACTCTCTCCTCCTGATGACTGAATTAGGAACTGAATAATGAGACAGAGGTGCCTGCTCCAGGGTCCAGGGCCTTGCTTATATAGTCTTTTCGGGTGAATCTGGGCCGTTGGATCAAACCGACATTGAACGGACGGTTTTCCTTAATCCTTTAGGTCGGTGGAGCATAATCCTCGAGGCGGAGCCTGATTGGCTGAGGGGGCAGGGCGGGCGCCCAAGGGACTAGGGCGGGCGCCCTGGTCCCGGGCCCGTTCGGCCTCCCGCTCGTTCCCGTGGCTTCTGGACTCTTCCACATTAAGGAAAATTGGGGGTTACGTTAATTATCCGTCATTAACCCGACATGTGGGCCTTTCCTTCATATTTCCTGATAACCCCCTGCAGAAATAGATAAACAGCAAAACTCGTGGAATTCTGTCAGATAAAACCCTAAGTCTGGGTGTTTATTTCATATGGATCCTTTTCTCTATTTATTTGATAGATATAATTGATACTTAAGGACCGTCAACACTACACAAGTACTAGGCAAACATAAATGCAAGGCAAGAATGATTAATGACTAATGATGATGACATGTCAGGTTAATTACAGTTAAACACCAGAGGTGTTACACTCTTTGAGCTCTAGCTGGTTAGGTGTTCTTCGTGTCAGCCCGTGTTGATTCATTTGTGAGGGCTCCCCGAAGTGTTTGTATTTTCCCTGTGATTTCTAGTGGAGAAACTCTAGTAGCCTTTGTGGTTGCTTGAGTGAGGCAAGGAGGTGAAATAGACTCCGACCTTGGTGGTCACCTCAACAACGAGGACGTAGGCACTCCTTAGTGGATTGGCCGAACCTCGGGATAAATCGTTGTGTCCCGCGTGCTTGTTATTATCTCTACTTTGCATATTACGCTTGTTGTTGTGTTCTTCGTGTTCTTCCTCTCCCTATCCCTTTCTTAGGTTGGGAAGGATCGATATACACCAAGGGAAGCAACCGAGGCTCGGTGAGAGTAGAATCACGATCTATCATACTTAGGGAAGTGGAGTAAATTCTTGTATTACATTCATAACTCACATACACTGGATTTGTAGTTCCTTTTAGGATCTCGGTAGAGCCGTTTGTTTGTGTCGGTAGTACCGGTGTCTTACACCCGGTAGTACCTACCCAAACAAACGGGCAACACCGGTTGTTATCTAACTACTTTTTCTAGTTTGTGAAGTTTCAGATTGTTAAAAATCACCTATTCACCCCCCTCTAGGCTGATTTGATCCTTTCAGCTTCATAACCCCATGTTGTATTTGCTGAGTACGACATGTGCTCACCCTTGCTATTTTCCCTACACTCGAGTCTCCATCAGAGTCGCGCAGCGGAAGCGTGGTGAAGACACAGATGAGTTACCTAGAAGGCTGATGGAAGTGCTAGGTATATGAAACCCCCAGTCAACTGTCCCTGTGAAGTATGAAGCCTAAAGAGAAGATCAGTATCTGTTCCGCTTAACTTTGATGTAAATGTTAGTTATATCTGTGTTTTCGATATATAGAACAATGTTTTTGATATCTTTTTCCTCTGTGGTTATATGTGTGGACTTCCTAGGCATACATATGACGTATCTGGTTTTGTTCTTTTAAAACCGGGTGTTACATAGGTCTAGCTAATAGTTAGTTAAGACAAATTTCGCTCAGAGACACTGAATAAAACTGAAATTTCGCTCGGAGTAATTCACACCACTAACATTGAAAATTTTGCTAGGTCAGTAGTAGCGATTAATTACTGTACCACACTGTAATGATTATTTTATTGATTCTTTTATATCTGAGGAAAGTGGAGGTGGGGATTCATTTTTGCCTTTTATCTTCATCCTCTCGCTACCGATGCTTTTTTTTTATTTGTGAATTATCGCTACCGATGCTTGTTGTGCAGTCGCAAAGCACGAGGCCACCAGGCGCCATCGCTAGGGAGTAATTAGGCTTTAGCTAAATGTTATCTTAATACACAACTAAGAGCGGGAAACGAGCTGTTGGTCAGTCTCAATGCAGGTTTCATGAGTGTCATGCACATTAAATTAACCGTCACATCAGCAGATTTACATTTTTTTTTTACCCTGAGGAGAGAGAGATTCGTTTCCTCTCCGCAACACGAGCTCTGCGACGTTTCCAGCACCGTGAAACCGGAACGAAACGAGCGTTGAGGCCATTCGCGTGTTTCAACCAGGATTGCAAGGCTATCGGACGTGGTCGAGGCCGCCTCCGGCGCCGGCGAGCCCGCCTGGCACGAAAGAGGCGCCTCCGCCGCCGGTGACGCCGCCTGGCGCGGGCGGGGCGCCTCCGCCGCCGGGCACGGGGCTGCCTCCGCCGTGAGCCGAGGCCGCCGGCCGCGAGCGGGGCACCTCCGTCGCGGGCCGGGGCTGCCTCCGCCGTGGGCGTGGGCGGCCTCCTCCACCGCGGTCGCGAGCGGGCCACCTCCGCCGTGGGCGTGGGCGGCCTCCTCCGCCACGTTCGCCGGCCGCGAGCATGGGCGGGCGCACCACGAGCTCTGCCGGCTCCGAGCACGGGTGGGAGCCGTGCGGGCTCCGCCGACCAAGTGCACGGGCGCGAGCGTCGCGGGCTTCGCCGGCCGCGAGCACGAGCGGGAGCCGCGCGGGCTCTGCCGGCCGCGTGCACGGGAGCGAGCGCCGCGGGCTCCGCCGGCCGTTGCACGGGAGCGAGCCACGCGGGCTCCGCCGGCCGCGGGCACGGGCGCGAGCCGCGCGGGCTCTGCCGGCCACGGGCACGGGCGCGAGCCGCACGGGCTTCGGCGGCCGCGTGCAGCGAGCACGGCCGTGAGGGCCGCATGCTGGAGCCGCAGCACTCTGCTCTCCTTCGGTAGCGTCCGCCGTCGCGTACTACTACTACGCTGTCTGCTGCGGAGAAGAAAGAGTAGAGAGGAGGAAAAGAAAGATTGGTGGGACCCAAATTAATTAAAATATTCTGTGAAATTGTGCGATGAAATTTACGTTGAGAAAGAGATCTGTTTCACATTGAAATTTTATATCTTGGAAACTGGGAGATAAAATCATACACCGAGACTGGCCTTAGCTAAGGCCAATCTCAATGATGAGTTTCATTTTATTGTTTCCAAGACTGCCATATCATACGAAATAAAATGGAACTTGAATGAAACTTTCCATTGAGAGTGAGAGTTTCATTGTAAAGTTTCATAGACTTTAAATTTCATGACTCATAGAGAGTTGTTATTCGTGCCAAGAGAGTTTCAGCTAGATGAAACTCATTTCTTCTCTCACTTCTTAAATACACCGCCATGTGATCAACAATGCCTATGTGGCAACCTATTTAATGCAAATAAAACTCAAATGAAACTTCCATTGACATTGGCCTAACAGCCCGGCTGCAGACACAAGCTACGAGAAAAAATGTCTTTCTTGTTCTCTCGTAATCACATGTGTTTTTTTAATGTTACTATTTATTCCTTATAGCCAACTTATAAGAGTACTTAGGGGTTGTTTGGATCCCACCAACTAAACTTTAGTCACTAAACTTTAGTTACCTTCAGTAACAACACCCTTACTAAAAGAGACTAAAAGAAACTAAACAGGTTTTTCAGTCCCTTTTAGTAGGGGTATTTGGTATTTTAGCCACTGAAAGTAACTAAAGTTTAGTGACTTAAGTTTAGTGTGTCAGATCTAAACTTGAGCTGTAGCTGTGAGCTGTGGAAAAGCTGTTGTGGGTTGTGAGCTATGAAAAAACTAAAAGTTGTTTGGTTAAACAAGTATAAAGTATATCTTTTAGTTTTGTTTTTTGAAATAATTATGAAAATATTTTTTATTTCACCTATTTTGAAAAGCTGAAAGCCAAAAGCTAAAAGTAGGGTCAAAACAACTTTCAAAAATATACTACGGAACAACAGCTGCTTCTGCAAAAGCCACCTCCAGCAGTAACCCCTTTAATTGGACTTTTGGCTTTGAGGACCAAAAGCCAAAGCTAAAACCAGGACGTACAACCCGCTAGCAGCCGGCTGCCGGCGCTATCCTTGCTCTAACAAGTAGTAAACTAGTTAGACATAGGGTGTTTGAATCCAGACTAAAACTAATTTAGTTTATTAAAAAGATTAATTATAAAATTAATTACATTATTATACGATAATTAACAAGATGAATCTATTAAGCCAAATTAATCTATTATTAATAAAGTTTATTGTAGCACTATATTGTCATGGAGTAATTAAACTTAGTAGATTCATCTCGTGAATGAACCTTTAGCTGATAAATTAGTTTTGTAATTAGTTTATTTTTAATAGACTAAATTAGAATCATAACATTTACTGTGTGACAGAGACTAAATTTGGACCGTGCGAAGAAAAGTTAACTAAGGCCTTGTTTAGTTGCTTAAATTTTGTAAAATTATTTTGCAAAATTTACTGTACAATTTGTAAATCAAAGATTAGGAGGACTAAATATGATCTAAATATAAAACTAATTACACGGGTGGACGGAAAATCGCGAGATCTATCTATTAAGCATAATTAACCTATCATTAGAGATTGATTACTGTAGCACAACATTATGTAATCATAGCCTAATTAGGCTCATTAGAAAGGTCTCACGATTTTACGGGGTTGTGGAATGAATTTCATCATTAATTCACGTTTAATACTCTAAATTAGTGTTCTAATATTTCCTTACAGCGCAAAATTATTTTACGTTGTATCTAAACAAGGCCTAATAGCAGCCAATATTTGTTGAGGTACTAGCAAGATCTGAACAGGACCTTAATGGCCACGGTCCAAAGCATGCTTGTAGGCGCCATTGTATTTATGAGTTATGACAACATAATAATGCTTGTCAGGAAACTCACCTGACGACATTGTTTGGTCAGGCATACGTAAAAGATACTCCCTCCTCCTCATGGAGTTTGTGTCATTCAAACTTTTAAAGTTTGATTTTATAAAAAATATTAGTAATCTTATTTCTTCAAATAAATTTATTTGAAAATAGAATTAATTATCTATTGTGGGGGTATAAACCCAGGTACCCTCACGGCTAGACTTGGGCTGCTTCATGAAGGCCGGCCCAACTCGCTGTGAAGGTTTGTGGTGTTAAGACCCAGCTGGTCGGACAGGCGGCCCAGCTGGTCGGATGATGGCGCGGAAGCCTTCTCAGGATTGGAAAGCAAGGAAGCGTAGTCGGTTAGGAAAGATATCGTGTCCTTCACGATATGAAATTGTAATCGACTAGGTTTCCTTATTGTACCGTAAGATCCGATATTTCAGGATCTGTAACCCTGCTCCCCGCGGCTATATAAGGCGAGCAGGGACCCCCTCAAAAAACACGTTCATCAATATACAGAATAGACAACTCGACGCAGGACGTAGGGTGTTATGCTAAACTCGGCGGCCCGAACCTGGATAAACCCTGGTGTTCATCTAGTTTCGTTCCTGTGTCACATCCGGATCGTCGTTCCACGCGCCTTCCCCGCTAATCTATCACCTTGGGCATACCCCTAGATGAACTATCGACCATATTTCGTCGACATCTATCTACTGATACTAATTATGTACTATAAATATTAATATTTTTAATATAAAAATCAAAGTTAAATGTTTAAGATAGATAAAAAATAACAGTCGAAGTAGTTACGAGAGAGAAGAGAGCTTGACTGTCATAAGTGATAGGCCCAGATAGAATTATTCCTGAGAGGGAAAAGAAATATAGTAGAAGACATCGTGTCATTATCACATAACAATAAACAAAGTTTCTATAGACAAATAAAGGATAACTATTTTATAGCTTAGCTTTTATAATTTGATTTAGAAGTGTTTGATCTATCTTTCTCTAAACTTTAGTCACTATCATATCAAATATTTAGACACTAATTTAGAGTATTAAATATACACTAAGTATAAAACTAATTATATAGATAGAGACTATTTATGAGGCTAATTTATTAAACCTAATAATTAATGATTTAATAATGTGGTGCTACAAGATAATTACGGAGTAGTAAGTAGTACTGCTGTCGCCGCAGGGTTTTACTGCTGGATCAGACAGACTGGACCAGAGCCCTGCATTGACGTACCCGATTGGACCAAACAGAAAGGGAAATTACCAGTGCACTTAAATGGAAATAAAACGGTGGGGCCATTTCCAATTTCAAGCGTGAGATATCGTCTTGTTTAGATTCAGGTGAAAAGTTTTGATGTGTTTTATTGAATATTACGATACTTAATTTAAAGTATTTAAACTAATTATATAGATAGAGAGTAATTCATGATACAAATTTTTTAAACATAATTAATACATGATTAACTAATGTTTACTGTAGTACCATATTATTAAAATACAAATTAATTAGACTAAAAAATCATCTTGCAAATTAGTCACAATTTGTATAATTAGTTTTTTTACTCTATAGTGTCTATATAATTAGTTTTTTTACTCTATAGTAATCTATAGTGTCTAGACATTTAATATGATAGAGCAAGAGTAAGAACTAAACAAGGCTATAGGGGTGTTTAGTTGATGGGTGAAAAGTTTTGAATATCATATTAGATGTTGCGACACTAATTTAGTCTATTAAAAATAAACTAATAAAAAATAAATTATATATTCTGTCAGAAAATGGTGAGATAAATTTATTAAGATTATATAATCTATCATTAGTATATGTTTACTATAGCACAACATTATTAAATTATGGATTATTTATAATTTAAAAATCATCTAGTAAAGTTATCACATTCTATATAATTAATTATTGTTTAGTCTATATTTAATACTCTATGTATATATTTAAATATTCGGTGTGATACGTGAAAAATTTTCGATATGAAGCTTAACAGACTATAAAATGACGTGCAGAGCGCAGTCGAGAAAAAAAGGCTGCTGCAGGCGGTAGGCTCGACTAGCCGGATTCCTTCCAACTTCCAATTTTTTTCACACTTTCTTCATCACATCAATGTTGGACGCATGCAAAGAGCATTAAATGTTGGTAAAATAAATAACTAATTGCACAGATTAGTTGTAAAATACGAGACAAATCTTTTGTGCCTAGTTAGCATATTATTGAACAATATTTGTCAAATACAAAAGAAAGTGCTACAGTAGCAAAGTTAAAAAAATCAGCATCTAAACAAGGCGGAAGTATTTGTCAAGAATCTAGGCATCATGGCTGGGTTGTAGGCATCATGCATCGCAACTTGCTTCAAATTGTTTCAAATTTTTACCACAGTCTTGTCATGCGATAATAAGATGCCTCCGCAAGTTTCGTGATTTTCGGACTTTGTTTGGATTTTATATAATTTAAATCTACTTTTCCCGCAACTAACTCGACATGTTACGTCAACGAGATGCGCGAGATTTCATGCGACTCCCTGGATACGGCCCCAACATACGCTAAATATCATGAACACAAAGTTTTGGATGACCAAATTTCATTATTCCATAACCGTGCAGCTCAAATTTGAAATACGCCGAAAAAATCAACGAAACGAAATAAATTAACGAAATATACCAACAAAGTCAAAATTTCACCAAATTTTATATCAGAGCTTCAAATACTGTCACAAGGATATTATCAAGATCTTTTTTCTCACCGCCCCAAGATTCAATGTGCTCGGGGACTAGCTGTGGGGGTATAAACCCAGGTACCCTCACGGCTAGACTTGGGCTGCTTCATGAAGGCTGGCCGAACTCGCTGTGAAGGTTTGTGGTGTCAAGGCCCAGCTGGTCGGACAGGCGGCCCAGCTGGTCGGATGATGGCGCGGAAGCCTTCTCAGGATTGGAAAGCAAGGAAGCGTAGTCGGTTAGGAAAGGTATCGTGTCCTTCACGATATGAAATTGTAATCGACTAGGTTTCCTTATTGTACCGTAAGATCCGATCTTTCAGGATCTGTAACCCTGCTCCCCGCGGCTATATAAGGCGAGCAGGGACCCCCGTCAAAAAACACGTTCATCAATATACAGAATAGACAACTCGACGCAGGACGTAGGGTGTTACGCTAAACTCGGCGGCCCGAACTTGGATAAACCCTGGTGTTCATCTAGTTTCGTTCCTGTGTCACATCCGGATCGTCGTTCCACGCGCCTTCCCCGCTAATCTACCACCTTGGGCATACCCCTAGGTGGGCTATCGACCATATTTCGTCGACAGCTGGCGCCCACCGTGGGGAGTGTGCGTGCGGACCTCATGACGACTCAGATGGTTTCTTTCCTGGCTTCCATGGATCTCCCGGCGGGCCTGGCGTTCACCGTTGGGTCTTTTTCATGGGTCACCGGAGGTGACCTAGCCATCGGGAGCATGGAGACGTCCCATCTATCGGGGGAATCGACGTCGAGATTTGTTTCGAAGTCGGAGCCCTCGAGCAAGACGACGCTTCCTCGCTACCAGGGGCGACGCATCGACAACTCTGACCTGGTCGAGTCCATCGATCGGGTCACGGCAGGCATTGCCGAGACTCTTGCTTTAGCAGATTCGATCGGAGATCGTTCGCTTCAGCATGGGCATGACGAGGAAGGATGGCGGCAACCTCAGCGACCGGTTCGTGTGCGCTACTCCTGGCACGAACCAAGGACGGTCGAAGAGTTACTCAATATAGCTCAGAGCTGGGCTCGGGCGGAAGAATATAACACACAGCTCGCAGATGATCGCCGAGACCAGAGGCCTCGACACGACGACCACCAACGAAACGACCACCGCGGCGACCGGCGAGACGAGGCTTATGATGATCGCCGAGAAGGGTTTAGGGACAACCGCCGCTCTAACCGAAGATACGACGGCCGAGATGAAAGGATAAGACAGCCAAACCAAGGACGAGCACTAGGTAACGAGGTTAACAATACCAAGGCCGGAGGCAAACACAACTATGATTCGGCTTACTCCAAGATCCTAAAGCAAGATTGTCCAGCGCACCCTAGCGTAGGGCACACGATGGAGGAATACAGGGGCTTTAAAGCCATATTCCGCAATGGCTCGAAGAAGCAGCGCCCCGATACTGAAGACGGACCTCCGAGGCATCGGGAAGGAAAAGGCCCTCGGGAAGATGATGAAGACGACCAGGACCCAGGAAGGAACCCGAAGCACGGAGGCTTCAGAGAAGCCGAAAAATCCGTACGAACCATATTCGGTGGGAAGGCGGTCCTAGCCGACAAAAGAGTCCGCAAACTAATTGAGCGTGCAGTCTACTCCATCGACCGAGTTGACGAGAGGATAGCAGACCCCAATTACCTGGCTTGGTCAAACCAGGAGATTTCATTCAGCAGAGCTGATCAGTGGGCCAAGGTCCCCGAACCTGGTCGTTTTCCGCTCGTCGTTGACCCGACCATCGACGGGGTACGTTTCGAGAAGGTGTTAGTCGATGGTGGCAGCGCCCTCGATATATTATTCAAACATGCGTTACCGAAGCTCGGCATCAGGATTGACGACTTGGAGCCATATGATGCCCCTTTCTGGGGGATCCTCCCGTCCCAGGCCTCCCAGCCATTGGGTCAGATCACTCTACCAGTTCAGTTTCGCATGAAGGAGCATCACCGCATTTGCTACATCAATTTCGTCGCAGCAGACTTTGAAGGATCATATCACCCGTTATTAGGCCACCCGACCCTGACAAAGTTCATGGCGATTCCACATTACACCTACCTACTGCTGAAAATGCCTTCTGAGAATGGCGTTCTAAGCATAAGGGGAAGCATCTCTACGGCTTATGAATGCGAGAAAGAGAGCTTTGCAACCGCCCAAGCTCACAACCTCTCAATCCGCATGGAGGAAACACGCGTTGACGCAGTAAAAGTGGCTCCAGAGGAGCAGACCATCCCTGTCAAGGAAGCCAAGCGCGCGACAACCAGAAGTAAGGATTTCAAGGAGGTGGAGCTGGTCGAAGGGGATCCAAGTAAGACGACACGCATCGGTGTCGACCTCGACCCCAAATAGGAAAGCGCGCTCGTCAACTTCCTGAGGGAGAACGTAAGCGTTTTCGTGTGGAAACCCGCGGGTATGCTCGGTGTAGCTCGGGAGCTGGTCGAGCACTCCTTGGACGTTTCGAAGACCGCCAAGCCAATCAAACAGAAGCTACGACGGTTCGCTCGTGACAAGAAGGAGGCCATTAGGGTAGAAATCACCCGGCTTTTAGCTGTCGGTTTTATAAAAGAAGTGTATCATCCGGAGTGGCTAGCCAACCCGGTTTTAGTTCAAAATAAGAATAAAGAATGGAGAATGTGCGTTGATTATACCGATCTTAACAAACACTGCCCTAAAGACTCCTTTGTCTTACCCCGAATCGACGAACTCGTCGACTCTACAGCCGGGAGCAAACTTCTGTCTTTCCTAGACTGCTATTCCGGCTACCATCAGATCTCTCTGAGAGAAGAAGACCAGGCCAAAACATCATTTATTACCCCTTTCGGGACATACTGTTACACAATGATGTCTTTCGGCCTCAAGAATGCAGGGGCCACGTATCAAAGGGCGATTCAGAAGTGCTTAGATGAGGAAATACGAGCAGAGCTCATAGCAGCCTACGTCGACGATATAGTTGTAAAAACAAAGTTGGCCCCTACATTAGTAGACGACCTACGCGCAACTTTTGAGGCCCTAAATAAATTCCGGTGGAAACTCAACCCTAAAAAATGTACTTTCGGGGTTCCATCCGGCATCCTGCTAGGCAACATAGTAAGCAAGGATGGCCTGAGGCCTA
Organism: Coix lacryma-jobi var. lacryma-jobi; assembly: GCA_009763385.1. Lineage (NCBI taxonomy): Eukaryota > Viridiplantae > Streptophyta > Magnoliopsida > Poales > Poaceae > Coix > Coix lacryma-jobi. The sequence goes on along the minus strand of CM019827.1, from coordinate 31,937,761 downwards.
ACCCAGAAAAATCCAAGCTATTTTAAAAATGAAGCCTCCAAAAAGTGTAAAAGACGTCCAGAAGCTTACTGGATGCATGGCTGCTTTAAGTCGTTATATTTCACTCCTCGGAGAAAACGGCCTCCCGTTTTTTAGATTACTCAAAGCTTCCGAGAAGTTCGAGTGGTCGGAAGAAGCCGAAGCCGCCTTTCAAGAGCTCAAACAGCTCCTCACAATGCCACCTTTGCTAGCTGCACCAAGGGACGGCGAAACACTACTCATTTACATAGCGGCAACTGATCGGGTAGTAAGCACAGTCGTAGTCGTGGAACGAGAAGAAGAAGGACAAGCCTACAAGGTGCAACGTCCAGTCTATTACGTCAGTGAAGTACTCAACGATTCAAAATCAAGGTACCCACAGGTGCAAAAGTTATTATACGCCATATTAATTACGTCTCGTAAATTACGACATTATTTTGATTATTTCCCTATTACGGTGGTTACTGAGTACCCACTGGGCGACATTTTGTGCAACAAGGATGCCAATGGTCGTATAGTAAAATGGGCTCTGGAGTTAAGCCTCATTTCCCTTGAGTTCCGCAGTCGTACTTCCATTAAATCACAGGCGCTCATTGACTTCATCGTTGAATGGATCGATATGACAACCCCAATTCCTCCGACCAATACTGAACACCGGGTGATGTACTTCGACGGGTCGCTAAACCTCGAAGGCGCAGGAGCTGGAGTGCACTTTATTTCACCCTCCGGAGACAAGCTGAGCTATGTCCTCCGGATTCATTTTAAAGCATCCAACAACACAGCAGAATACGAGGCCTGTTTGCACAGCCTTCGAATTGCGGTTGAGCTAGGAGTCAAAAGGCTGGAAGTCTTCGGTGATTCTGGTTTAGTTATAAACCAAGTCAACAAAGATTGGGACGCTACCAGCGAAAAGATGGACTCGTATGTCGCCCGGATAAGGAAACTCGAAGGAAAGTTTTATGGTCTACAATTCCAGCATGTAGTACGGGCAGATAATCAAGCTGCTGATGCTCTCTCTAAGATAGGCTCATCCAGGGCACATGTCCCTCACGGTGTGTTCGTTCAGGATCTGGTCAATCCCTCCATCGAAGAAGGAACACGTGGGGCTGCCAAGCAGCCCCCGCCCGACCAGACGGTCGCTTCAATACAACAAACAGGCAATGATTGGAGGGAGCAGTTTATAAAATATCTCACTAGTGCAGACGTTCCTCAAGACAAAATTGAGGCCGAACGCCTCATTCGGCGCAATAAGTAGTATGTCCTGGTAGATGGAAAATTTATACGCAAAAATGCAAAAGAAGAGTTACTCCTGAAATGTATTTCTCAAGAAGAACGTATACGAATTTTGGCAGACATCCATGCTGGTATATGTGGTAATCATGCCGCTTCCCGGACGCTGGTCGGAAAAGCGTTTCGAGCAGGTTTTTATTGGCCCTCCACCGTCGCAGATGCAGAGAGACTGGTCAAGTATTGCGAAGGATGCCAATTCTTTGCTAAACAAATACATGTTTCGGCACATGACCTCCAGGCCATACCAGCGTCTTGGCCTTTCTCATGTTGGGGTTTAGACATGATCGGACCATTCAAAACAGCCCCAGGCGGATTCAGGTATGTCTATGTCATAATCGATAAGTTCTCCAAATGGATTGAGTATAAGCCACTGGTCAAATCCACAGCTCAAAAAGCAGCTGAGCTGCTCGATGATATTATCCACCGCTTTGGCTTACCTAATTGTATCATTACCGATCTCGGATCCACTTTTACCGGTGCGGATTTTTGGGATTTCTGCAAAGAAAGAAACATAGTTGTAAAATATGTATCCGTCGCTCACCCAAGAGCCAACGGACAAGTGGAGCGAGCAAACGGAATGATACTCAATGCACTAAAGAAAAGGTTGTATAGAGCAAACAACCAAGATCAAAAAGCTGGTCGATGGTTGAAAGAACTACCAGCAGTGGTATGGGGTCTCCGAACGCAACCTAGTAGAAACACAGGTGTTTTGCCGTACTACATGGTGTTTGGCGCTGAAGCAGTCTTACCAGCAGACATTGCATTCAGATCGCCTAGAGTGGAGTATTATGACCAGGATAAGTCCAACCAGACCAGGGAGCTAGAGGTCAACTGTATTGAGGAACGCAGATTGGACTCATGCGTTCGAACCGCAAAGTACATCGAGGGGTTACGAAGATACTTCAACCGAAACGTCAAAGAAAGATTCTTCGTCGTAGGAGACCTGGTCCTGAGAAGAATCATGAACACTGCCGGACTGCACAAACTCTCATCTCACTGGGAGGGTCCTTATCTTATCAAAGAAGTTACAAGGCCCACCTCGTACAGGTTGACTGACCTAAATGGGACCGATGTCCCGAATTCCTGGCACATCGACCAGCTTTGGCGTTTCTATTCATAGCTACCTAAGGAATACAAGATATGTACCCACCTCTGTATTTTCATAGCATGTTATAAATAAACGTCATCACCATCGTTTTGCTCTTTTCTGATTCTTTCTCGCACAAAAATCCAGACAAACAAACAAAACAAAAATAAGCAGGAATACACTAAAACTTTCCACTGTTTAAAATGATTCATCGTTAACTAACTTAGTACGTTTCTGACCCTATGGAGCGCTGGGCTCCCTAGGCTCCTCGAACAGATCCAGGTCCTTCACAAGAACGGTAGCCGTCTCCTGGGATTGCTCGCAGAGCTCGGACACCTGAGCCTCTGAAGTGTTTCTCAGAAAGCCGCTCCCCAGCCTCCTCACATCGATCCCCGGATAATGCGCTTGGGCCGCAGCAAGTACATATGAGGCAACCTGCTCACCAGCACCAGCCACAAATTTCTTCATAGCCGCCCATGATCCAGCACATTGTTCCAACATACCGGCTGGTCGAGGCGGAAGCTCTCCGGACTGGCCACTTGCATACACCGCGTTTAAAACTGGGGCAATCCCTCGGACCATGGCGTGACACCGTGCCTCCCAGGTTTTCAAATCTTGGCAAACCATTGCAATTTGGTTTTGCCACGAACGACGCCTCCCTATGTTAACAACAACAACAGCCTATTACAGTCAATCAGAGTACAATATGAATGGAATCGATAAGTTCAACAGGTCACCTTCAAGCTCCTTCTCGAGATCGTCGGCTCGCGTTTTCTCCTTAGCCGCCATGGCCTCGCTGTCCTGGGTTTTCAGCTTTTCAACGGTGACCTGCGAAGCAAGCTCTGTTCCCGAAAAGTTACAGGAAGGGTACGAGTCAAACCGGGAAGTTTCCACTTGTCAGCAGACAGCAAACCATACCTTCGTTTTCACGATGCAGCCGGTTAATTTCCGACGATTGCCTCCGTGTGGTTTCGCGCAGCTCGGCTTCAACTCGGCGAGCATTGTCAAGATCTGCTCGGTAACCCTCGCACGCTTCTTCAAGTTTGGCCTTTGCATCCACCAAGGGGCCAATGGACTCATAGCATTTGCGACGCTCTTCCGACAAGTCCGACAACCCCTACGAGTTAATATAATACTCAAATTCAGTTTCTGGGTACCACAGCCTAACGGCGTCACGCTTTCCGGAAAATTACCTGTGCATATTTGTGGAGTTGACTCAGCATCCGGTCTGTTGACGTTAAAATTCGGCCCGGTCACGCCAACACACTCGAGAGCAAGGTCCTCAGAGGGCGTACGGATCAGGGTCCTGACCTCCTGCACCTTCAACGAGTGGCGATGCCGAATCTTGGTGAGATCGACCTAGGCGTGCCAGTCAATTTGACCTGCAATTGACAAGGAAAAGAAGAATATCAAATTTTGGAACCTGCCGGTCTAGTGCCAGATAGTCCCAAGTTGTACGGCTCTGATATAGCCATTGTCAATAGGATATTGACTACAAAGTCAACTCCCAAAAGATTTGCATGAAAGCATTGAATAAAGATATGAAGCAAAAACGGCTATGACATATATGAAAAAGGTAGTCAAGACAGAAATAGCCGATAAGCTTAAACATACTAGCAGAACAAAGATCTATGTGTACTTTCAAACAGTGTGAAAACAATATATCGACTAATTGCACAGGCAGTTCTATCCGTTAATAGTGGGGTGTTTCCATGCAGCCGTAATAACGAATAGGTCGATAAAATAGCTTAAGCATCAACAGTGGGGTGTCTTCATACAACCATAATGATGACCAAGCTAGATCACGTCCGATACAACGAGCAGATCCATTGCTTCCAAGCCACTTAAAAGCACACACTATGAAGGGAGCATAACTGGATCGGCTATTTTAGCCGATATAGGGTCCATGAGGCACGAACAAGATCTATCCGTTAAAACCACGACTTGATTTAAGATCAAGCAAGTCTAATCTATCATATATATCAGTGGGGTTCGGAAATACAGCCGTAATAGATATGCAAGATCAAATCTACTTGTTCTTAGACCAAAAACATAGCTTTATCGGATATCTCGAACGCACAACATGTAACAATCAGGATTGACAAAATAGTCGATGAGGGGCTCGAATCGGCTATTTCCTCCATTGTGAGTGAGCAAAAACCTTGGAATAGCCGAATCTAAGCATCTTTGAAGCTTAGGCTACTCTGTCAATCTTGATTGGGCAAGGTGTTGTTTTAAAACATAAAGAAACAAATTGAAACATAAAACAACACCGATAACTTGATGAATCTATTAGCTTGCCAAACCAATAGAGCCGATAACTAGTCAAGACCGACTAAAGCAAGAGATTGATCAATGTCAAGACAGTCTTACAAAAGGCGATCTTAAACCGATAACTAGCCATGTCATAGCTTAACAAGAATTTGGTCGATGCCAAATACAGCCTTATTGAACAATGACACGAGCCATTGGTGAAACTTACAAGCAAACTGAAGGTCGGTTGATGCCGATGCAGCCCTGCCTGATTGAAGGTTTCGCCGAGATCTACGTTACTCCTACTCCTAGGGTTTTTGGCCGGTGGCCGGTACGTTGATTGATTGGATGATGTTTACAAAATTTGGGTTTCTAGCTATTTATAACCCGATCGACTCCTGTCCTAACACGACTAGGTTACATAATAGGTAAAATAAAAGACGACCCGGACTTGAACTCTTTAGCCGAGCCCGACATGTCTTCGAAGCCCATCACGCTGGTCCACATGAATTCCTCTGGTCACGCCTGAACCAACATAAGCTTCTTAATTTTTCTGACCGATTCTTTCCTCAATAAACCAGCCATTTGCGCTTACAAAATAACAATTTTTTCAGTCCAAAATCTGGTGTAAACACATGCCCCCAATTTTGGGATGAAATTTATTTTATTCCAAAATTTTGAGTCCTTTTCTTTCTTTCCTCTCGATATTTCAAACAGTATCTTGACGATCAATGCGAGACGGCTGCTCTTCTCTTGAAAACCGTGTTATGATTTAACATCCCACTCGAGTACTCTGCACACGTCGTACGAAGCGGCATCTTTTCCCCTTCTGAGATTCAATCTTCTAATATGCGGTTACATGGGTGTATGCCGAGTCTCGAGTGATGAGTGATTGTCAACGGGTTTGATGCGCATGTTCTTTGGCTTGTGTTGTGCAGGTGTCGAGCACGGAGACAGTGATCGAGGGCAAGGTGAAGGTCAAGTAGAGACGTGTCGTGCCGACGGACTGGGAGCGGTGAAGGGCGGACGTGAGGCTTGGACTGAGGGACCGGTGGCCTGAGGATCAGCTGTGGTGGCTGACAGCCTGGGACAGCGACGAGTTGAGACTTGCGGGGCACGGTGTTGCTTGGGTCGAGGACCTGGGTACACGTGTCGGTGAACGGGGTGCACGGGCGGTGCTTCCCCTCTGCAGCGTCGGTTTGGTGGTTGAGCCACAGAAAAACCACCGGGTGGACGGTTTCCAGGTTTGGGCCACAAAACCTGGGTGCGGCCGGTTTCCGAGTTTGGGCCACAAAACTCGGGCTGAGGACGGTTTCCAGGTTTGGGCCTCAAAACCTGGGCGCTGGCGGGTTTCTGAGTTTGGGCCACAAAACTTAGGCGATGGACGGCGGGTTTCCCGGTTTGGGCCTCAAAACCGGGGGTTGGACGTGAAGGCTGGTTTCTCGGTTTGGGCCTCAAAATTGGGGGCGGAGTCCGGGAAAAGGACAAGCAGAGCGGTGGCGGCACGTGGCGACAATCGGTGAGGTTGCGTCGAGGCAACGCTACCTGTTGTGCGGGCGTGGCCATCGGATCATCATCATCTTTGAGTTGGTCCAGGATAGCCTTAGGGTTTGGCTGGTTCCCTCTGTAAATACATAGGGGTAGAGTGGGAATTAGAATTAGTATAAGTAGGGGGAGACACCCACCTCCCAAACTATCTCAGTCATTTGCTATTTTCCACCTAGGGTTTCCTGCTCTCCCAATCCCCTGGTGTTGGCACCAAAAGTGACGCACTGTGCCAATCACACAGCAAGCCGGAGAAGCTGGCTTCAAATGTGGCCCGGGTGCTCAGAAGTCCGGTGCGTGCCAGTCAGTTTGCCCTGCAACTAACAAGGGAGATAAACTGTTAAATACAAAGCTGGAACGTGCCGGGTATGACCAGACAGTTCCAAGATGTACGGCCCTGAAGCCACTTACGACGACATATAGCTAGGAAAGCTATCTGCCAACAGGTTTAGAAGATCATTCGGCAGTATGAACGAAGTTACGTGAGTAACGAATTGCCGAATACGTTTGCATGGGAATCGTACTTGCATGATGTATTAAATATAAGTTAAAACTTAACCAATCTCAGTTGTACAACCGAGTTGGGGTCCATGGGGATTGAACATACAAGCTAAGCATGACTAAACCAATCTAAAGCCTGCGCCTGCCGCACGACACCTAGCCTTGTCATAGATTAAGCATACTTAACATGCATGAACCCTCACCACGTGGCAATCCAGATACGATCCAATCGGCTATTATGAACAATAGATCTGCTACATAGAAGACTTTACAATAATAAACGGGAAAGGACAGAGCAGATCTATAAAAGATAAAGCCGAACCGAACAGTATCTAGATTGGGCAAAAGTGTTACGATGAAATAAACATAATAAAGCATATAACACAAGGCAACTTGATGAATCTATCAGATTTGCCAAATCTAATAGAGCCGATAACTATTTTTACTCATGACTCAATCCGCCGCACGATACAAGGCATAAGCAAAAACTTCCCGCCATAAGCTTAAATCCGCCGCACCATACTAAGCTTAACGTACGAGACTACTTGCACCATATCTAAATCCGCCGCACGATACTAGACATGATAACAAGGTTGCCGGAACTTACGGAGGTCGACGGATCGATGGCCCCTCTCGAAGAACACGATGACACGACTTGGACTCGAAGACGGCACGGGGCCGGATTGGTTGTATTGATTGTGTACCTCCCATTACAATGGCCTCAGGGTTTATACTTATACCCTGGTGTTCTCTGAGTCCTAGAAGGACACGATTACAACGATAAAAACAGGAAACTATGATGTCTTCTACTCCAAGTTTCCTTCAATAACCGGCATGCGTCAAAATGACAAGATCTTATCGCCGAATCCTCTGACATGCCACGTCTATCACCTCACGGCACAAGCCGATCGTTACCTAAAATAGCCGACCGCAGCATCGCATTGCCGAATTCATTCACTATTGCTTCCATGGCTTTGCCGTCAGATTAGCCGACCGCGCCTGATGCCTGCCGATTCCTCAGGCGGTGATCTTTCCGAACCTGTACTGGGCCGGCCCATTTGAATTTAGGTTATCATTTCTTCAAGCTCCGCCGCCGCCGTCCAAAGCATTAGCCTCCGCGGAACTCAAATCCTCAGTCTAGTTCCCAATGGCGACCTTTGATGTAGTCCCGGAGGTAAAAACCCTAGCCATAATTACAGTTTCGGCAATCTCTTGGTCGGTTTCTTCGTATTATTCGGCTCTCTGATCCTTTCTTTCTCTTGACTTCTTCCGCCAGGACCTCAAATCCGAGATTCTGATTCCACTCTCAGCCAATCCTGACTCCTACTTTCTCGGGCCAATGGGGAGTGAGGATCCAACCGATCTCATTGAAACGGAATCTCAGAGACTTCCCCTCAAATCTGGAGTATTGGCACCGAAACAGTGGAAAAAGACCTTTAAGAACTGGCCCCTTCCCCCTATCGCCGGTTGGAGAGATTGGTACAGGAGAACTCATGGTCAGTACGGTGTCACATGGGAGGCCCAAGAAATCAACCATGCCTTGGAGCTCTCTCTTTCAGAAATGCAAAAGAACGAATCCCTGCTAATAGCTGCATCTTATTTCTGGTCGGATGTTCTTAATGCCTTCGTCTTTGGTCATGGCGTAATGTCTATCACTCTATCTGACATTTACCTGATGACTGGCCTAAACATCACGCTCCCGATTTCCCATGACACCTTCTCAGGAAAAATTAACCAGGGAGTACTGAAAGTTAACACTGGATGGGCAGGCTATATCAAGGAACACAACAAAAAGTCCAAATCTGTAAATAAAACAGAGCACAAAGCTTTTCTGAATATGTGGCTATGCAGATTCTTCTTCTGTGGAAAAGCCAATGAACCGACTCTGAATTATTTCCTTTTAGCCGACCAACTTTCAAATGGCAAGTGTATCCCTATGGGCAGGCTGTTACTGGGCACCCTTTATCATATGATGCATCAAGTATCCTCTGAAATATGCCGCATCAATCGTGACCCGAATGGGAAAACAGCCCAGATGCCATGTTTTAATGGCCCTTGGTGGATAGTCCAAATGTGGCTGCAGCTCCATATGCATGAGATAGTATCTGTCCCACTCGGCAACCACTCTTTCCCATCAATCAACTATGCCGAAGGACAGAAGAAGACCACCAAAGGTTGCCAAACATATGGGGAGGTGGCAACAGCTATCAAAGTCAGGAAGGACATTGGCAACCTTTTTGAACTCTTCTACAAAGGCTTCCTGGGTGTGGACTGGTTACCTTACAGTGAGCAAAATGACATTACCTTCCCTCTACATTTCAGCTATGGGTCAGGGCCTTCTGATGAGAAAGCCGCAGAAATACTGAATGCCTTTATCAGACCCTGCATCCTCCCAGCTGAGTTCCACCATGGCCAACAAGCTGCATTTACATATGAATTCTATCAGCCGAACATAGTAGCTCGGCAGTTTGGGTGTGGTCAACTCCCACCAAGGCTTACCCTCTCCAATGCCATCAACCCCAGGAAAGCCATCCCCAAAGAGGGTGTTGAATTTCTGAAAGTTTTCTCCTTAGGAGAGGATCTAACAGAGAGGAAAATATCAGCCCTTCACCTGATAAACAACATTCATTCCCTCTATGCCCCCTGGTGGCAAGAATTGCATGACCATGTCTTCAACGTGCCGGTCCATCCTCTATGTCGCCAGCTACAAGAGGACTTCATTTCTGAAAGCGAGGTAACATTCAAACTTCACTTTATTACGATTAATCATGCAGCCCTTTCTTGCTAACCTCTGCTCTGACTTTTGCTTTCCTTCAGGATATTACTCCTGCACCCCCAACCAGCCTGGTCAAGTACAAGGTTCCAAACCCAAACCGGCCCAGGAGGACTTCTGCTTCACAATCTGCCACCCCCTCAACACCGGAAAAGAAAAGGGGAATGGATGATGACTCTCCCAGCTTCGAGCAAACCAAGGAAGTCGCAGGATCTTCCAAGGTACCACACATCGTCTTCAGGCATTTGGTAATTCGACTATTATTCTAATCATTGTTTTTTCTGCAGTCAAAAACCAAAAGGCTTAGGACAACCAGGCAGGTTGGTACTCCCGTTCCTCCCCAAGTCCTCACATTAGAGGAGGGTGAGACTATCAATATTGAAGATCAAGAGCACGAACAGTCTTCTGAAGCCGACGTCGGTATGTTTCTGATCACCCCTTCTTTTGAATACAGTGCTCTCTTATTAATGATCTTGCTGGCAGATACATTTCTGAAGAGCATAATGCAAGGAGACTCCTCTCATGGCTCTGATCCAGATTTACAAAACCCACATGATCACACAGACTCCATGCCAGATCAGAGTCCACCCAGAGCTAAGACACAATCCATTCGGCAAGATACCCAGCCTCCAAATCCTCTCGGGCTTATACAGTACACGGGCCAGAGTTCTGCCGAATTCGTTGATCAGTATGCGCATGAAAACCGAACCATGGGTGAATCAACTCAAAAGGTGATAACCCCTCATTTGTCCTTCATGACGGACTTATGCATTCGGCTGAATTCCTTTCTTCATTTTTTCAGATGATCATTGGGACTTCAGGCTACCCCTTTGATGTTGAACAATTCCTTAAGCGAAAATCACCGAGTCAAGACCAAGGCTCTTCTTCCATTGTTCAGAGCCGTCTGAAGGATATAGCGGCTTTGTTCGGCGGGGACATCATCCATCTGGTTCGGGATGCAGACCAAATCAAGCAGCTGCTGGACCCCATCAGACAACATCTTCCCATCAACGTACAATCCTCCTTGGATGCCGCATCCGACCTCGACAATCATTTTGCTCTGCGGATACATGGGTGTATGCCGAGTCTCTGTGTGATGAGTGATTGTCAATGGAGATGATGCGCATGTTCTTTGGCTTGTGTTGTGCAGGTGTCGAGCACGGAGACAGTGATCGATGGCGGGTGAAGGTCAAGTTGCGACGTGCCGTGCCGACGGACCGGGCGCGATGAAGGATGGGCGTGCCGTGCGGCGGACGTGCCATGCCGATGTATCGGACGGTGAAGGGCGGACGTGGACTTGGACTGATGGACTGGAGGCCGGAGGATCAGCTGTGGTGGCTGGCAGCCTGCGACAGCGACAAGCGGAGAAGTGCGATCATGTCGGTGGAAGGGGTGCACAGGCGGTGCATCCCCTCTACGACGCCGGTTTGTTGGTAGAGCCCGGGAAAAACCAACGGTGGACGGTTTCCAGGTTTGGGCCTCAAAACCTGGGTGCTGGGTTTCCAGGTTGAGCCACAAAACCTGGGCGCGACGGTTTCCAGGTTGAGCCTCAAAACCTGGGCGTGGGCCGGTTTCCGAGTTTGGGCCTCAAAACTCGGGCGCGGACGGTTTCCGAGTTTGGCCACAAAACTCGGGCTGGAGGCTGGTTTCCCGGTTTGGGCCTCAAAACCGGGGGCTGATGGAAAAGGCTGGTTTCCCGGTTTGGGCCGCAAAACCGGGGGTGCAGAGTGGTGGCGGCACGTGGCGGCGATCTGAAGGTTGCGTGGAGGCGACGCGGAAGACCGTGCGGGCGTGGCCGTCGGATCTACCTACCACCAGCGGGTGGACTAGAATAGCCTTAGGGTTAGGCTGGTCTGCTCTGTAAATACAGTAGTGAGGGGTAGAGTAGGAAATAGACTTAGGCTAGGTTAGTATAAGTAGTCCAGGGGAGACACCCTCCTCCCTATCTCAATCTCAGTTAGAGCTTTCATTTCCTAGGGTTTCCACTCTCCCACACCCCTGCTTTAGCTAGTTGAGATCCGCAGAGAGACTCCACTCTGTGTACTGTTGATTCGAGGAAGTGAGGCCGTATCCTCACCTTGGATCCCATCTCTTGGTGTCAATTCGCGTTTTGATTTCATGTTCATCATGTTCTTCGCGGATTGCTTTGTGCCTTGAGTTTTCCCGTCGCTTGATCTTTGTGCTCGGTCCATCTTTCACGATTCCATTTGAACTGAGTTGCTCTAGATCGTGAGGCACTTCTTTCCACCGAAAGAAATCATCTCTAACCTCACGGTCTAGGAGATCGATCAAGTTTTAGTTTCGGGTCTCTTTTTCTTCTTTCCCCCGAATTCCTTCGATTCACCGATTTGGAGTTAGGTTCGAGCCATGATCTCTTAGAGATAGCTCACTAACCTCCTTGTGACTCCTCAGATCGAATCCCAAGCCTAGAGCACTTGATTCGGAGGAGATCGGGTTGAATCACCGGAGTTTCAGTGCAGTCGCGGGGTGACCGGACGCTCTGTCGAGCTGACCGGACGCACGCTTTCAGAGTCCGGTCGTTGAGCACGGCGCCAAGCTTTTCTGCGTACTGACCGGACGCTCTCGACCGGACGCTCTGTTTGCATTTCGACCGGACGCTACGCTTGCACTGTTCCCGTGTCATTGTCTCATCTGACCGGACGCTCAGTGAACGACCGGACGCTTGAGTTCCGTGCGTCCGGTCGCGAACAGAGAGCTCCCAGAGCTGTTTTCTGACGACCGGACGCGTCCGGTCCCTGCTGACCGGACGCAGGCCAGAGTCCGGTCGCTGCAGTTTCGCGCGTCTTCGTTCGCGGTTCGTTCGTTCTTGATCTGATTTGAGTTCCGTCTTTTGGGTTGGCTTTCTAGGGTTGTCTAGTGTCCCGATGTGCTTCTAGGAAGCATCCACCCTACATCTAGGGTCGTGGACATTAGCAAGCTCTAGGTTTCGCTTTTGGGGTTGATCTTGGGACAGTGGCATCTAGTTTCCGAAAGGAAATTTTTGAAGCTCCCATTCACCCCCCCTCTGGTCGCTTTCGGGTAGCTTCTCGGTCCTTCAATTGGTATCGGAGCGGGTTAAGGATCTTCCACCTTAGCCGGTTCCAGATCCACCGAAGGCGACATGGATCGCGGCGTGGGCAAACCGCCGTTTTTCGATGGGACGAACTATGCGTATTGGAAGATACGTATGTCGGCCTATTTGCAGAGCTTGGGCGCTTCGATCTGGGATATTTGCAACTCCCCTGATTACGTGGTCTTGGCTGCTCGTGTGACTCAACAGCAGGTCGATGAGCACGATGCCAATAGCCGAGCCCGTAATGCTCTTTTCTCTTGTTTGAGCATGGGTGAGTTTGATCGTGTTTCTCACCTCGCTACGGCTCGGGAGATCTGGGACACTCTCATGCGTTTTCATGAGGGCACCTCTCAAGTCAAAACCCGACTCTACGAGTCGTTCAAGCGAGAGTATGAGAACTTTAGACATCAACCTGGCGAGAGCATAGAAAGTTTATTCGCTCGCTTTCAGGTGATTGTCAACAGGATGAGGGCTAACAGAGAGCAGTTGCCATTTGACGATCATGAGCGTGCTTTGAAGCTTTTGCACACTCTTGACCGTTCGGTGTGGGACTCCAAGGTTCAGGCAATCATCGAATCGCCGAACTATGAGACCCTCACCTGCGACGAGCTCTTCAGTAAGCTCAAGTCCAGTGAGATTGATGCTATGGCGAGGGCTTCTTTTGAAAATCCTTCTCGCCCGTCCATGGCTTTGGTTTCCGGCTCTTCCTCTAACCCCTCAGCTGGCTTTGCGCTTTCTTCTCTCTTTTCTGTGACAGAGGACCAGCTGGAGTCTTTGGGAGACGACGAGTTGGCTTTGCTTGCCAACCGGTTCTCGCGGTTCCACAACAACCGCATGAACCGTCGTCGCGGAGGAGGACGCACCGGATGCTACGAGTGCGGCGACCCCGACCACTTCATCGCCGACTGCCCCAAGAAGAAGAACAAGCATCTTGGGAAGGGCGATCACGGCCACAGGCGCGACTCCAAGTACAAGGAGAAGCACGTTCCCCCAAGGCACAAGAAGCGGGGCGGCTTCAACAAAGAGTACATCAAGAAGAAGTACTTGGAGAAGCAGCAGGCTGAGCAGCGAGCGTTCTTCGCCACGCTCAGCGACGTCGACGGCTCGGATGACGACTCCGCTCGATCGAGTGATGACGAGTCCGAGAAGAAGAAGCTGGAGGACACGTTCAACGGCTTGTGCTTCTTCGCCGGCGACGAAGGCCTGTGTACCATGGCGCTCGGAGATGAGGTCGACGGCGAGCCGGAGCGTACCCCTCGGAACGACGACGACGACGACACCTCCCAGGTATCTCTCACCTACGACGAGCTTTCCTCCGAGGTTGAGAAGTTGACTGCTGCCCTCCTTAGTCAAGACAAGTTGCTTAGGCGTGCCGCTAGAGAGCGCAAGGAGTTTAGGCAGAAGTGGGAGGACACGGTGAAGGAGCTTGAGTTCGCTCGGTCCACCGTGGTTGTGTCGGAGGAGTTGGAGTGCGAGAGTTGCGCCGCGCACATGACGGATCTTCTCACTCTGAGGAGTAAGTATGCTGCGCTGGTAGATGAGGTGGATGAGCTCCGAGCTAGACCGCAGCTGTTGGGTGCGTGCAAGACTTGTCCTGTCTTGCAATCCGAGTTGGCAGAGAAGAATGCCAAGCTTGAGTCTTTTGAGAAGGCCGGCTCGGATAGCACTTGTGTCAAGAGGTGTGCTTTGTGTGAGGGCCTGGAGCAGGAGATGGCCAATGTGAGGCATGACAAGGTGCGTACCGAGGAGGAAAACACATACCTTCGGACCGTCTTGTCATGGGTGTCTTGTGGTGAGCCTCAGCTCGGGATGATGATCTCCCAATTCAAGCGAGCTGCTGGGGCTCCTGGTGTAGGTCTTGGCCAGAGTATTGATCTTTCAGCTTTTGGTAAGATTGGAGAGTCTAGTGGTCTGAACCCCTGTGAGAAGCCCAACTCCACCACTACTCCCAAACTAACCAAGCTTCCACCCAAAGAGCCTGCCAAGCCTGTCACCAAGGATGGAGTTGTAGTTGAACCCCCCAAGGCTCCACCCAAGAATCCACAATGGCAACCCAAGCCCAATCACCTAAAGAACAAGCTTGACACAATGCCACCCATCCGAGAGGAGTTGCCACAGAAGGGCAAGGGCAAGGTGAACCATACCCACATCCCTGCAAACCAACAACCCCCTTTGCGCGCGGTGAGGTTTCAGTGTGACTTTTGTGGGCGGGATGGTCACCTGAGTGAGTTCTGCTTTAGGCGCAGGAGAGAGGCGCGCCGAGCTAGGGAGATGCAGAACCCGGACATGTTTCACCCAGCTCGTGGTGGACATGCTCCGAAGCCTCAGGGGAGAGCTGCTAGGTCTGGAGGGAAGCATACCCAGCCTAGGCAGCAGGAGAGAGCCCCTAGGAGGGAGACTAGGCCTAGAGGTCCAGCACCTCAGTTTGTTAGGCCTAGGCAGGAGAGAGCTCCGAGGAGAGACGCTAGAGTTGAGCAGCAGGCTCCTAGGCGTAGACCTCGTAGAGAGCGTGCCCGACGGGGTCCTGCTTTTGCAGGTAACGGACCCCGTGGTGGAGGCTTTGTTGAGCGCTTTGTCCCACCGCAGGTAGAGTTTCGCGGTGAGCGCTTCTTCCCCAGCGGACCACGTTTTCCTGTGCGTGGTGATCGCTATCCCCCTAGACAGGATGGTTTTTACACTGACCGTTCTTTTGAGCAGCCGGCCCAACACTGGTTTTCTTCTTATCTTACTAACCCCAGTGTTGGACCGTATGTTCACCCTATGTCTTTTTATTGATATAGGAGGAGCGGTTGGAGGACATTTGGCTTGTGGATTCCGGTTGCTCGAGGCACATGACCGGAAATGCCAAATGGTTCTCCAGCCATAGTCCGGTCGCCGGAAAAGAGTACATAACCTTCGGCGACAAAGGTAAGGGCAAGGTATTGTCCGTTGGTGCAGTGCGGGTTAATGAGCACTTTGTGTTGCGCGAGGTTGCTCTTGTTTCTAACCTGCATTTCAACTTGCTTTCTGTTTCGCAACTTTTTCGTGAAGGCTATGAGATTCGTTTCAAACCGAACCTTAGCCGGATCTTAGATCCTCAGGGTGATCTTGTATGTCTGATTTCACCCTTTGGGAATGTCTTTCGCGCGAATTTCTCAAAGTCGTTTGGATCTTCTCGCTGTCTTTTGGCTAGTCCTTCTTCTTCTGATCTTTGGAAGTGGCATAGGAGGCTCGGTCACCTGAGTTTTGACTTGCTTGCAAGACTTAGCTCACTTGGCTTAATCCGAGGATTGCCCAAGCTTTCGTTGGAGAAGGATCTAGTTTGTCATGCTTGCCGGCATGGAAAGATGGTTGCTGCTCCCCACCATCCTTTGACCAAGGTTATGACCTCGCACCCCGGAGAGCTTTTGCATATGGACCTTGTTGGTCCGGCTCGGGTGAGCTCGGTTGGTGGGAAGTGGTATGTGCTTGTTATTGTTGACGACTTTTCGAGGTATTCGTGGGTCTTCTTTTTAGTTGAGAAGTCCGAGACATTCTCCTTCGCTCGCGATCTGATTTTGCGTCTTCAGAACGAGTTCCCTTTGAACTCGATGCGAGCGATTAGAAGTGATAATGGTTCCGAGTTTAAAAATTCGGATTTTGAGAAGTTTTGTAAATGCCTTGGTTTGGAGCATCAGTTTTCTTCTCCCTATACACCACCCCAAAATGGTGTTGTAGAGAGGAAGAATCGGACCCTTGTTGAGATGGCCAGGACGATGCTTGATGAGCATAGGACTCCTAGGCGCTATTGGGCCGAAGCTATGAACACTGCATGCTATATTTCGAATCGCATTTTTCTGAGAGTGTTTTTGAAGAAGACCTCTTATGAGTTGCGTTTTGGTCGCCAGCCCAAGGTGAGTTATTTTAGAGTCTTTGGTTGCCACTGTTTTATATTGAAAAAAGGCAACCTAGACAAGTTTGAGTCTCGTTCTTCTGACGGAGTGTTTTTGGGTTATGGCACTCACACTCGAGCTTATCGTGTACTTAACCTTAACACTAACCGAGTCATGGAGACATCAGATGTCACCTTCGACGAGACTCTTGTTTCTCCTTCTTCTCGTTTTGAGCGTGCAGGTGATCACGAGGTTGGAGAGCCTCTTTTCGATGACGAGGAAGAGGGTGCTGAAGGTATAGATGATCCAGCACCCCCTCCGCCTGCCGCGCCGCCGGGAGCGGCTTCGATGACGACCCGTGGCCCCGAGACGTCTTCTTCCTGGGGGCCGTGGAATCCACCTCGCGCGGTACCTTTTGTACCCGGGGTGGAACCAGCTACTGTTGAGGGGGAGGTTACTTCTTCCCGGGAGGCGCCACGACACATCCAGCGCCAGCACCCCCCTGAACAGATGATCGGAGACATCGACGAGCGAGTTACTCGCTCCAGGTCACAGCACATCTCGCACTTTGCTCATTCTGCTTTTGTTGCGTCTTTTGAACCCCGAGATGTTGGACACGCATTGACGGATCCGGATTGGGTCAATGCCATGCATGAGGAGCTAGAGAACTTTGAGCGAAATCGGGTTTGGGTTCTAGTGCCACCACCTCCTGACTGTAAACCTATTGGGACAAAATGGGTATTTAAAAACAAGCAAGGAGAGGAGGGCCACATTGTGAGAAACAAGGCCCGGCTTGTAGCGAAGGGTTATAGTCAGAAGGAGGGGATAGATTATGAGGAGACCTTCGCTCCTGTAGCTCGTTTGGAGGCTATTAGGATACTCTTGGCTTATGCTGCATCCATGGGTTTCAAACTTTTTCAAATGGATGTCAAGAGTGCCTTCTTAAACGGCTACATTGAGGAGGAGGTCTATGTCCAGCAACCCCCCGGTTTTGAAAATCCCAAGTTTCCAAACCATGTCTTTAAACTCCACAAAGCTTTGTATGGTTTGAAACAAGCCCCTAGAGCCTGGTATGAGAGATTAAAAACCTTTTTGCTAGCTAAGGGTTTTAAAATGGGATGTGTTGATAAAACGCTCTTTCTCCTCAAGCAAGGCAAAGATACTCTCTTGGTCCAAATTTACGTGGATGATATCATTTTCGGTGGTTCTTCTCACGCTTTGGTTGCCAAGTTTGCAGATACTATGAGCAGGGAGTTCGAGATGAGCATGATGGGCGAGCTGACCTTCTTTCTCGGGTTGCAAATTAAGCAATCCCGAGAGGGGACGTTTGTGCACCAGGGCAAGTACACGAGGGACTTGCTGAAGCGGTTCGACATGGGTGAGGCCAAGCCTCTTCCGACGCCCATGTCGACGACGACTGCCCTGGATGCCGACACGGATGGAGAACCAGTGGACCAGAAGGAGTACCGCAGCATGATTGGATCGCTGCTCTACCTGACGGCGACACGGCCGGACATTCAGTTCGCCGTGTGCTTGTGCGCGCGCTTTCAGGCTTCGCCACGCACTTCTCACCGTCAGGCGGTGAAGCGCATCTTCAGGTACCTTCGTTTCACGCCTGAGTTCGGGATTTGGTATTCTGCTTCTTCCACCCTCTCGCTTTGTGGCTTTTCTGATGCTGATTTTGCTGGTTGTCGCATTGAGCGCAAGTCCACTTCTGGGACTTGCCAGTTTATTGGGTCTTCTCTTGTATCGTGGTCTTCTCGCAAGCAGTCTAGTGTCGCTCAGTCTACCACGGAGGCTGAATATGTTGCTGCGGCTAGCTGCTGTTCCCAGTTACTCTGGATGATGGCCACTTTGCGTGATTTTGGTTTGAGCTTTACTCGAGTTCCTTTGCTTTGTGACAGCACGAGTGCCATTAGCGTTGCTAAGAACCCCGTGCTTCACTCGAAAACCAAACACATTGATGTGCGCTTTCATTTCTTGCGAGACCACCAGGAGAAGGGTGATATCGACCTTCGCCATGTCGATACTCATCACCAATTGGCTGATATTTTCACCAAGCCTTTAGACGAATCAACCTTTAATAGGTTGAGGGGTGAGCTTGGTGTGTGTTTCCCCTTTTAGATGGGGGAAGCATTTTGAGATGTACAGACTGACTCTTTTATTTTGAGGCTCTTTTCTTTTGAGTTTCTTGAGTCTTTCCAATTGGTATCTTCTTTCTTTCAGTTTTGTGTCGGGCATACGCATTTACATTCTGAGCTTCATGTCTATATTCACTAGAATGTAATTATGCTCTTGTTAGTATTGCTCCGATACTTATGATGATACTTGTAGCTTATGCTCCTTCTGATCACTGTTACATGTTATGAGCGAGCTATTTTTGGAATGGTGAATTATGCCTAATGTATATAAATCTGAAAATGTTCACCATTGAGATATGCAACTAGCATGTGTAGGGTGTGTTGAGTCCATTCCTGCTTTTCATATATGCTAGGTTGCTATGTCTCTAGTTCTGAGTCATTCACTTGCTTGGTTGTTCATAACTTGCTTAAAATCTGAACCAAGTATTGTTGAATTGAAAAGATCGAGATGGGATTGCTTGTCAACACCTCATGGTATTGAGACTGTTTCTCATTGCACCTTGAGTTAAACTTGAGCCATGTAGTGTATGACCGAAACCGTTGCTTTAAGCTTCTGATTGCTTCGGCATAGGCTTCGCACGGTTGAAAAGTTAGGCATTGACAAGCTTTCAACCTCTCGCAATCACATGCTAAAAATGAACTTGTGAACTCCTTTACCGCTGCAACTCCGATATGAATTTGAAATCACAAGTATATACTTCATTCCTATGCATGATGATTGAACTTTGCTAGGGGTAGTTCACCTTGTATATATGCTTAGCACTTGTTTGGATTCCTTCTATACATGTCTAGTGCTATGTTGATGGTGACTATCCTTTTGGCTTAAAACTGCTCACATGCTCATATGCTTCATATTTCGTATAAGTGATCAGTTTGAGCCTTTGCTATTTGAGTGCTTAATTGAGATGTTGGAGCTATACTGATTAGAGCATCTTTGCACTCTTTTGACTATATCCTTGAAGCTCCTAACTTGCATTTTGACTTCATATGCATTGTGGAAGGAGATCTTGTGTTCAGGGGGAGTTTATGTGAAGAGAGTTGCTTCTCCGATACCTTTTGGCCTTGATAAGTGCATTTTCAACTAGGGGGAGAAATTTACGCAAATCATATGCCCTGAAAATTTTTTGTCCTAGTTGCTTGCATTTGTCGAGGGGGAGTTTGCTAGTTGTGTTGAGCCTGTTCTACCTCTTCTTGAGGGCTAGCCTTGCTTTGCTTGGTTGCGTCAAGCCGTTGCCCATGTCTTTGGGGACCAAGTTTTTGCTTCATCCACTTGACCTTCTTCGGCTCTTGTTAAGGCTTCTGGGTCATTTGGTTGGGTTTTCTCTTCCCACTCCTTCCTACCTCCTTCTTCTTATTCATGATTTGTTGTGGAATTGACAATGCACTCATCAAGGGGGAGATTGCGGATACATGGGTGTATGCCGAGTCTCTGTGTGATGAGTGATTGTCAATGGAGATGATGCGCATGTTCTTTGGCTTGTGTTGTGCAGGTGTCGAGCACGGAGACAGTGATCGATGGCGGGTGAAGGTCAAGTTGCGACGTGCCGTGCCGACGGACCGGGCGCGATGAAGGATGGGCGTGCCGTGCGGCGGACGTGCCATGCCGATGTATCGGACGGTGAAGGGCGGACGTGGACTTGGACTGATGGACTGGAGGCCGGAGGATCAGCTGTGGTGGCTGGCAGCCTGCGACAGCGACAAGCGGAGAAGTGCGATCATGTCGGTGGAAGGGGTGCACAGGCGGTGCATCCCCTCTACGACGCCGGTTTGTTGGTAGAGCCCGGGAAAAACCAACGGTGGACGGTTTCCAGGTTTGGGCCTCAAAACCTGGGTGCTGGGTTTCCAGGTTGAGCCACAAAACCTGGGCGCGACGGTTTCCAGGTTGAGCCTCAAAACCTGGGCGTGGGCCGGTTTCCGAGTTTGGGCCTCAAAACTCGGGCGCGGACGGTTTCCGAGTTTGGCCACAAAACTCGGGCTGGAGGCTGGTTTCCCGGTTTGGGCCTCAAAACCGGGGGCTGATGGAAAAGGCTGGTTTCCCGGTTTGGGCCGCAAAACCGGGGGTGCAGAGTGGTGGCGGCACGTGGCGGCGATCTGAAGGTTGCGTGGAGGCGACGCGGAAGACCGTGCGGGCGTGGCCGTCGGATCTACCTACCACCAGCGGGTGGACTAGAATAGCCTTAGGGTTAGGCTGGTCTGCTCTGTAAATACAGTAGTGAGGGGTAGAGTAGGAAATAGACTTAGGCTAGGTTAGTATAAGTAGTCCAGGGGAGACACCCTCCTCCCTATCTCAATCTCAGTTAGAGCTTTCATTTCCTAGGGTTTCCACTCTCCCACACCCCTGCTTTAGCTAGTTGAGATCCGCAGAGAGACTCCACTCTGTGTACTGTTGATTCGAGGAAGTGAGGCCGTATCCTCACCTTGGATCCCATCTCTTGGTGTCAATTCGCGTTTTGATTTCATGTTCATCATGTTCTTCGCGGATTGCTTTGTGCCTTGAGTTTTCCCGTCGCTTGATCTTTGTGCTCGGTCCATCTTTCACGATTCCATTTGAACTGAGTTGCTCTAGATCGTGAGGCACTTCTTTCCACCGAAAGAAATCATCTCTAACCTCACGGTCTAGGAGATCGATCAAGTTTTAGTTTCGGGTCTCTTTTTCTTCTTTCCCCCGAATTCCTTCGATTCACCGATTTGGAGTTAGGTTCGAGCCATGATCTCTTAGAGATAGCTCACTAACCTCCTTGTGACTCCTCAGATCGAATCCCAAGCCTAGAGCACTTGATTCGGAGGAGATCGGGTTGAATCACCGGAGTTTCAGTGCAGTCGCGGGGTGACCGGACGCTCTGTCGAGCTGACCGGACGCACGCTTTCAGAGTCCGGTCGTTGAGCACGGCGCCAAGCTTTTCTGCGTACTGACCGGACGCTCTCGACCGGACGCTCTGTTTGCATTTCGACCGGACGCTACGCTTGCACTGTTCCCGTGTCATTGTCTCATCTGACCGGACGCTCAGTGAACGACCGGACGCTTGAGTTCCGTGCGTCCGGTCGCGAACAGAGAGCTCCCAGAGCTGTTTTCTGACGACCGGACGCGTCCGGTCCCTGCTGACCGGACGCAGGCCAGAGTCCGGTCGCTGCAGTTTCGCGCGTCTTCGTTCGCGGTTCGTTCGTTCTTGATCTGATTTGAGTTCCGTCTTTTGGGTTGGCTTTCTAGGGTTGTCTAGTGTCCCGCTGTGCTTCTAGGAAGCATCCACCCTACATCTAGGGTCGTGGACATTAGCAAGCTCTAGGTTTCGCTTTTGGGGTTGATCTTGGGACAGTGGCATCTAGTTTCCGAAAGGAAATTTTTGAAGCTCCCATTCACCCCCCCTCTGGTCGCTTTCGGGTAGCTTCTCGGTCCTTCATGCTCCAGTGAAGAGGGCTGTCAGGAACACATCTAGCAAGAGCATTCTTCAGGCTGCAAAGCTCCAAAGCTCTCAAATGGTCATTACCTCATATGAGGAGTATCAATCAATGAAGAACTCTCAATGTACTCTGGAGCTAGAGCTGAAAAATCTGGAAGAAGAAAAGGCCAATCTGGAAGTTCGACTAGCCCAAGTAACTGCTGACATTCAATCTCGCAGTTCCCAACTCTTTAGATTGCCAGACGCGCTTGAAGGTGTCTCATCCATGGTGACAAAATCCTTACTCAAGGATCAAGACCTTGACCAAAAACTCACCAGGATCCAACACGAAGAGGACGAAGATCAGAAGATTCTAGACCACGTCCAACAAGTGAAGATGGCAGCCTTGAGTGCCCTCACCGAATTCCTGAATGCCGGAGCATCATTGTAATGAACCCCGAGCTTCAAACACTTGACTTGTATATAACATATCCGTGCACTATGTAACTCAGCTCCCTTTCCTTGCAACCCATCCGGCCAGTCATTAAGCACTTTCGGCAACTACTTCTATCCAATCACCAAGTTGGCCGAACGAGGATACAGCCGAAAACTCAACCTATTGAGAACACGACTTATCCCATTGGTCGCGGCCCATTCATTGTGAGAACCCATTTGACCAATTTCTTAGTACCGCGTGTATTCCTGCGTTTTTGTGCTAAAGGCGACACATGCCATGCCGGCTGTTTTCTGCTCTAAGGGCGATAGACTCTATCGGCCATTTTTTGTGCTAAGGGTGATACAACCTTGTATCGGCCGTCGGTGCCCGCTAGTCCTTGATTCCGTTATGCACCGACCTCCACGCTAGGATGAAATCTCTTTAGATAACGTCCATTAATTGCCCTAGCAAACTCTTCTCCTTGGAGGGTTTTTAGAATGTACGCATTACCCGGAGCACGTCTCAGTATTCGAAAAGGTCCTTCCCAGTTAGGGGACCATTTGCCGAATGCCTTATCTTTGGTACCGATTGGCAAGACAATTTTCCAAACCAAGTCTCCTTCTTCGAATCTTTTTTCTTTCACTTTCGAATTGTAGTACTTGGCAACGCGTATCTTGTTCTTCTCAATATTTTCCAAGGCCTTGAGACGAATCAAATGCAAATCTTCTAGCTCATCCATCATTAAATCTTTGTAATTCCCTCTGGTTAGATCGTTCTGCAATGTAACTCGTCTTGACCCCGATCGCAATTCCCATGGTAACACTGCGTGATGCCCGTAGACCAACTCGTATGGCGACGTCTGAGTCGACCCATGACAAGCCATTCGGTAAGCCCACAAAGCTTCGTTGAGTACCAAGTGCCACCTTTTAGGCTTCTCTTCGATCTTCTTTTGAATGATTTTAATCATGATTTTGTTAGAAGCCTCTGCCTGTCCATTGGCCTGTGCATAGTAAGGAGAGGAATTATATAGCTTAATCCCCATCCCTTCGGCAAAGCCACAAAACTCCGAGGAAGTGAACTGAGTTCCTTGATCGGTAGTGATGGACTGAGGGATGCCGAATCGGTAAATGATGTGCTCCCTGACAAAGGACACCATGCTCTCTGATGTCACCTTCTTCAATGGGATGGCTTCAACCCACTTAGTGAAATAATCTGTGGCTAACAAAACAAACTTATGTCCCTTGCTAGATGGAGGGTGAATCTGGCCGATCAAATCAATGCCCCATCCTCTGAAAGGCCAAGGCTTAATAATCGGATTCATGGCCGATGCTGGGGCCCTCTGCACATTGCCGAATCGCTGGCAATCCTGACAACCTCTGTAGTACTCAAAGCAATCTTCGAGCATAGTCGGCCAAAAATATCCAGTCCTCCTGATTAACCACCTCATACGGTGAGCCGACTGGTGTGCACCACATACGCCTTCGTGCACCTCATACATCAGTTTCCTAGCCCCGTCTTGGTTCAGGCATTTAAGCAAAACCCCATCTATGGATTTGTAGTACAATTGATTGTCCAAGAGCATGAACTTGAGAGCCTTGTACCTGAGTTTTCGGGAGACCTTCTTGGACGGGTCCCTGAGGTAATTGGCAATGTTGTTTCTCCAGTCTTCAATTGCCTGATTATCACCTGGGACTGCTTGATCATCTTCTGGGGTTGCTCGCTCTTCCTCAAGTGCAAAAATGTTTTGATTTTCCCTATACCCGGATGCTGCCTGAGCCAACTGGTTTGCTTCTTTGTTTTGCCCCCTAGGAATATGTTGCAAGGTTGCCGACCGGAACTGTTTGAGGAGCTCTTGGCAACCTTCGAGATATTCCTGCAGCGTGTCGTTCTTGCACTCGTATTTGCCAGTCAATTGCTTGATCACCAATTCCGAGTCACCGAAGATCTCCACGGCGTCTGCCTTAATGTCCACAAGCAACCGCAGCCCTCTGAGCAGCGCTTCGTACTCTGCTTGATTGTTAGTTACCGGGTACTCGATCGGTATAGAGTACTTGAAGGGTGCCCCCTTGGGAGAAATCAACACGATCCCGACTCCACCACCTTTGCTGCACGAGGATCCATCAAAAAACAATGCCCAAGGGATAATGGTTACCATGTTAGCATTAGGATCACGATGGTGAGTGACAAAATCAGCCATAATCTGGCTTTTAACAGCCTTTGCCGATTCAAAACGCAAATCAAATTCAGAAAGAGCTAAAACCCATTTATCGATCCTCCCACTTAAAATTGGCATTGATAACATGTGCTTGATTACATCAAACTCTGATACTACCACGCATTCGGCATTCAGTAGATAGTGCCGAAACTTAGTACAGGAATAGAAAACACACAAGCACAACTTTTCCGTAGCCGAATACCTTGTTTCGGGGTCCAGTAGCTTTCGGCTAAGATAGGCTACGACTCTCTCTTTTCCTTCGAATTCTTGCATGAGGGCCGACCCTATCATTAGGTTGTCGGCCGCCACGTACAACTTGAAAGGCTTGTCGAGTTGTGGTGGAACCAACACTGGTGGCGCCTTCATGTATTCTTTGATTTCATTGAAAGCCTTCTGTTGCACGTCACCCCACACGAACTCCTGATCTTTCTTGAGCTTCAACAGTGGAGAGAATGCTAACACGCGCTCGGACAAGTTGGATATGAACCTCCTGACAAAGTTGATCTTGCCGAGCAGTGATTGCAGTTCCTTGAGATTGGTCGGCGGCACTACCTTGTCGATTGCTTCCATGCTCTTTTTGCCAACCTCGATACCTCTTTTGTGGACTAAGAATCCCAGAAACTCACCGGCCGACACCCCAAATGCACACTTGGTTGGATTCATCTTCAAACCATGTTTCCTTGTGCACTCCAGGGTCTTCCTTAAATCGGCTAAGTGTCTTTCTTTGCTTCTCGACTTGACTACCACATCATCAATGTATATCTCTACCACTCTGCCGATCAACTCATGAAATATGTAATTCATTGCCCGCTGGTAGGTTGCACCAGCATTTTTCAAACCAAAAGTCATGACAACCCATTCAAACAACCCTAAATGGCCAGGGCACCTGAAGGCGGTCTTTGCCACGTCCTCTGCGGCCATGAAGATCTGGTTGTATCCCGCATTGCCGTCCATAAAGCTTATAATTTCAAAACCGGCTGAAGCGTCTATTAGCAAATCGGCCACTGGCATCGGATAACAGTCCATAGGAGTGGCTTTGTTGAGGTTCCAGAAGTCGATGCAGACTCTCATCTTCCCGTTCTTCTTGTACACCGGGACAATATTGGAGATCCATTCCGCATATCGACACGACCGAATGAATTTAGCTTCTAGTAATCTTTCCACTTCCTTTTTCACGTCGGCCAATACCTCCTCCTTGTAGATCCTGCGCGGAGGTTGTTTGTATGGGCGGTATCCAGGCTTGATCGGCAGTTTATGCTCAACAATGGACCGATCTAATCCGGGCATCTCTGTGTAGTCCCACGCAAAACAGTCTTTGAACTCCTTTAAAAGATTTACTAGTAGCAATCTGAAATCAGGGTCCAAATTAAAACTTATGAACATCGGCCTTTTTTTACTTGCGTCGCCAACATCCACTTCTTCCAGCTGGTCGGCCGATGCGAAGCCACGTCCCAGTTTGCCCTCGCTGCCGTCAGTTGGGTTGTCCATCTAAAAGAAGCTTTGGGAGCCGATTGCTTGGATCGGCTGTTGATCCCTGCCGTAGACGTTGACAGGACCCTCTCCCCACACGCGATCGGAGAAGCAGTCTACCCCGTCGAATTCCCAGTAGGTGGGCTCAATGGTGGCAACACTCACCGAGTCGTCAGCTTGGACAATCTCGATGTCATCTCCAACCCACTGTATGAGTATTTGATGCATGGTTGAAGGTATGCAGCAGTTGGCGTGGATCCAATCCCTGCCCAGAAGCAGGCTATATGCCCCCTTGCCATCAATGACAAAGAAAGTCGTAATGAGCGTCTTGGATCCAATCATTAGTTCCACGTGCACGGCACCCCGAGTGTCGGAGGGATTGCCGGCAAAGTCACGGAGTATCATATCTGTTTTGAGTAGGTCTTCATCGTTCATGCCCAGCTTTGTGAACGTGGCGTAAGGCATGATGTTGATTGCTGCGCCGCCGTCAACAAACATCTTGGTTAGCGGCTTCCCGTTGACGTACCCCTTAACATACAACGGCTTCAAATGCCGATGCTTGGCTGGCTTGTCAAATGCTGCCTTCTGAGACAACATGAGCTGTGCCGCGAGCTCGTCGTGCTCGGCCTCGTCGGAATCCGAATGCACCTCGTCCTGTGCCCCCCGGCCGGCAGGAGCCATGAACTCCAGGGGAAGGAAGAAAGTCATGGCCACGTCAGCGCCCTTGTCGGTGTCATCTAGTTTTTTCTTCGGGCGCCATTCTTGCTTCTTCCCATTGGCGGCTGCTTCTTCCAGCTCCCTGTTCCGGAGGCGTTGCACTCTCCTTTTCTGGCTTTTTCTGAGCCCTGGTGGGCACCACTGCCCCTTTTGCCATCTATATGGGCGAGGCTGTGCCTCCTCGCCGTCGTCCTGGTGGTGCCCCCACTCTCGATCGGCATATCTCTTAGCTTGCCGGCCCGGGCTTTCCGTTTTCAGGCGCCGATCGCTCATCGGGATGCGAGCTCCCAACCTTTCGTGAATGGGACGGCGGTTGACCCGATCCTGCCTATACCCCCTGTACTGATCGCTGCATTCGGGGCAGTTGTTGACGGCAGGCAGTTTCAAGCCTTCGTTCCAGCAGTGGCGAAAGAACGGGCAGCCCCAGTGCTCTTGCTCCCGCTCTTGGCGGTGTTCTTGTTCCCAACGATGGGCCTGTTCTCTGTGGTAAGCCTTCTCCTCCAGACGATACCGGTGCACTCCCGTGTGATCGTCTTCACGCTGGTATTCCTCTTCGAGTTCTCGCTCTTCGCGTTGGAGACGCCTCTGCTCCTTCTCATTTTGTCGGCGCCATTTGTTGAGGAGATCTCTGTGGGTAGGCCTGCGCCTGGAAGATGACTCTCCGTGCTCGTATCGGCTACTCGCGGCTTGGGCGTGCTGTCGGAGCTCATCGCCAGTGATTTGCCGATCGGGATCCACTGCGCCAGACTCGTGCGCCCTGCTGGAGGTGAGGACTTTGACCTTGCCCTTGCCTCTGGGATCCTCCGGGGCTACCATGTTCACTGAGACGAACACGGAGTTTTGGGCGAAAGGGTTGGCATCGATCTTCATCTTGCCATTGAACTTGATGTGCCCATCCTGGATGGCCTTCTGGATCCTTGCCCTGAACACACGGCAATCATTAATAGAATGAGTGTTAGTGTTATGGAAGCCGCAGTATTTCTTGTCTTTAACCCCTCCAGGACGCAGCATCGGGTGATCCGGGGGTAGCCTGACTCTCCCTTCGGCGACCAGAAACTCGAAGAGCTTGTCGGCCTTGGTGACGTCGAAGTCATATGCCCCTTTCTGCTGGCGCAGCCACTGCTTGTTGGCCTGGGTCGGCTCTTTATCCCAATTGAGTTCTGCAGCGGCCACCTCGTCTTCGGCATCGGTATAGTCATCGGCTTCGTCCAAGAAAGCCTGATACATCTGGGCCGCGACATTGTCCTTCTGGAAGCGCCCTTCCCTCCGGAAGCCTTGCACTTGGATAGTCATTTCATTCAGCCGGCGAGAGAGATGACCCAGGTCTTCAAACTCCTGGCCGAAGAGCTTGTCTCTGATGCTCGGGAGCATGCCTGCCACAGCCAATGGTGGAAGCTGGTCGTCCGGCAGGTACATGCCGAAGCACTGGCTCTTGACTTCCCTAAACCTGCGCAGGTAGTCCTGCGGCGTCTCATTTGGCCTCTGGCGCACATACATGATGTCCACCAGCTTCTTCTCCTTGGTGCCCGTGTAGAAGTGCGTATGGAACTTCTGTTCCAAGTCTGCCCAAGAGAGAATAGAGCCCGGTGGCAGAGACGTGAACCAAGCGAACGCCGGCCCAGTGAGCGATGATGGGAAGTACCGAACCCTGAAGGCATCCTCGGTATTGGCCTCTCCAAGCTGGAGCAGATAGCGACTGATGTGCTCCACCGTGCTAGTGTCGTCTAAGCTGGAGAACTTGGACAGGTCTGTCGGCACTTTGACTCTGGGCGGCAGAGCCACACGGTGGAACCATTCGGGGAACGGAGATCTGTAAGCATGAGTACCCTTAGGCTTCAGGCCGAAAGTGCGCTGCATCATATCTGCCATCCTCTCTAGCATGACATCGACATTAGAATCGGCGGTCTTCTCGGCCGTCGGCTTCCCGTATCCTGGGTGTGGGGCACCCTCTATGTTGTGAGGCTCAAGCATCTCATGGTACCCATTTCCATAGTAGTCCCTTATGAGCCTATAGGTTTGCGGGGAGATCTTGCGTGTTGACTCTGGCGGCTGACCCTTAGTGCCGAACGTGAGCTGCCCCATGGTCGGCAATTGGCCTTCTGGCGTGTGCTTCTCCTGAATGGTCATCCCGCTTGATTGAGCCTTAGGCGGGGTCTCCTCACCGGCAGCTCCTGCCCCCTTGAGGTGATTCGGCAGATTGAAAAGATGTGGTCCTGCTATAGGGCCAAACTCGGCCTCCATAAGCTCATCGGCCTTTGGGCCGAATTGGGCGATCATGATGGTGCGGAAAGTGTTGAGAAACGCCCCATGCATGCGACCGATGGCACCAGAGACAGCTTCGTTGATCATATGAGACATTTTCAACACTGCCTCCGCTTCCTCGGGATCATTCGGGTTGGGCTGGACGGGCTTCGGCAGATCGTGCAAACGGCGAACCTTCCCGCTTTTGTTCTTGGAAAAGGCTTCTAGGCACTTGGCCTGGAATTCGGCACAAGCATCATCCACCTGCTCTCTGTACTCGTCGGGTAATTCAGTGAGCTGCACCTGCACGAGCCCCGCCTTGTTGCTAGCCTCGGCTTCAGCGACGTCGACCATCGCTGCAGGGAAAAGGGTGTCCCACCGGGCGTGCCAAAAAGTGTGTTGGCACCAAAAGTGACGCACTGTGCCAATCACACAGCAAGCCGGAGAAGCTGGCTTCAAATGTGGCCCGGGTGCTCAGAAGTCCGGTGTGTGCCAGTCAGTTTGCCCTGCAACTAACAAGGGAGATAAACTGTTAAATACAAAGCTGGAACGTGCCGGGTATGACCAGACAGTTCCAAGATGTACGGCCCTGAAGCCACTTACGACGACATATAGCTAGGAAAGCTATCTGCCAACAGGTTTAGAAGATCATTCGGCAGTATGAACGAAGTTACGTGAGTAACGAATTGCCGAATACGTTTGCATGGGAATCGTACTTGCATGATGTATTAAATATAAGTTAAAACTTAACCAATCTCAGTTGTACAACCGAGTTGGGGTCCATGGGGATTGAACATACAAGCTAAGCATGACTAAACCAATCTAAAGCCTGCGCCTGCCGCACGACACCTAGCCTTGTCATAGATTAAGCATACTTAACATGCATGAACCCTCACCACGTGGCAATCCAGATACGATCCAATCGGCTATTATGAACAATAGATCTGCTACATAGAAGACTTTACAATAATAAACGGGAAAGGACAGAGCAGATCTATAAAAGATAAAGCCGAACCGAACAGTATCTAGATTGGGCAAAAGTGTTACGATGAAATAAACATAATAAAGCATATAACACAAGGCAACTTGATGAATCTATCAGATTTGCCAAATCTAATAGAGCCGATAACTATTTTTACTCATGACTCAATCCGCCGCACGATACAAGGCATAAGCAAAAACTTCCCGCCATAAGCTTAAATCCGCCGCACCATACTAAGCTTAACGTACGAGACTACTTGCACCATATCTAAATCCGCCGCACGATACTAGACATGATAACAAGGTTGCCGGAACTTACGGAGGTCGACGGATCGATGGCCCTCTCGAAGAACACGACGACACGACTTGGACTCGAAGACGGCACGGGGCCGGATTGGTTGTATTGATTGTGTACCTCCCATTACAATGGCCTCAGGGTTTATATTTATACCCTGGTGTTCTCTGAGTCCTAGAAGGACACGATTACAACGATAAAAACAGGAAACTATGATGTCTTCTACTCCAAGTTTCCTTCAATAACCGGCATGCGTCAAAATGACAAGATCTTATCGCCGAATCCTCTGACATGCCGCGTCTATCACCTCACGGCACAAGCCGATCGTTACCTAAAATAGCCGACCGCAGCATCGCATTGCCGAATTCATTCACTATTGCTTCCATGGCTTTGCCGTCAGATTAGCCGACCGCGCCTGATGCCTGCCGATTCCTCAGGCGGTGATCTTTCCGAACCTGTACTGGGCCGGCCCATTTGTCATAGTGCGAAAATTCGGTGTTAACACCTGGGTAGCGAACTGAGATCCACAGAGAAGACAATCATACCTCTGTGTTTGTGAGACTTTTGAGGAAGTGAGACCGTAATCTCACCATTGTAGCGTGTGGTAGCCACACGGTTGCAAATTCGTGGTTGTGATTCGCCTTTTGGTGTTGTTCTTCGCGAGTTCCTTTTTCTCCACGATTTTCCCGGTGATCGATCTCTCTACTCGTTGCGTCTTTTTTGATTCCATTTAAACCGAGTTGTTCTAGATCGTGAGGCACTTCTTTCCACCAAAGGAATTCATCTCTAACCTCACGAACTAGTAGATCGGTCGATTTTCGTTTAGAATCCAGTTTTGTCTCCCTTGCCTCGTTTTTCTTCGATTCATCGACTTGGAGATAGGTTCGAGCCATGACCTCGTACGAGTAGCTCACTATCCTCCTTGTGACTCATCTCTCTAAGTTTGAACCCTAGAGGTTTCGTTTTGGGAGAGATTGAATCGAATCGGTGGACGAACAGTGGGTTTTCGAGGTGACTGGACGCTGGGGTCGGGGTGACCGGACGCTGGACCCTGAGTCCGGTCGATGAATGTGCTTACTGCATTTTTGTTGCGAGCTGACCGGACGCTCTGTGACCTGACCGGACGCTCGATCTGTTGAGTGACCGGACGCACCTCGCTCACTGTTCATTAGGTTTCTTTTGTGCTGACCGGACGCTAGGGGTTGTGACCGGACGCCCAGTCATCGTGAGTCCGGTCCAACTCAGAGAGGTCCCAAACTGAGTTTCACCTGACCGGACGCGTTCGGTGCTCACTGACCGGACGCTGACCAGAGTCCGGTCAAGTGCAGTGCGCACGTTTTCGTCATATCTTTTGCGTTCGAGTTCCGATTTGAGATCCGCCTTTTGCGTTGGATTTCCAACTTCGTGCTCTACTGAAATTGGGCTTCTCGCTTTACAAAATAGCCTGAATCCCCCTCGCGTTGCTCGGGGGAGGTTGAGGTTACCCAAAGTTCATCCTGTCACTAGTTGACTTGCGTGAACTTGGGTGAGGGAGTTTTTGTGGTGTCCCACTGTGTTCCTAGGGAACATCCACCCAATCTCTTGGGTCGTGTACATCATTCGAGTCAGTCTTGCTTTTGGGGTTGATTCTCGGGACAGTGGCGATAAGTTTCTGAAAAGAAATTTAAAGCTCCCATTCACCCCCCCCCCCTCTGGTCGCTTTCTGGTAGCACTTTCGGTCCTTCAATTTGTATCAGAGCAGGTTAAGGATCTTCCACCTTAGCCGGTTCCAGATCCACAGAAGGTGACATGGATCGCGGTGTGGGCAAACCGCCGTTTTTTGATGGGACGAACTATGCGTATTGGAAGATACGCATGTCGGCCTATCTTCAGAGCATGGGTGCTTCTGTCTGGGATATTTGCAACAAGGCGGATTACGTGGTTTTGGCTGCTCGTGTTACTCAGCTGCAGATTGAGGAGCACGATGCCAATAGCCGAGCCTGTAATGCTCTTTTCTCCTGTTTGAGCATGTCTGAGTTTGATCGCGTCTCTCATCTCACCATGGCTCAGGAGATCTGGACTACTCTCATGCGTTTTCATGAGGGGACAACCCAGGTCAAAACCCGTCTCTACGAGTCACATAAGCGTGAGTATGAGAACTTTCGACACATGCCTGGCGAGAGCATCGAAAGTTTATTCGCTCGCTTTCAGGTGATTGTCAACAAGATGAGAGCTAACAAGGAGCTGTTGCCTTTCGACGATCATGAGAGGGCTCTCAAGCTTTTGCATACTCTCGATCGGTCGGTGTGGGACTCTAAGGTTCAGGCGATCATCGAATCGTCTAACTATGAGACTCTCACGTGCGACGAGCTCTTCAGTAAGCTCAAGTCTAGTGAGATTGATGCCATGACGAGGGCTTCTTATGAAAATCCTTTTGGCCCGTCGATGGCTTTGGTTTCTGGTTCTTCAGCTAACTCTTCTGGAGGATTTGCTTTGTCTTCTCTTCTTTCTGTCACAGAGGAGCAGCTGGAGTTCTTGGGGGATGATGAGTTGGCTTTGCTTGCCAACCGGTTCTCGCGGTTTCACAACAACCGCATGAACCATCGCCGCGGAGGAGGACGCTCGGGATGTTTCGAGTGCGGCGACCCCGACCACTTCATCGCCAACTGTCCCAAGAAGAACAAGCAAGCTTTTGGGAAGGGCGATCATGGACACAAGTACGACTCCGGCAAGCGCAAGGAGAAGTACGTCCCCGCGAAGCACAAGCGGAAGGGCGGCTTCAACAAGGAGTACATCAAGAAGAAGTACTTGGAGAAGGCCCAGGCTGAGCAGCGTGCTTTCTTTGCCACACTCAGCGACGTCGACGACTCCGCTTCCTCAAGCGATGACGAGTCCGAGAAGAGAAAGAAGATCGAGGACAAGCTGAACGGCCTCTGCTTCTTCGCTGACAACGAGGGTTTCTGCACCATGGCCCTCGGCAAGGAGGTCGACAGCCAGCTGGAGGACACCCCTCGGAACGACGACGACGACGACGACACCTCCCAAGTATCTCAGACCCCTGATGAGCTTTCTGCTGAGGTCGAGAAACTTACTGTCGCGCTTCTCAGTCAAGATAAGCTGCTTAGGCATGCTGCTAGAGAACGCAAGGAGTTTAGGCAGAAGTGGGAGGATACGGTGAAGGAGCTTGAGTTTGCTAGGTCCACCGTAGTCATTTCTGAGGAGGGTGAGTGCGAGATGTGCACCAAGCACACGACTGACCTTCTCACTTTGAGAGGTAAGTATGCTGCTTTGGTAGGGGAGGTGGATGAGCTCCGGGCTAGACCCGTGTTGTTAGGTGCGTGCAAGTCTTGTGCAGGCTTGCAGTCCGAGTTGGCAGAGAAGAATGCCAAGATTGAGTCTCTTGAGAAGGCCAGCTCGGATAGCACTTGTGTGTCTAGGTGTGTTTTGTGCGAGGGCTTGGAGATGGAGATTGGAAACGTGAAGCATGACAAGATGCAAACTAAGGAAGAAAACACATACCTTCTGACCATCTTGTCATGGGTGTCTTGTGGTGAGCCGCAGCTTGGGATGATGATCTCCCAATTCAAGCGTGCTGCTGGAGGTCCAGGTATAGGCTTTGCTCAGGGCGTTGATGCTTCTTCTTTTGGCAAGATTGGAGAGTCGAGTGGTCTTAACCCGAGTGAAAAGCCCAACTCCACCACTACTCCCAAGCTTACCAAGATTCCACCCAAAGAGCCTCCCAAGCCTAACACCAAGGACGGAGTGTATGAGGATCCTCCGAGAGCTCCACCCAAGAAACAAATGTGGCATCCCAAACCCAACCACCTGAAAAACAAGCTAGATACAATGCCACCTATCCAAGAGGAGCTTATGCCACAGAAAGGCAAAGTGATCCACACCCACAACCGTGAGTACCAACAACCCCCTATGAGAGCAGTGAGGTATCATTGTGAGCACTGTGGGAGAGATGGACACTTGATGGAGTTTTGCTTTAGGCGCAAGAGAGAGGAGCGCCGTGCCAGGGAGATGAACAATGCGGACATGTACCATCCTTTCCATGATGTGCATGTGTCGAATGTTCAGAGGAGAGCTGCTAGGCCTGGAGGACCAATGCCTCAAGGTCCTAGACCTCAGGGAGGTTTTGCCCGGTGGATCCTAGCTTTGCAGAATATGGACCCCGTGGTGGTGGCTTTGTTGAGCGTTACCCTCCACCGCATTTTGAGTATCACGATGGACGCTCTTCCCTTAGCGGACCACGTTTTTCTGTGCGTGATGATCGCTTTCCCCGTAGGCGTGCTAGGAATGGTTTTTCTACTAACCGTTCTTTTGAGCATCCGGGACAACACTGGTATTCTTCCTATTTCACTCACCCTAGTGTTGGACCGTATGCTCACCCTATGTCTTTTTATTGATGTAGGTAAAACGATTGGAGGACATTTGGTTGGTGGATTCCGGTTGCTTGAGGCACATGACCGGAAACACCAAGTGGTTCTCCAGTCTTAGTCCTGTTGTCGGAAAGGAGTTTATCACCTTCGGCGACAATAGTAAAGGTAAAGTGTTGTCTCGTGGGTCGGTGCGAGTTAATGAGCACTTTGTGTTGCGTGATGTTGCTCTTGTTTCTAACTTGCATTTTAACCTTCTTTCTGTTTCACAACTTTTTGGTGATGACTATGAGATTCGTTTTAAACCGAATCTCAGTCGTATTTTGGATCCTCAGGGCAATCTTGTGTGTTTGATTTTGCCCTTTGGGAAAATCTTTCGTGTGAATTTCTCAGAGTCTTTTGGCATTTCTCGTTGTCTTGTGGCTGGACCTTCCTCCTCCGGTCTTTGTAAGTGGCATAGGAGACTTGGACATTTGAGCTTCGACTTGCTTGCAAGGCTTAGTTCACTTGGCCTAATCCGAGGATTGCCCAAGTTACACATGGAGAAGGATCTTGGTTGCCATTCATGTAGACATGGGAAAATGGTTGCCGCTCCCCACCATCCTGTGAATCAAGTTATGACCAAACGCCCTAGAGAGCTTTTGCACATGGATCTTGTTGGTCCGGCTCGGGTGAGTTCGGTTGGGGGGAAGTGGTATGTGCTTGTTGTTGTTGACGATTTTTCGAGATATTCGTGGGTCTTCTTTTTGACTGAGAAGACTGAGACTTTCTCGTTTGCTCGCAATCTGATTTTGCGTCTTCAGAACGAGTTCCCTTTGAACTCGATGTGAGCTATTCGTAGTGATAATGGCTCCGAATTTAAGAATTTGGATTTTGAGAAGTTTTGTAACTCTTTGGGTTTGGAGCATCAGTTTTCTTCCCCCTACACACCGCCACAAAATGGTGTTGTAGAGAGGAAGAATCGGACCCTTGTAGAGATGGCCAGGACGATGCTCGATGAGCATAGGACTCCTAGGCGGTATTGGACCAAAGCTATGAACACTGCATGCTATATTTCCAATCGCATTTTTATCCGAGCTTTCTTGAAAAAAGACATCTTATGAGTTGCGTTTTGAAAGACAACCCAAAGTGAGTTACTTTAGAGTTTTCGGTTGCCACTGTTTTATACTTAAGAAAGGCATTCAGGACAAATTTGAGTCTCGTTCTTCTGACGGTGTATTTTTGGGTTATGGCACTCACACTCGAGCTTATCGTGTACTTAACCTTGATACTAACTGAGTCATGGAGACATCCGATGTCACCTTCGACGAGACCATGGTTTGTCCTTCTTCTCGTTTTGAGCGTGCAGGTGATCATGAGGTCGGTGAGCCTCTTTTTGATGACGAGGACGAGGGTGTTGAAGGGATGGATGATCCAGCACCTCCTCCACCTGCTGTGCCGCAAGGAGCGGCTTCTACTACGACTCACGGCCCTGATCTCTCTTCTTCGACTTGGGGGCCGTGGGATCCGCCGCCTCGGGCTGTACCGTTCGTACCCGGGGAGGCACCAGCTGCTGTCGAGGGGGAGGTATCTTCAGCTCGGGAGGCGCCACGACACATCCAGCGCCAACACCCGCCTCGACAGATGATCGGCAGCATCGACAAACGTGTCACTCGGTCCAGGTCACAACAAATCTCTCACTTTGCTCATTCTGCATTTGTTGCTGATTTTGAACCCCGAGATGTTGAACACGCTTTGACGGATCCGGATTGGGTCAATGCCATGCATGAGGAGTTAGAAAATTTTGAGAGAAATCGGGTTTGGGTTTGGGTTCCACCTCCTCCAGACTGTAATCCTATTGGGACAAAATGGGTTTTCAAAAACAAACAAGGAGAGGATGGCCACATTGTGAGGAACAAGGCCAGACTTGTAGCCAAGGGTTATAGTCAGAAGGAGGGGATAGACTATGAGGAGACTTTTGCTCCTGTAGCTCGTTTGGAGGCTATTAGGATACTCTTCGCTTTTGCTGCATCCAAAGGTTTCAAACTTTTTCAAATGGATGTCAAGAGTGCCTTCTTAAACGGCTACATAGAAGAAGAGGTGTATGTTAAACAACCCCCGGTTTTGAAAATCCCAAGTTTCCAAACCATGTTTTTAAACTTCACAAAGCTTTATATGGTTTGAAACAAGCCCCTAGAGCCTGGTATGATAGGTTGAAGACCTTTTTGCTAGCTAAGGGTTTTAAAATGGGATGTGTGGATAAAACGCTTTTTCTCCTCAAGCAAGGCAAAGACACTCTCTTAGTCCAGATTTACGTGGATGATATCATTTTCTGTGGTTCTTCTTACGCTTTGGTTGCCAAGTTTGCAGATCTTATGAGCAGGGAGTTCAAGATGAGTATGATGGGCGAGTTGACTTTCTTTCTCGGATTGCAAATTAAGCAATCTCGAGAAGGGACGTTTGTGCACCAGGGCAAGTATACCAAAGACTTGCTGAAGAAGTTCGATATGGGTGAGGCCAAGCCGCTTCCAATACCCATGTCGACCACGACGGCCCTGGATGCGGATGAGGAGGGAGAAGTTGTGGATCAGAAGGAGTAACGAAGCATGATCGGGTCGCTGCTCTACCTGACGGCGACACGCCCGGACATTCAGTTCGCGGTGTGCCTTTGCGCACGCTTTCAGGCGTCGCCGCGCACTTCTCACTGTCAGGCGGTCAAGCGCATTATGAGGTACCTTTGTTTCACACCTGAGTTCGGGATTTGGTATTCAGCTTCCTCCACCCTCTCCCTTTGCGGTTTTTCTGATGCCGATTTTGCTGGTTGCCGACTTGAGCGCAAGTCCACTTCTGGGACTTGTCAGTTTATTGGTTCTTCTCTTGTATCTTGGTCTTCTCGCAAGCAGTCTAGTGTCGCTCAGTCTACCATAGAGGCTGAATATGTTGTTGCGGCTAGCTGCTGTTCTAAGTTGCTTTGGATGATGGCCACTTTGCATGATTTTGGTCTGAGTTTTTCTCGCGTGCCTTTACTTTGTGACAGCACGAGTGCTATTAGCGTTGCTAAGAACCCTATGCTGCATTCTAAGACCAAACACATTGATGTGCGCTTTCATTTTCTGCGAGACCATGTTGAGAAGGGTGATATCGACCTTCGCCATGTCGATACTCATCATCAGTTGGCTGATATTTTTACCAAGCCTCTGGACCAATCAACCTTTAATAGGTTAAGAGGTGAGCTTGGTGTGTGTTTCCCCTTTTAGATGGGGGAAACATTTTGATTCTTGTATCATAGACTGACTCTTTTTTGTTTGTCTTGTTTTTAGTATCTGATAGGTTAGTCTCTGTATTTCATCATGCATCTTTACTTTCTAAGCTTCATGTATATAATCTTTAGAATGTAATTATGCTCTATCTAAGTATACTCCGATGCTATATGATGATGCTTGTAGCTTATGCTCTTTCTGATCACTGATACATGTTGTGAGCTGAGCTATTTTTGGTGAACTTGCTTAATGAACATAAAACTTGAAATTGTTCACCATTGAGATATGCAACTAGCATGTGTAGAATGTGTTGAATTCACTTGTGCTTTTCATATATGCTAGGTTGCTATGTCTCTAGTTCTGAGTCTTTCACTTGCTTGGTCTATTCATATTCTGTTATAATTTTGAACCAAGTTTTTTAAGTAAATTAAAAAGATCGAGACGGGATTGCTTGTCAGCACATCACGGTATCGAGACTGTTTCTCATTGCACTTTGAGTTAAACTTGAGCCGTGTAGTGTATGACCGAAACCGACGCTTTAAGCTTCTGATTGCATATGCATAGGCTTAGCTCGGTTGAAAAGTTAGGCAATGACAAGCTTTCAACCTCTCGCAGTCACATGCTGAACTCTAAACTTGTGTAATTTCACCGCTACAACTCCGATTAAAATTTGAAATCACAAGTATATGTTTCAGTCTGCAGCATGATGATTGAACTTTGCTAGGGGTAGTTCACCTTGTATACATGTTTAGCACTTGTTTGACTTCCTGTCTATACATGTGAAGTGCTGTTTTGATGGTGAATACCGTTTGGCTAAAACTGCTCACTTTGCTCATATGTTCATATTTCGTATTTGGTGATCAGTTTGAGCCTTTGCTAGCATGTTGTGAATGTTGTTGAGTCATCGGATCAGAACTGTGTAGAGCATCTTTTCATTCTATTGGCTATATTCCTGAAGCTGCTAACTTGCATTTTTGACTCATATGCATTTTGGAAGGGGGAGAAATTTGCTTGATGGTGCATTTTCAACTAAGGGGGAGATATATTGACAAATCATTTGATGTCCTGGTTGTATGCACTATTTGAGGGGGAGTTTACTTGTTTGATGACCGTAAGGTTTCAATTGGTTCGGAGCGTTTTTGATAGCTAGTTGTGTTGAGCCCGATAGCTAGTTGTGTTGAGCTTTTGCCTCTTTCTTGAGGGACTAGCGTACGCTTTCTAGCTCTTCAATTGGTATTGAGCTCTTCTGTTCTTGAGTTGATAACAGTTGGTATCGAGCTTTCCTGCTAGCGGTGTTGAGCCTGTTCTACCTCTTCTTGAGGGCTAGCTTTGCTTTGTTTGGTTGCGTCGAGCCGTTGTCCATGTCTTTGGGGACCAAGTTGTCTTGCTCTTTCCACTTGACCTTCTTCGGCTTTAATATGCTTTTAGGTCATTTGGTCGAGTTCTCTCTCCTTCTTTCTTCCTTCCTCTATTTCATTATGATTTGTGTGAGTAGTTGACAATGCACTCATCAAGGGGGAGATTGCGGATACATAGGTGTATGCCGAGTCTCGAGTGATGAGTGATTGTCAACGGGTTTGATGCACATGTTCTTTGGCTTGTGTTGTGCAGGTGTCGAGCACGGAGACAGTGATCGAGGGCAAGGTGAAGGTCAAGTAGAGACGTGTCGTGCCGACGGACTGGGAGCGGTGAAGGGCGGACGTGAGGCTTGGACTGAGGGACCGGTGGCCTGAGGATCAGCTGTGGTGGCTGACAGCCTGGGACAGCGACGAGTTGAGACTTGCGGGGCACGATGTTGCTTGGGTCGAGGACCTGAGTACACGTGTCGGTGGACGGGGTGCACGGGCGGTGCATCCCCT
Organism: Coix lacryma-jobi var. lacryma-jobi; assembly: GCA_009763385.1. Lineage (NCBI taxonomy): Eukaryota > Viridiplantae > Streptophyta > Magnoliopsida > Poales > Poaceae > Coix > Coix lacryma-jobi. The sequence goes on along the minus strand of CM019827.1, from coordinate 31,898,038 downwards.
CTGCAGCGTCGGTTTGGTGGTTGAGCCACAGAAAAACCACCGGGTGGACGGTTTCCAGGTTTGGGCCACAAAACCTGGGTGCGGCCGGTTTCCGAGTTTGGGCCACAAAACTCGGGCTGAGGACGGTTTCCAGGTTTGGGCCTCAATACCTGGGCGCTGGCGGGTTTCTGAGTTTGGGCCACAAAACTTAGGCGATGGATGACGGGTTTCCCGGTTTGGGCCTCAAAACCGGGGGTTGAACGTGAAGGCTGGTTTCCCGGTTTGGGCCTCAAAATCAGGGGCGGAGTCCGGGAAAAGGACAAGCAGAGCGGTGGCGGCACGTGGCGACAATCGGTGAGGTTGCGTCGAGGCAACGCTACCTGTTGTGCGGGCGTGGCCGTCGGATCATCATCATCTTCGAGTTGGTCCAGGATAGCCTTAGGGTTTGGCTGGTTCGCTCTGTAAATACTTAGGGGTAGAGTGGGAATTAGAATTAGTATAAATAGGGGGAGACACCCACCTCCCAAACTATCTCAGTCATTTGCTATTTTCCACTTAGGGTTTCCTGCTCTCCCAATCCCCTGCTGTAGCGAACTGAGATCCACAGAGAAGACAATCATACCTCTGTGTTTGTGAGACTTTTGAGGAAGTGAGACCGTAATCTCACCATTGTAGCGTGTGGTAGCCACACGGTTGCAAATTCGTGGTTGTGATTCGCGTTTTGGTGTTGTTCTTCGCGAGTTCCTTTTTCTCCACGATTTTCCCGGTGATCGATCTCTCTACTCGTTGCGTCTTTTTTGATTCCGTTTAAACCGAGTTGTTCTAGATCGTGAGGCACTTCTTTCCACCGAAGGAATTCACCTCTAATCTCACGAGCTAGTAGATCGGTCAATTTTCGTTTAGAATCGAGTTTTGTCTCCCTTGCCTTGTTTTTCTTCGATTCATCGACTTGGAGATAGGTTCGAGCCATGATCTCGTACGAGTAGCTCACTATCCTCCTTGTGACTCATCTCTCTAAGTTTGAACCCTAGAGGTTTCATTTTGGGAGAGATTGAATCGAATCGGTGGACGAACAGTGGGTTTTTGGGGTGACCGGACGCTGGGGTCAGGGTGACCGGACGCTGGACCCTGAGTCCGGTCGATGAATGTGCTTACTGCATTTTTGTTGCGAGCTGACTGGACGCTCTGTGACCTGACCGGACGCTCGATCTGTTGAGTGACCGGACGCACCTCGCTCACTGTTCATCAGGTTTCTTTTGTGCTGACCGGAAGCTAGGGGTTGTGACTAGACGCTCAGTCATCGTGAGTCCGGTCCAACTCAGAGAGGTCCCAAACTAAGTTTCACCTGACTGGACGCGTCCGGTGCTCACTGACCGGATGCTGACCAGAGTCCGGTCAAGTGCAGTGCGCACGTTTTTGTCCGTATCTTTTGCGTTCGAGTTCTGATTTGAGATCCGCCTTTTGCGTTGGATTTCCAACTTCGTGCTCTACTGAAATCGGGCTTCTTGCTTTACAAAATAGCCTGAATCCCCCTCGCGTTGCTCGGGGGAGGTTGAGGTTACCCAAAGTTCATCCTGTCACTAGGTTACTTGCGTGAACTTGGGTGAGGGAGTTTTTGTGGTGTCCCGCTGTGTTCCTAGGGAACATCCACCCAATCTCTTGGGTCGTGGACATCATTCGAGTCGGTCTTGCTTTTGGGGTTGATTCTCGGGACAGTGGCGATAAGTTTCTGAAAAGAAATTTAAAGCTCCCATTCACCCCCCCTCTGGTCGCTTTCTGGTAGCACTTTCGGTCCTTCATAATATAAATCTCCCCTTCGTCTCCATCTTCCGTCACACTCAGAACGCATCTTCTGCTCGCTTTTGCCTTCCATCAAAAACCCTCTTTCTCACCAAAAGCCTTTCCTTCTAAAAGCCTCCTTCTTTCCCCTCCAATGGCAGATAACAACCGTGGTAAGCGTCCTGCGGAGGAGGAAGTGAACTCTCGCTACCGCCCTTAGCGCCACATTAGGCATGTTTTCCTTTATGCCCAATCGATTCCAGTCTTTATCATTCCTCAAAGCTTGACTTGATTCCTTTTTCTATCTTCATCCAGGATCGACGAAGGCCCTTCCAATGCCGCCGCCACTTTGGCCCCTCCTCCAGTAGCTCCGAGTCGATGGCCGCTTGTCATTACCGTCAGATGATGGAAATGCGAAATCTTCACTCGGAGGCTACCATCAGGAACTGCCTCCTCGAAGATCATATTGCCCAACTCCAAAAGGCGTTGCAGGAGGCAGAGGCGAGGGCCTCCCGCGCTGTTCAACAATGCGCCGAGTCCGATGCACGCGTCGTTGGTCCCTCTCTTTTCCCTCTAAAGAATTTTCATTTAATTGAATCTCTTCTGCTCAGTTCTCAATGTGTCTCGTTCACTCCGCAGACTTGACCGTGCGTCTGGAAGCTCTTCAGGAGGCAAGCAACGAGGTGGCCGATTCTATGAACGCCGCCGGTGATAGCGTCGCAGAGAGGGTGACCAACATCCCCGCAAGGGTACATGAGGTCGCCCTCCATGGTGTTCGTCATGGTGCCGCCATGGCTCTCGGGGCTGCCCAAGCCTACTCCGGTCAAGACTTGGGTGGCCTTGAGGTTACTCTAGAAATAAGCCACGCCATGGAAGTGCACTTTGATGGCGTCGACAGGGCCACCGGGGAAATAGCAGAGTCCACCCTCTCTGTAATTATAGTAGATAAGGTCTTTGAGTAGCTTATTAGGATTAAGCTCTTGTATAAAACCCTCTTATGAATATAATGAAATTTTTGCTCCTTTATGATCTTCCTATGACAAGGCTCATCGAAGTCCTTTGATTTTAGAAACCTTCAAAACCATATTTTGTGCTGAAGGCGATGCCTTATTTGCATTGGCTATTTTGTTTTACCTGCTAAAGACAACACTATGCATATCGGCTATGCTCCTTTTTAGTCTGAAGGCGATATAAACATATCGGCTATCGGCTTAGGGTACCTATAATAAATCCACCCAAATACTAGGACAATACCTCTTAACATATTTCCCATTAACTGCTCTGAAATACTCGACACCCTCTAAAGTTTCATAGAAATAAGCATTGCCAGGTGCACATCTTGTAATCCGATAAGGTCCTTCCCAGTTTGGAGACCATTTGCCATATTTATTATCTTTAGTCCCAATAGGCAAGATAACTTTCCAAACCAGGTCTCCTTCATTAAACTTTTTCTCCCTGACCTTTCGATCATAATACTTAGCCACTCTTAACTTTTGAGCTCTAATATTTTCCAGAGCCTTTAGCCGATGAAAATTTAAATCATCAAGATTGTCCATCATGAGATGTTTATATTCATCAGCTTTCAAATTATTCTGATGTGATACTCTTCTGGACCCTATATTGATTTCCCAAGGTAATACAGCCTCGTGACCGTAAACCAACTCATATGGCGAACACTTAGTTGCACCATGACACACCATCCTATAAGACCATAGAGTCTCACTGAGTATTGAATGCCACTTCTTTGGATGCTCCTTGACCTTTTTCTTGATGATTTTGATTAAAATTTGGTTAGAAGCCTCGGCCTGTCCATTAGCTTGGGCATAATATGGAGATGAATTAATCAACTTGAAGCCTGTGCTAGCAGCAAAATCCTCAAACTCTTTTGATGTAAACATCTTTTCTTGATCTGTGGTAATGGTCTGAGGAACACCAAATCTGTAGATAATATGCTCCTTGATGAACTCAATTATGGTAGCCGACGAAGCTTCCTTCAAAGGAACAGCTTCAACCCATTTAGTAAAATAATCAGTTGCCACCAACACAAATTTATGCCCTTTGCTAGATGTCGGGAATATCTGGCCAATCAGATCTATCCCCCATCTTCTAAATGGCCATGGTTTCGTAATCGGATTCATGGCTGATGCCAGAGATTTCTAAACATTACCGAATCTTTGACATCCTTTATAGTATTTAAAACAATCTTCTAAGATGGTTGGCCAAAAATATCCTGCTCTTCTGATAACCCACTTCATTTTATGAGCAGACTGATGTGCACCACAAACCCCTTCGTGGATTTCCCCCATCAGAACCTTGGTCTCTTCTTGATTGATACATTTAAGAAGTACGCCATCGATTGTTTTGTGATAAAGTTGATCATCAAGAAGGACAAACTTCGTGGCCTTATATCTTAACTTTCTGGATACTTGTCGTGATGGGTTCTTTAAGTATTCGATAATCTCAATTCTCCAATCATCACTATCAGCAATCTCATTAGTTAATACCTCAACGATTTGCCGATACCCAGAAGCACTTTGGGCTAATCGATTAGCTTCTTGATTCTGACATCTAGAGATATGCTTTACGACAACAGAAGAGAAAGAATCAAGTAACTCAAGACACTTCTCATAATGCTTCCTTAAAATGTCATCTTTGCATTTATATAGGCCGAGCAATTGATTAATTACTAATTGAGAGTCTCCAAAAATCTCAATAGTCTCGGCCCTTACCTCACACAAAAGCTGAAGTCCCTTGAGAAGTGCTTCATATTCAGCTTGATTGTTAGTGGAGGTTGGATCAATTGAAAAGGCAAATTCAAAACTTCCTCCCTGAGGGGAAACAAGTACAATACCAATGCCCCCTCCTTGCTTGCAATTGGAACCATCAAAGAACAAAGCCCATGGGGTAAAATCTAAAGTCTTAATCTCTTGTTCATGATGATGAGTAACAAAATCGGCTATTACTTGACCTTTAACCGCTTTAGCCGATTCATACTTCAAGTCAAATTCTAACAATGCAAGAATCCCTTTGCTAATCCTCCCATTTAGAATAGGCATGGACAACATATGTTTAATTACGTCAAACTTTGACACTACCGTGCACTCAGGAGATAATAGGTAATGCCGAAGCTTGGTACATGAGAAGTACAAACATAAGCATAACTTTTCAACAGGAGAATATCGTGTTTCTGGATCAAGTAACCTCCTACTGAGATAGAATACCACTCTTTCTTTACCTTCGAATTCTTGCATTAAAGCCGACCCAATTGTATGATCATCAGTCGATACATATAATCTAAAAGGTTTATTCTTTTGAGGAGGAATCAAAACTGGCGGAGATTTCATGTACTCCTTGATTTCATCAAATGCCTTCTATTGCTCATCTCCCCATTTAAATTCTTGGTCATCCTTTAATTTCAATAACACCGAGAACGGTAAAATCCTGGCTGATAGATTTGAAACAAATCTCCTGATGAAATTGATTTTACCGATCAAAGATTGCAGTTGAGTCTTTGTGGTTGGTGGTACTGCTTTGTCAATTGCATCATAACTCTTTTGACCAACTTCAATTCCTTTTTCATGTACCATAAACCCCAAAAACTGACCAGCTGATACTCCAAAGGCACACTTGTGGGGATTCATCCTTAAACCATGTTTCCTTGTGCACTCAAGGGTATCTCTAAGATCCCTAAGATGCCTTTGATAATCCCTGGATTTTACAACCACGTCATCAATGTAAATCTCCACAATTTTGCCGATTAACTCATGAAAGATGTAATTCATAGCCCTTTGATAAGTTGCACCGGCATTTTTAAGCCCGAAAGTCTTGACCACCCATTCATATAAGCCTATAGCACCTGGACATCTGAATGTAGTTTTATGTATATCTTCCTCTGCCATAAAGATTTGATTATACCCAGCATTGTCATCCATAAAACTGATCACCTTATGTCCTGCTGCTGCATCGACTAACATATCTGCGACTGGCATTGGGTAGCCATCCATTGGAGTAGCTTTATTTAAATCCCTGAAATCAATGCATACTCTCATTTTTTTCATTTTTCTTATACACAGGGACTACACTAGATAACCATTTAGCATATCTACATTGCCGAATGAAGTTAGCCTCGTAAAGTTGAGTGATTTCTGTTTTCACATCAGCCATAACTTCTGCTCTAATTCTCCTCGGAGCTTGTTTTACAGGCCGACTCCCATGTTTGATGGGTAGTCGATGCTCAACCAGGGATCGGTCAAGACCAGGCATTTCGGAATAATCCCAAGCAAAACATTCTTTATATTCTTTTAATAATGTAATAAGTTCTTGCCTAAACTTGGGATCCAACTTGGCACTAATGTATGTTAACCTCCACTTATCACCATTTCCAATGACAACTGCTTCTAGTTCATCAACCGACGTAAAACCTTTACCCATTTTACTCTCATCTTCATTAACCGTACAATCCATTAAATATATTTTTTGAAGCTGACTGCTTGGATCGGCTGTTGACTATCGTCAATTGTCTTGAGAAAGTCTTCTTCAAGAATTTTCCTGGAAAAGCACTCCATGTTATCAAAGTTCCAAACATCAGGGTCTGAATAAGCAACGCTAACAGTTGAATCGGCTGGTACCACTTCCACAATGTCGCCAATCCACTGAATCACATTTTGATGCATGGTAGATGGAATGCAGCAATTGGCGTGGATCCAATCCCTTCCAAGAAGCACACTGTAGGATCCTTTTGCATCAACCACGAAGAAAGTAGTCGGCATACTCTTGCTGCCAATTGTCAACTCAACACACACAACACCTTTAGTGGCCGATACGTTGCCGGCAAAGTCGGTCAACCTCATATCGGTCTGAGTCAAGTCTTCTGTAGTTTTACCAAGCTTCCTGAAGGTGGCGTATGGCATTAAATTAACAGTTGCCCCTCCATCAACTAACATCCTGTTCAGAGGCCTTCCATCAACAAACCCTTTCAAATACAAAGCTTTTAAATGGGAATGTTTCTCAGGTTTTTGAAATGTGGCCTCTTCTGCTTGATAGACCCACTGAGCAACAAGTTCTTCACCATCAGATTCTTTTTCATGATCAGAGGATCTGAACTCAGCAGGTAGCATGAACAGAGCAGCGACATTAGCCGATGACTCACCCTTATCAGCTATTTGCTTTACTTGCCAGACTTTGGTTTTCTTCTTCTGGATTTCATCATTTCTTAGTCTTTGAACCCGTCGTTTTTGGCTTTTGGTCAAGCCACCAGGACACCATTGTCCTTCTTGCCAGGGGTGATCACGATCGACTAGTCTTACTCCAAGCCGATTGTGAACATTTTCATTTTTTACGCGCCGATCTGTCTTTTCAAATCTTAATCTTTCATGTACAGATCGGCGGTTGTCCCTCGACTGCCTATACTCCCAATATTGATCACTGCATTCTGGGCAATTACGAATAGTAGGAAGTTTTAAGCCCTCATTCCAACATTGTCTGAAGAAAGGACAATCCCAATGATTCTTCTCTTCATCCCTGATGCGCCTTTCTTCTTCTCGAGACCTCCTATACTCTTCCTCTTCAAGCCACTCCTGATACTCTTGCTCATCCCTTTCCCTTTGCATCTGGCTCCTTTCTTTTTGATGTTGCCACTTGTTCAACAAGATCCTAACAGCTGGACGTCTTCTTGTTTCACCAGCTTTTGAAGTCTCAGGTTGACCATGCTGATCAGCATTCTTCTTTTCTTTCATCTCCTGATACTCCTTGGCTGTGAGTTGCTTCTTTGGATCAATCGTTCCAGCTGCCCTGGCTTTGTTAAAAGTCAAAACTTTGATCTTGTTCCGAGGTGCAGGAGTCACCATGTTCTGTGGAAAAGGATGTCCATTGATGCTCATGCCTTTGGCCTTTTCTAGGCCAATCCTTCCTTTAACGATAGCCCTCTGGATCATATCTCTGAAAACTCGGCAATCGTTAGTAGAATGAGTACCAGAATTATGGAATTTGTAGTACCTTTTATTTTTGAGCTCTTCAGCCAATGGGATAGTATGATTCCCAGTTAATTTGATTTGACCCTTCTCCAACAAGTAGTCAAATATCTTGTCGGCCTTAGTAATGTCAAAGCTATATTTTAAATCTTTCTCGGCACTCTTAGCCTTTGCCCAAGGTATGTACTCGTTATTTCTCCTGGCCCAGTCTACAGCAGCCACTTCATCTTCACTTTCATCACTGGAATCATCGCCTTCTTCTTGCAAGAAGAAATGGCTTTCCGCGTTGTAAGCTTTCTTGGGCTTAAAGACTTGATTGTACCGATTCTGAGCATCAATATTTGCCACCTTTTTAGCTAAATCGGCCATATTGTTACAACCAAAGCCGATTTTCTCTCTGATGGCAGGTATCCCTCGAATTGCAATGTTAACCACCTCAGAATCCGGCAATGATAAGGTATAACATTGATTTTTAACTTCTCTGAATCTTTGAAGATACTGACACCCAGACTCATTATTTGCTTGCCTCGTATCGACTAAGTCTACAAGACCCTTTTCCAATACTCCAGAGTCAAAGTATTTATGGAACTTATCTTCCAAATCTTCCCAGCTTTGAATGAAATTGGGTGGCAAGGATGAAAACCACGAGAAAGTCGAACCAGATAGAGATAAAGGAAACATCCTAACTTTGAGCGCTGGTTCGTCGCTAATTTCCCCGAGCTGGATCAAAAACTGAGTTATATGCTCCATGGTCGTTACTGAGCCGGTTCCTGTGAATTTGGTGAAATCAGGGATTCTATATCTTGGTGGAAGGACAACCTGATCATACCACTCTGGATACGGCTTCTTGTAGCCGGTCAAGGTAGCTTTGGGCGTCAAGCCAAACTGCTTTTGAACCGAATCAGTGACCCGACTCATTAACTGATCAATTTGATTCACCGGCCTCTGATAGCCGATGTTTTGCCCCCCGAGTGCATTGTCATTATATCCCGGGTTCTCATGAGCATCCAAGGTATAAAAATCCGAAACATAATGATATCCTTGAGGAATATCACCCGGTGCCACATTTCCTTGATATGGTGGCACAATGAAATCTCTGGTAATGTGTCTTGCATAGGGAGCTATTTTTGTAGCCGATGAGTATACGTTATTACTCATATTCGGCTGTTGCATTGGCTGCGGTGTTACGCCGCTAGGGCTAACCATCATCTGGTTTCCATTGTCATTCGGACCATTGACCTGAGGTCCAGTAGAGGTCCCAACTCCTTGACTGTTTCCAACAGTATATGCTGGACCTCTTCTGTCACCACCCAAGTGAAAAGCTTCTTTAATGGCATTCATGAGGTTATTGAGGAAAACCTCATTATGGTTCATCAGAGTAGTAGACATGGCTTTGCTGATCACTTCTCGCATAGCATTGTGTTGTATTTGAATCATTGGATCATCATGTCCCTCTAGAACCACTCTTGGAAGACGAGTTTTCTGGATAATTTTCTTATCCCTGCTTTTACTGAAGCTTAATAGACACATGTAACGATATTGTTCAACAGTTTCTTCTACCATGCGTCACAACTCATCTGGAAGTTCTTCCATTGTAACGTTCAACACGTCTTCATTGTCGATCGTCATGATCAAACGAGGTGTCCCACCGGGCATGCCAAAAGAATGTGTTGACGTGAAAATTCGGCCCGGTCACGCCAACACACTCGAGAGCAAGGTCCTCAGAGGGCATACGGATCAGGGTCCTAACCTCCTGCACCTTCAACGAGTGGCGATGCCGAATCTTGGTGAGATCGACCTAGGCGCGCCAGTCAATTTGACCTGCAATTGACAAGGAAAAGAAGAATATCAAATTTTGGAACCTGCCAGTCTAGTGCCAGACAGTCCCAAGTTGTACGGCTCTGATATAGCCATTGTCGATAGGATATTGACTACAAAGTCAACTCCCAAAAGATTTGCATGAAAGCATTGAATAAAGATATGAAGCAAAAACAGCTATGACATATATGAAAAAGGTAGTCAAGACAGAAACAGCCGATAAGCTTAAACATACTAGCAGAACAAAGATCTATGTGTACTTTCAAACGGTGTGAAAACAACGTATCGACTAATTGCACAGGCAGTTCTATCCATTAACAGTGGGGTGTTTCCATGCAGTCGTAATAATGAATAGGTCGATAAAATAGCTTAAGCATCAACAGTGGGGTGTCTTCATACAGCCATAATGATGACCAAGCTAGATCACGTCCGATACAACGAGCAGATCCATTGTTTCCAAGCCACTTAAAAGCACACACTATGAAGGAAGCATAACTGGATCGGCTATTTTAGCCGATACAGGGTCCATGAGGCATGAGCAAGATCTATCCATTAAAACCACGACTTGATTTAAGATCAAGCAAGTCTAATCTATCATATATATCAGTGGGGTTCGGAAATACAGCCGTAATAGATATGCATGATCAAATCTACTTGTTCTTAGACCAAAAACATAGCTTTATCAGATATCTCGAAGGCACAACATGTAACAATCAGGATTGACAAAATAGTCGATGAGGGGCTCGAATCGGCTATTTCCTCCATTGTGAGTGAGCAAAAACCTTGGAATAGCCGAATCTAAGCATCTTTGAAGCTTAGGCTACTCTGTCAATCTTGATTGGGCAAGATGTTGTTTTAAAACATAAAAAAACAAATTGAAATGTAAAACAACACCGATAACTTGATGAATCTATTAGCTTGCCAAACCAATAGAGCCGATAACTAGTCAAGACCGACTAAAGCAAGAGATTGATCAATGTCAAGACAGTCTTACAAAAAGCGATCTTAAACCGATAACTAGCCATGTCATAGCTTAACAAGAGTTTGGTCGATGCCAAATACAGCCTTATTGAACAATGACACGAGCCATTGGTGAAACTTACAAGAAAACCAGAGGTCGGTCGATGTCGATGCAGCCCTGCCTGATTGAAGGTCTCGCCGAGATCTACGTTACTCCTACTCCTAGGGTTTTTGGCCGGTGGCCGGCATGTTGATTGATTGGATGGTGTTTACAAAATTCAGGTTTCTAGCTATTTATAACCCGATCGACTCCTGTCCTAACACGACTAGGTTACATAATAGGTAAAATAAAAGACGACCCGGACTTGAACTCTTTAGCCGAGCCCGACACGTCTTCGAAGCCCATCACGCTGGTCCACATGAATTCCTCTGGTCACACCTGAACCAACATAAGCTTCTTAATTTTTCTGGTCGATTCTTTCCTCAATAAACCAGCCGTTTGCGCTTACAAAATAACAATCTTTTCAGTCCAAAATCTGGTGTAAACACGGTCAAAATTCTTCATCGGGCGGTTGTCAGTGTTCTCCCCATGGAAAACCCACTTGCCAGCACGCTGGCGTGCCACTCTGACTATCTGCTCCGGAGATCTTGGGGGCCGAGGGATCTCGATAACCTCCTCCTCCGGGGTCGCATGTACCTCATCAGCCTTGACCAGCTCCACAGTACGTCCCATAGCGCCGAGTGAACTTGCCTCCGGAGGAGGAAGTGGCGCGTCCGGGGGCACTTGACTAGAACTGGCTGACCCGTGATAACTGGGGCGAGGCCCCTCGGGCAAGCGCTGGTCGGGGGATCCACCACCGCCAGACCCAGCGCCTTGCTCATCAATATCAGCGCTGGTCGAGGTCTGATGCCCATCGATTTCAGCCTGACCGTCACCTCCCGCCCTCGGCGCTCCATCCTCGGTTGTTTCTCCATGAACCTCATCGCACTCTACGTTTGGAGCCCTGGTCGGCTCCGGATCTCTGTCACTAGTGACGAGGTCAACTTCCGGCACGGGGTCTCTGATACGAGTTAAATTGAAATCAAAAAATGGTCATGGACACAAAGCCACAAAGAGAGCAGTCGAATACTCACAAGTCACTGACGCGCAAGCCCCCCCCCCCCCCCCTCAGCTTGAGGCCTTTCGCCTTCTGCGTTGGCAAAACTGACCCCGATGGCTGTTCGACACGGGCGCGCTTGGACGGAGGCGGCTCATCCTCGTCGTCGTCATCATCCCAATCATGAATTGACCCAGAAGTCTTCAGACTCGCATTGCCCGGGATCTCCAATGGGCCATCAGCCCGCGTCGTCCTCAACGACGACCTTGTGGAAACTCCATGACCGGTAGCCGCACGCTTACCCGCGGCTTTCAAAGCTTGCGGATCAGCTGCATCTGCGGCCACCTTGCCCTTCTTTGCTTTTGCGGTCGCCGCCTCCCTAGCCTGGGGAGGGGATCGGCCAGCTCCAGGCCTCGGGATGACCCCCTCCGACCAGTCGGCCAATGGCACGTCCGAGACGTACACGCTGGAGCGATCCTACCAAACAATGCAAATTAGTATCTTGAAAACTGCAACAGTCCAAAAGCCACAAAATAAACAGAATGCCAATTTACATCTTTTACAGGTCGTGCCAAGCTGAATGGCTGCGTTACCCTCCTCGGTGGTTTCCATTCTGAGAATTGGAGCACCACGTGAACACGCCTCTCAAGCTCTTTAGTTTCCAAATCTTCGGCACTTTCACGAGTCGAGTCAGGCCGTCCAGCATACTCATAACTAGGTCGCACCCTCTCCTTGCACGGCAGCACCCGACGGTACATAAAGTTGGCCATGATTTGGATTCCGTCAGCAGTCATCCCCTTCATCAAGCGAAGCAGCTCCTGAACCTGCTCCATTTCACTTGCAGAGGGCTTCGCCGACTAGGTCCAACTCGACTCAACTACTTTCCCTATGTCACAACTTAATGAAGGCGTCTGGCACTGCGTCATGTAAAACCATTTCTCCTGCCAGCCGCTTACATTACTCTGAAGGGGGACGTTGATATATTCAGACGCCATCCCCTCACGCAGCAGGATATATGCGCTACCCGCAATCCGAGATCCACGATTGTTCTTCTTTAATTGGAAAAAATAGCGGAATAAATTGAAATGTGGCTGAATTCTGAGATATGTCTCACACAAATGAATGAAGATGGACACTGAAAGGATAGAATTCGGACCGAGATTACAAAGTCCAATCCCCCAGAAATCAAGCAACCGCCGGAGGAATGCGTGGCAAGGCAGACCAAATCCCCTAATGAAATAATCTTCAAAAACAACCACTTCATCGGCATTGGGTTGGGGATAGGTCTCACACGAAGGAGCTCTCCACCCGCCGATCACCTTGTCCGGCAGAAGGCCGCCGGAGACGAGGCGACCGATACTCTCCTCTGTGCTCCTCGACGGAGCCCACTCCTGATCCAACCTCACGGTGGCCGCCGCCGCGAGCTTCTTCATCTTCCACGCCATCTGATTCGCCGGAAAAGCGAGCACCGCACCGTCGAGAGCGATATTCAAGATCTAGGGCTACAGTGCAAGATTCGGTGGAAGCAGAGGAAATGGGGAATGGCAACGGTTAGGGTAAGTGGCGACTACGCGGTGCCTGTCTTTATAGCCCCACTACGCAACTCTTCGGGTTTTCAGCCGCCGCGAAATGACTGTTTATATAATAGCAGGCTTTATGGCCCATCTTAACGGCCCAAGTATTCAGCCTTTAAAGAATAAACAAATATTCTCTTTTCAAGCAAAAATAATAATGATAATAATAAATAAGCACCAGCCTTCTCAGCAAAGCTGGGGACTGGTCAGATGACCAGTTACAGGCACACACGTGGCAGAGCTGCGTTGGCTTCAGGACCAGCTCCACCAGTCATACTGGGGACTGGTCGTTTTCTTCGCCAGCCTTCTCAACAAAGCTGGGGACTGGTCAAATGGCCAGTTACAGGCACACACGTGGCAGAGCTGCGTTGGCTTCAGGACCAGCTCCACTAGTCATACTGGGGACTGGTCGGTTTCTTCGCCAGCCTTCTCAGCAAAGCTGGGGACTGGTCAGATAAACAGTTACAGGCACACACGTGGCAGAGCTGCGTTGGCTTCAGGACCAGCTCCACCAGTCATACTGGGGACTGGTCGTTTTCTTCGCCAGCCTTCTCAACAAAGCTGGGGACTGGTCAAATGGCCAGTTACAGGCACACACGTGGCAGAGCTGCGTTGGCTTCAGGACCAGCTCCACTAGTCATACTGGGGACTGGTCGGTTTCTTCGCCAGCCTTCTCAGCAAAGCTGGGGACTGGTCAGATAAACAGTTACAGGCACACACGTGGCAGAGCTGCGTTGGCTTCAGGACAAGCTCCACCAGTCATACTGGGGACTGGTCGGCTTCTTCGTCAGCCTTCTCAGCAAAGCTGGGGACTGGTCAAATGACCAGTTACAGGAACACACGTGGCAGAGCTGTGTTGGCTTCAGGACCAGCTCCACCAGTCATACTGGAGACTGGTCGGCTTCTTCACCAGCCTTCTCAGCAAAGCTGGGGACTGGTCAGATGACCAGTTACAGGCACACACGTGGCAGAGCTGCGTTGGCTTCAAGACCAGCTCCACCAGTCATACTGGGGACTGGTCGGCTTCTTCGCCAGCCTTCTCAGCAAAGCTGGGGACTGGTCAGATGACTAGTTACAGGCACACACGTGACAGACTTGCGTTGGCTTTAGGGCCAGCTCTGTCAGCGATACCGAGGTTAATTCGATGTTTTTCCCTAATGATAAAAGATATTTGGGCGCATTTCCAGCGCCACCCCTGCGGTCCGTCACCAGCAAGACTATCACCCTGGCATTCCCCCAGTTTCCCTAGAAACTAGGACGGTCGCCCGGGTAACAGCTCGAGTACGAAGAACCTTAGAGGACCCAGTACATGACAACATGGCTTCGAGTTATTGCCGGCGTCACAAGAATCCTCTCAGGAACTCCACCGCTCCTATCTACTTACAACCACTTGGGAACAGGACTAACGAACTATCCCCTCACAAGAATCCTACCAGGAACTTCGCACTATGCATCACAATTTGACCCAGCCGGATTAACTAGTTCGGCAACACTCATTCTCGGTTTACAGGATGTCTGAAGTGTTGGTTCCATGGATGATGGGTAAAATAAGGGTTCCAAGATGCTATATTTATAGCCGAGTTGCCTTGGTTCATAGACTATGTCCACCATAAAAGAGGTTCATACTATGTCACGGGCGCAATAGAGTAAAGGTCCCTTTTTTGCGACGGCATACAGTGAAAGTTGTCGGAAGGACGGCGGGGTACCCTTTAAAGCGGAACACGACAGCTTAAAGCCGATGGCATTGTCTGGATCTAATCGTGTGTAGTGTCATTTTTCTTTTATGGATCTACAGTTCAATTTCTTGGCCTTGGCATCACATGACTGAGTCATCTGTTGCCAAGCTCGGGGACTACCGTGTATACATGGCGCTTGGTCGTGCATGTATATTTTCTTTTTTCTATTATCTGACCTTGGCATCACATGACTGAGTCATCTGTTGCCAAGCTCGGGGACTACCGTGTATACATGGCGCTTGGTCGCGCATGTATATTTTCTTTTTTCTATTATCTGACCTTGGCATCACATGACTGAGTCATCTGTTGTCAAGCTCGGGGACTAAGTGGGCACATTTCACCTGGTCGGTGAGTATGCTGCTGTATTTTCAACATAGTCTACTTAAAGACTAGGTTGGTGTTTGCGCCGCGAAAGCATAAAGTGGGCACACTTCACCAGACTCCCATAAGTCGTTTTTTCTTTTTTAAGAGCACATCATATCTTGTGGGTTCATGAAATGGCAAACGACAGATTATAACCTGGTCAGAGACTAGGCTTGAAGTTCGGACGAAGTTGCTCAGGGATATTATCAAGATCTTTTTTCTCACCGCCCCAAGATTCAATGTGCTCGGGGACTAGCTGTGGGGGTATAAACCCAGGTACCCTCACGGCTAGACTTGGCTGCTTCATGAAGGCCGGCCGAACTCGCTCTGAAGGTTTGTGGTGTCAAGGCCCAGCTGGTCGGACAGGCGGCCTAGCTGGTCGGATGATGGCGCGGAAGCCTTCTCAGAATTGGAAAGCGAGGAAGCATAATCGGTTAGGAAAGATATCGTGTCCTTCACAATATGAAATTGTAATCGACTAGGTTTCCTTATTGTACCGTAAGATCCGATCTTTCAGGATCTGTAACCCTGCTCCCCACGGCTATATAATGCGAGCAGGGACCCCCTCAAAAAACACGTTCATCAATATACAGAATAGACAACTCGACGCAGGACGTAGGGTGTTACGCTAAACTCGGCTGCCCGAACCTGGATAAACCCTGGTGTTCATCTAGTTTCGTTCCTGTGTCACATCCGGATCGTCGTTCCACACGCCTTCCCCGCTAATTTACCACCTTGGGCATACACCTAGATGGGCTATCGACCATATTTCGTCGACATCTATCTACTGATACTAATTATGTACTATAAATATTAATATTTTTAATATAAAAATCAAAGTTAAATGTTTAAGATAGATAAAAAATAACAGTCGAAAGTGATAGGCCCAGATAGAATTATTCCTGAGAGGGAAAAGAAATATAGTAGAAGACATCGTGTCATTATCACATAACAATAAACAAAGTTTCTATAGACAAATAAAGGATAACTATTTTATAGCTTAGCTTTTATAATTTGATTTAGAAGTGTTTGATCTATCTTTCTCTAAACTTTAGTCACTATCATATCAGATATTTAGACACTAATTTAGAGTATTAAATATACACTAAGTATAAAACTAATTATATAGATAGAGACTATTTATGAGGCTAATTTATTAAACCTAATAATTAATGATTTAATAATGTGGTGCTACAAGATAATTACGGAGTAGTAAGTAGTACTGCTGTCGCCGCAGGGTTTTACTGCTGGATCAGACAGACTGGACCAGAGCCCTGCATTGACGTACCCGATTGGACCAAACAGAAAGGGAAATTACCAGTGCACTTAAATGGAAATAAAACGGTGGGGCCATTTCCAATTTCAAGCGTGAGATATCGTCTTGTTTAGATTCAGGTGAAAAGTTTTGATGTGTTTTATTGAATATTACGATACTTAATTTAAAGTATTTAAACTAATTATATAGATAGAGAGTAATTCATGATACAAATTTTTTAAACATAATTAATACATGATTAACTAATGTTTACTGTAGTACCATATTATCAAAATACAAATTAATTAGACTAAAAAATCATCTTGCAAATTAGTCACAATTTGTATAATTAGTTTTTTTACTCTATAGTGTCTATATAATTAGTTTTTTTACTCTATAGTAATCTATAGTGTCTAGACATTTAATATGATAGAGCAAGAGTAAGAACTAAACAACGCTATAGGGGTGTTTAGTTGATGAGTGAAAAGTTTTGAATATCATATCAGATGTTGCGACACTAATTTAGTCTATTAAAAATAAACTAATAAAAATAAATTATATATTCTGTCAGAAAATGGCGAGATAAATTTATTAAGATTATATAATCTATCATTAGTATATGTTTACTATAGCACAACATTATTAAATCATGGATTATTTATAATTTAAAAATCATCTAGTAAAGTTATCACATTCTATATAATTAATTATTTTTTAGTCTATATTTAATACTCTATGTATATATTTAAATATTCGGTGTGATACGTGAAAATTTTTCAATATGAAGCTTAACAGACTATAAAATGACGTGCAGGGCGCAGTCGAGAAAAAAGGCTATTGCAGGCGGTAGGCTCGACTAGCCGGATTCCTTCCAACTTCCAACTTTTTTCACACTTTCTCCATCACATCAATGTTGGACGCATTCAAAGAGCATTAAATGTTGGTAAAATAAATAACTAATTGCACAGATTAGTTGTAAAATACGAGACAAATCTTTTGAGCCTAGTTAGCATATTATTGAACAATATTTGTCAAATACAAAAGAAAGTGCTACAGTAGCAAAGTTAAAAAAAATCAGCATCTAAACAAGGCGGAAGTATTTGTCAAGAATCTAAGCATCATGGCTGGGTTGTAGGCATCATGCATCGCAACTTGCTTCAAATTGTTTCAAATTTTTACCACAGTCTCGTCATGCGATAACAAGATGCCTCCGCAAGTTTCGTGATTTTCGGACTTTGTTTGGATTTTATATAATTTAAATATACTTTCCCGCAACTAACTCGACATGTTACGTCAACGAGATGCGCGAGATTTCATGCGACTCCCTGGATACGGCCCCAACATATGCTAAATATCATGAACACAAAGTTTTGGATGACCAAATTTCATTATTCCATAACCGTGCAGTTCAAATTTGAAATACGCCGAAAAAATCAACGAAACGAAATAAATTAACGAAATATACCAACAAAGTCAAAATTTCACCAAATTTTATATCAGAGCTTCAAATACTGTCACAAGGATACACAAAAAATTGGGTCCAAAATAAAAAATATATATTTTGTCGAGTGCCACATGGGAACACTTGGCAAAAATTACTTTGCCGAGTGCCGGCCCTAGGAGGTACTCGGCAAAACTATTTTTCAAAAAATAAAAAAAACAATTTGTCAAGTGCCCAAGGATGACACTCGGCAAAGATTATTTAAAAAATAATAAAAATTGCCAAGTGTCAAGGCTAGGAGGCACTCGGCAAAATTAATTTTCAAAAAATAAAAAAATGCCGAGTGCCAGGGCTAGGAGGCACTCGGCAAAATTATTTTTCAAAAAATAAAAAACATTTTGTCGAGTGTCAAGGATGACACTCGGCAAAGATTATTTTTTAAAAAAATTTGCCGAGTGTCAGGGCTAGGAGGCACTCGGCAAAATTATTTTTCAAAAAATAATAAAAAAATTGTCGAGTGCCCAAGAATGACACTCGACAAAGATTATTTAAAAAATAAAAAAATTGCCGAGTGCCAGAGCTAGGAGACACTCAGCAAAATTAATTTTCAAAAAGTAAAAAAAATTACCGAGTGCCAGGTCTAGGAGGCACTCAATAAAATTAATTTTTTAAAAAAACAATTGTCGAGTGCCTGACGACTGACACTCGACGAAATCTAACGGTAGGTGGCCGCCGTTACGGTCCGCCTAAATGATTTACCGAGTGCCTGGCACTCGGCAAAGCCTTCTTTGTCGAGTGCAAAATTTTGCCGAGTGCTACACTTGGCAAAAAATAGTTTTGCCAAGTGTCACGATATTTTACACTCGGCAAAGTACAGTTTTTCAGTAGTGAGCAACAACGAGCAAGAGGCGTGCGGACACCCCCAAACCAACTCAGTTCACCCGCTCTGACTGCCTATCATAGGTGTGTTGTACCACAAAGCACGGTCTCTTATTTTTAACCCTCCTCCCCACCACATTGCACCTAATAGCACATGACATGGATAATCCTAAAATAAATTTTATGTTCAATTTACCTTCTCCAAATCTTTTGGTTGGTTCAATCTACCATTAATAAGATTTATCTTTTGCTTTATTTCACGTGTAAGTTGAGTTTTGAGGTCAAAATTTGTACGATGATACAGCGCATCATGTCTTATGTTTAAAAAATTTCATTATGAATTTTTCATTATTTCTTATAGATTGACATCAAATAATAAATTCCCTACAAATTATCATAAGAAAAATGGTGACAAAAATCAATAATATATTTTTCTCCAATGTAATTTATGATATTCATTATCACCCTACAAAAGTTGAAATTAAACTCAACATGTACATGAAGAATTTGCATTGGTTGACATTTCATGCATAAGGAATCTTTGTAACTTAGACCTCCCCCTTAAAGAATTTGCACCTATTTACTAAGGGTATGGTTAGATACATTCAATTTGTAAAATAAAACATTGTAGTACTTTCGTTGTTATTTGACAAACTTTGTCCAAACATTGACCAACTAGACTTTAAAGATTCGTCTCGACATGTACATACTAAAAGTACAATTAGTTATTTTTTTACTTGCATTTAATGCTCCATGCATGCGTCCAAATATTGATGTGATGGTTGATGTGATGGAAAATTTTGCAAAATAAGAGCAACTAAACAGGGCCTAAGGCTAATTTAACATGGTCTTAAGGCTCACTTGCTAAATTAGCTAGAGTCTCGTGCATTTCATAGTTAGTGAAATGTATTATTTGTATGAATTTCTTAGGGTTTTATTTCCCTCACTAACAGAACATGCCAAAACTTCAAAAAATGTACATCTATGGATGAGTAATGGTATTCTTATGAAATGCATATGTTTAACACCTAGGGTGTTACATCCTTGAAATGACCAGAATTCCATTTTGCAGCAATTTGTACTCCTGACTCACACACTTGTTTTCATAGTATATTTTAAGAGCAAGTAATCTGGACTTTTAACTTTTTGCCACAGTCATCCACGTTCCTTTTGATAATATTGCAATCGCATAGCATGTGCCTACCCTTTGGTTCAAATTGGTAGGATGTCACATTTGTGTGATATTGAGGGTGCTCTAGTGCATTTGCATAGTTGGTTTGCATCTGGTGGCACTAGTGGAGTGTGGAGGCTCTGGTCTTCTTGTTACTCTTGGTGGTTGTGCCACCTAGATAGCTTGGATATGATTGGGATCATCGAGCACCACGTGGTGATTGTGTGGGGACTTCGATCGAGATTGTGAGCGGTTTTCAGCTCACCCCAGAACATATCGCAAAGGGATACTCTAGTGGATTACTCGAGGCTAGTTGAAGTGCTCTTGGTTGATTGGCTTCTTATGGAACTCAAGTTGAGGGTCAAGCTTGAGAGGATTTTTAACACGTGAAACTATCACCAAAAGACTCGTCTTAACAAGGTTGTAGGTTGCTAGCAAGCAACTAAACCTCAGGATTAAATCTTGTATCATCCTCTTGCCCTAGTGATTTGTATTACTACACTTTGCTCTACATTCTTGTTTTAAGGTCGTGTTTTTGCTAGTTGCTTGTTTAACCTAGTTGTAGTTGAGTAGTTTAGTTTGCTCTTCTTGTTTAGCTCACTAGGTTTTATTGCTAGCCTTTGGTTGTGTGAGTGCACTAATAATATAGTAATCTTGCTACTAGAATTGTTTAGGAGGCTTGTTCCAATGTGAATTAGGCTAGGCAAAGTAGTTTCTATTAGGGTCACCTTTTGTTCTAACCACTTTTCCTAAGTATTGTGTTTTGTAGAGAAATTTTAATAGGCTATTCATCCCCTCTAGCCTTACACTTGTGATCCTTGGGCTTGGGGAACCTAGCTTGGTGCATTTTGTCCTTCTAGTCATGGTCCTTTTTTTCATTCTTCTAGTCGCCTTAGCTGGTGATGGCAACATTTTTCATAGTGGTGTACCAATCGGCAATCTCAAATATCTCTATCATTGTTCGATATGCCTTCTTATACATCTTGTGGATAGGGTTCTCTTTGACAAATCTCTGTTGAAGATGACCATGTAGATGCACTTGTGAACATCAAGGACATTGTTCCTCTTCTCAGAGAAGTCATGGATGAAGTTCCAAAGAGACTTGGACTTCCACTTGCAAAGCTGGTATAGATCCTAAGGGATGAAAGCAAGGTAACACCATTATGGAGAAGATAAATTATATCACCAAAGAGATACTCGCTTCATGCCCCTTTGTGTGCAATTTTCCCAGTTTGTGGAAAAGATAATAGTGATAACGGTGGTGATAGTCCTTACATAAGGGGTTACATCTGAAAGGATCAAATCAGCCTAGAGGGGGGTGAATAGGTGATTTTCGACAATCTGAAACTTCACAAACTAGAAATTGTAGTTAGATAACAACTGGTGTTGCCGGTTTGTTTGGGTAGGTACTACCGGGTGTAACACACCGGTACTACTGACACAAACAAACGACACTACCGGGATCCTAAAGAGAAACTACGAAACCAATATATGTGAGCTATGAATGTAAATCAACGATATTCCCCACTTCCCTAAGTATTATAGATAGTGAATCTAGCCTCTCCAAGCCTTGGTTGATTCCCACGGTGTAGATCGAGCCTTCCCAACCTAAGAGAGGGATAGGGAGAGGAAGAACACGAAGAACACAAGTACAAGCGCAATATCCAAAGTAGAGACAACAACAAGCACACGAGACACAGCGATTTATCACGACGTTCGGCCAAACCACTAAGGAGTGCCTACGTCCTCGTTTTTGAGGTGACCACCAAGGTCGGAGTCTCTTTCACCTCCTTGCCTCACTCAAGCAACCACAAAGGCTACTAGAGTTTCTCCACTAGAAATCACAGGGAAAATACAAACACTTCGGGGAGCCCTCACAAATGAATCAACACGAGCTACCACGAAGAACACCTAACCGGCTAGGGTTCAAAGAACCCAAGAGTAATAGACACAAACAAAGCCGGCTAGATGGAAACCAAGTGCTCAAGTCGTAGATCGAAGCTTCCCACTCTCTAATCTTACTTCCCTAGCTCAAATCTTGCAAGGGAATGAATCTAGGAGCAAAGTGGGAGAGAGAGGGGAGGAGTCAATGCTTGGAGAGTGTTTTGTCAGCTGGTAGGTCGCAATGAATGAGTAGAGTGAGTGGGTAACGGTCATAAGGGAAGTGGAGGGCTATTTATAGTCCCCCAGACCCGAGGCCTGTCAGTAGTACCGACCACCCATGGTCGGTAGTACCGGCCAGTCAAAGACCGCTGCGCCAGATCTGAGTTTGACCTAAAACCAGCTCCAAACGTCGGTACCACCGAGCCCGGTACCACCGGGCCTATGGCGGTACTACCGGTAGGCCAAAAATGGCCCAACACAGAGAGCATGCAATCTGCGCACCGAGGGGTCGGTACTACCGACTTCAGGGTCGGTACTACCGACTTCAGCAACCTGAGCTCCTCACTAAAATGGTCATAACTCTTAGCTCCGAACTCCGATTTCGATGATCTTGGACATTTTGGAAAGCTTATTAAGAGGGCTACACAACCCACATGAATACAAGATCCAAAGCATAAAGGATTAGTACAGATTTCCAATCCAAGATCCATCGCTTCTCTTTTTCAACCAAAGCTTTCTCCAAAACTTCTCCGAGTTGATCCAAACCAACTCCAACACCTTCTCCTTTGCAAATGTGCCAACACCACCAAGTGTAGACCATCATGTGCATGTGTGTTAGCATTTTCACAATCATTTTCAAAGGATTTTCACTTGCACTCACCACTCCACTCGATCCTAGTAACAATGCAATGTTAGATCGCTCAAGTGGCACTAGATGACCGATATGCAAACAAGTTTGCTCCTCTTAATAGTACGGCCATCTATCCTAAACCCGGTCATCAACTTCTCTACTCACCTATGACCGGTGAAATGAAATGCCCTACAAATATACCTTTGCCTTGCGCATTCCATTCCGTCTCCTCCGGTGTTGATGCAACACATGCACCAACCTAGATCAAATGATATGATCCACTTCATATCATCACATGGCCTCCATGGTCCATCGATCTTGACCTCACTTGCTCTTCACCATTGCTTCGGTCCTTCGGCGCCAAGTCTTGCTTAAGCCTCCCGACACTCGGTACCAACGGCTTCAAAGCCTCCAACTTGCCCTTCACCTTCACAACCGGTCCATCAAGCCAAGTCTTGCCTTGATCTTCACCATCTTAGCCACGTGACTCCATGTCATGTCACATATGCAATAAGCTCCTCCATGATCATCACATGTGTGAGCTTCACATCAAGTCCAAGCCATTCACCTCCATGGCTCAAGTGGTCACACACATGTACCTGTGGACTAATCCTTGTGTATCTCACATAAACACCATTAGTCCACCTAAAGTTGTCACTCAATTACCAAAACCAAACTAGGACCTTTCAATAGCATCTTTTGCAACCATTACTATTTGAGGCATTAGAGCTATCGAAATCCTTAGGAGAGGTTGAAGAGGTGCTATTCCAAAGAGTGTTGTAGCTTAGTTCAAGAGTTTGATATTTATCTTGAAAGCTTGTGAGGCTTTCTTGAACCAAGCTAACTTCATTCTTTAGACTAGCAATTGAGTCATTGCTCGTGGAACACTCCTTAGCCAACTTCTTGTTAGAGTCATTGGCTAATGATAGTTCCACGCTCAATTTCTCAACCTTCAACTTCTCCTCGGCAAGGGAGGCTTCCAACGCAAGGTTCTTCTCTCTCTCTCTTGAGAGATCAAGTCTCCTTGCAAAGCAAGACTCTCATTCTGACTCTCTAATTTAGTGAGCAATTTTAAGATTTTAGGTCCACCTTTCTTACCAAATTTTCTAATTATGCTTAATTCAAATTCATCCATGTCATCATCACTATACTCATCGCTAGAACAAGTAGGAGAGTTAGATGATACCTTCTCATCCTTAGCCATGAAGCAAGAATGAGTGAAGTCATCCTCGTCGTCGGAGAGACTCTCGAACAAGCGTGATGAAGTGGTCGATGTAGGCATGTTGGAGAAGAGGCTTGGAGAAGAGGTCTTGTGTATGGCGATGTTGGCTGCTCCTTTCTCCTTCTCCTTTCCCTTGCTCTTCTCTTCATCACTTGAGTCATCTTTTGAGAACCATTCTTCACCAAGATGAGCTTCACCACCTCTTCTTCTTCTTTGCTTCTTGTCATCACTCTTGCTATACTTGCTCTTGTTCTTCTTTTGTGGACAATCGGCAATGAAATGATCGTCAGCACCACACTCATAGCAGTTTCTCTTCTTTGACTTCTTTAAGTATCCACCTTTGCCCTTCTTGTACATCTTCTTCCTCATGAATCTTCTAAAGTTCTTCAAAAGAAGCGCAATCTCATCATCGGAGTCATCACTTCCTTCACTTGATGAGTCATGTTGGGCCTTGCTTGCTTCTTCTTGGTTTGCCTTGAGTGCTACCACCTTCTTGTTGCTTGCTTCTTGATCTTCTATGGCTTCATCATCCAAGACTTCATGATGCTTTATTTTGGCAAGCATCTCATGAGGTCCCATTGCTCTCATAGTTAGGTCTCTCCATGATAATTGATGCAAGCGTCTTGTTCTTCTTTCTATATGCTCTCAATAGCTTTCTTGCAACTGAGTTGTCATCCCACTTGTTGTCTCCAAGAGCTCTAATCTTGTTTATCAAGGTCATGTACCTATCAAACATTTGTTGAGTGGTTTCACCACTCTTGATAGTGAAGTTCTCAATCTTCCCTTGAAGAAGCTCTATGTTGCACTTCCTTACACTTTCATCACCCTCATATGATATTCTGAGAGTGTCCCAAATCTTCTTGGCAACCACCATTCCATGGACCTTAGCACTTTCTTTGGGCTTGAGGCATGATAGAATCAAGGAAGCCGCTTGCGCATTTTGTTGAAACTCAATGGCATTTAGGTCGGTGTACTCTTCACCTTCAACATGACTTGGCCCATTCTCAACTATCTCCCAAGCTCTTGCGGCAATGAGATGTATCTTCATCTTGTGTGCCAAATCATTGTAGTTGATTCCATCAAAAGATGGTGGTTTGCCTAGATTGACGCTAGGCAATTGGAGGATCTTGCCCATTTGGCCATAGTCATATGGTATGTTTGCGAATTCCTTCTCTTTCTTGTCTTTCTCTTCATCTTCCTTCTTCTTATCTTCCTTGAGCGGAGGTGGAGGTCCTCCACTGTTTGATGTTTCACCTTTGCTTTCCAAGGCTAACTTCAAACTCGCAATCTCATCCTTCATCTTCTTCATTTGATCTTCAAATTTCTTTGCTTGATCTTCTAGCAGCTGACTAGAAACTCTCTTGACAATGTCATTGACTTCTTCTTGACTTAGGGTCGACATGATTCTCCCTTACACGGTGAAGCGCTAACACAAGGGTTAGGCTCCGATACCAATTGAAAGGATCAAATCAGCCTAGAGGGGGGTGAATAGGTGATTTTCGACAATCTGAAACTTCACAAACTAGAAATTGTAGTTAGATAACAATCGGTGTTGCTGGTTTGTTTGGGTAGGTACTACCAGGTGTAACACACCGGTACTACTGACACAAACAAACGACACTATCGGGATCCTAAAGAGAAACTACGAAACCAATATATGTGAGCTATGAATGTAAATCAACGATATTCCCCACTTCCCTAAGTATTGTAGATAGCGAATCTAGCCTCTCCAAGCCTTGGTTGATTCCCACGGTGTAGATCGAGCCTTCCCAACCTAAGAGAGGGATAGGGAGAGGAAGAACACGAAGAACACAAGTACAAGCACAATATCCAAAGTAGAGACAACAACAAGCACACGAGACACAGCAATTTATCCCGAGGTTCGGCCAAACCACTAAGGAGTGCCTACGTCCTCGTTGTTGAGGTGACCACCAAGGTCGGAGTCTCTTTCACCTCCTTGCCTCACTCAAGCAACCACAAAGGCTACTAGAGTTTCTCCACTAGAAATCACAGGGAAAATACAAACACTTCGGGGAGCCCTCACAAATGAATCAACACGGGCTACCACGAAGAACACCTAACCGGATAGGGTTCAAAAAACCCAAGAGTAACAGACACAAACAAAGCCGGCTAGATGAAAACCAAGTGCTCAAGTCGTAGATCGAAGCTTCCCACTCTCTAATCTCACTTCCCTAGCTCAAATCTTGCAAGGGAATGAATCTAGGAGCAAAGTGGGAGAGAGAGGGGAGGAGTCAATGCTTGGAGAGTGTTTTGTCAGCTGGTAGGTCGCAATGGATGAGTAGAGTGAGTGGGTAACGGTCATAAGGGAAGTGGAGGGCTATTTATAGTCCCCCAGACCCGAGGCCTGTCAGTAGTACCGACCACCCATGGTCGGTAGTACCGGCCAGTCAAAGACCGCTGCGCCAGATCTGAGTTTGACATAAAACCAGCTACCGGCCTTAGGTCGGTACCACCGAGGGTCGGTAGTACCAGCCTTATGGCGGTACTGCTGCCAGGCCAAATCGGTCGCGAACAGAGAGCTCCGCAGAAAAACACTTGCCTGCTCGGTAACTACCGACCAGGGTCGGTACCACCGAGGGTCGGTAGTACCGACATAATGGCGGTACTACTGCCAAGTCAAATCCCGCAAACACAGAGAGCTCTGCAAACTTGCCTTACTACCGGCTTGGGTCGGTACCACCGAGGGTCGGTAGAACCGACTTTATGGCGGTACTACCACCAAGCCATTTTAAGCACGAACAGAGATGTCTGCAAAAATGACCTTCCTACCGACCAGGGTCGGTACCACCGAGGGTCGGTAGTACCGACCTTATGGCGGTACTACCGCCAAGTCATTTTTGAGCCTACACAGAGAGGGTGTTAGAATGGTCTGGATGGTCGGTACCACCAACTTTTATGGCGGTACTACCAACAGTTCAAAATGAACTCTACCCAGAGAGCATTGCGCGCTGCAGCCCTGGTCGGTACTACCGACTGTACAGAGAAGACTCCATGTGTTCGTGATCGTGCGGTGACTCTCAAGCAAACTTTAGTTAGTCGATTTGAGCACTTTTCTCCACATCTAGTCAACCTAATTTGTGACTCTCTTGATAGTCCGGCTTACCTATAACTCAAGTTTAAAATCAAACTTTCAAACCACCACTCGAGCTAGGTGTCTTTTGTCCAAATATATTCAACGTGCTTTGTTCACGAGATTTCAACATTTCAAATCTTTCTAGGAACTAACACCTGCATACATGCTTTTATAAATCCGTTAGTCCCTAATTTGATTGTCATTAATTAACCAAAACTCACATTGGGGGCGAATGCACTTACAACATCCCACTTGATTCCAGGGCTCTCATATGCACCCTAGAAATTTACCTCGAAGAACTCTCAATATCTCATCAAGAGTCAATAGACTGCTTTAGAAGTATCAGAAGCTAAGACGAAGCAGTGGATGTCAGCATTACTAACAAGTTTTTGGCCATCACGTCATGGTCCCATCTAACTATGCCGCTAGATGAGTCTTGTCGTCATATTTCTCAATTCTAATCATCCTGAAGTTACATGGCCGGATCACTTGGCGTACAATAGAAGTGAATGTCTTCGAGCCCATGTACGAGTCATTCTCATGTGCAGGGGTTCATTGGGAGGAGTCCATCCCGCTATCAAAGTCGTTACCGTTGTAATACATTGTCCTATTAGTGTTCTGGTTTTGAGCCATCTTGGCCCATGTTTTGTATTTTGGTGGAATTTGTCCCACCTTGGTTGTCTAATTATGTTTGAGCTATCATAAAATCTTTGTTGGTCAAAATGTACCACTTTTGGGTTCAACATTTTACACAAGACGGGGATCATATGTAGGCTTATTCCACATGGCAAGCTATGAACATAAGTAGATTGATGGTGTTATAAATGGTTTGGAATCAGTGCCCTTAGTGCACAAGTGCATGCGTGTCAGCTAGTTAAGGAAACATGGCCATGGCCATGCCACTAAGGGGAGATCATGGTTATTCATTTGCTATGAATGCATTAAGTAAACCCTGGGGAAGGAGAGAATGTAATACCATGGCCCATTAGTGTTGTGGTTTTGTCTCATTGTGGCCCATGTGTGTTCTATTCTGATAGATTTAGTCC
The DNA here is from genome assembly GCA_009763385.1 of Coix lacryma-jobi var. lacryma-jobi. Taxonomy (NCBI): domain Eukaryota; kingdom Viridiplantae; phylum Streptophyta; class Magnoliopsida; order Poales; family Poaceae; genus Coix; species Coix lacryma-jobi. The sequence continues at coordinate 31,869,921 of CM019827.1, read as the reverse complement.
CACATTGGTTGTCTAATTAGGTTGGGGACACCTTATAATCCTTGTTACTCCAAACATAGCATATCTAGGTGAAAGGATCTTTGGGTGACCAGAAGGGTGAATAGCCTAATTAATTTCTTCTAGCAAACACAAATACTAGGCAAAAGGTTAGAACAAAAGGAGGCCCTCATAATTCTACCTCTACCTATTGTCTTGCATGCCTAGGATGATCAACACCTGCACAATTTTAGTATTATAAGTAAAACAACTAAGTTAGATAAGACTAATATCTCTACTTTATGACCTGAAAAAGAGCACAATATAATGCAACTTATGCAAGAGTAGAGTGTTCAAATGGAATACCACACAAGGGATGACACAAGATACATTTGTGGTTCGGTGACTTGTCGATCATCTACGTCCACTTTGAGGTGAGTGATAGGATCATCTACGTCCACTTTGATGACACAAGATATATTTGTGGTTACATGGATCAACGTGCTTCATAAGAGATCCACAAGCACGAGCTGAAAAAAGGTAAAAAATATATTTGTTTGGATGGACAATGTTTTCTTTTAGTCCTTGTTTAGTTTGCACCCAAAAACTTTATGTCCTATCATTTTAGATCTTTGAAACATGTATGAAGTACTAAATATAGACTAAAAAGATAACTAATTACACAGTTTACATGTAATTTACGAGACGAATCTTTTGAGTCTAATTAATCTATGATTTGAAACTAAAGTGCTACAGCAACACATGTGCTAATGATAGATTAATTATGCTTAAAAAATCATCTTGCGATTTACGAATGGATTCTGTAATTTATTTTTTATTAATATCTGAACACTTTATGCAACCTCTAATGTAATATCTAATGTGATACTTAAAAATTTTACAGTACGAAACTAAATATGTCCTTGGTACTCACATCTGTGTACAGAGGGACATTGTTCCCTGCCGCGATCAGCTTTCCTTGAGCACGCGGAAACAGGGGAGGCGGAATGCGGGAATGGAACGGAAGCGAAGAAAGAGAGCAGGATGGACGAATGGACGTGCACCCCGATCCGATCGCCCAAGGGCGTTCAGCCGGCAGTCACAGCTTCAGACGGTGGCTTATGCGTTAATCTGAAGGCACCCTTCCTGCAGTACCAGTGAGCAGTGTCAGAAGTATCCGCGCCACGGAGTATATATATCCTCCGCCTGCGCCATCGACCAAGCATATGCACCGAGCCTTATTCGCCTTGTTTTGGCTTGCTCGCTTTGCCGCCCGAGTGAGGAGGAGTTGCCTAGGCATAAGCAGGAGAGAGCGAAGAGGGACAGCGCCGGAACAGGCGCCCGGCACAAGGCCTTAAACACACGCAGAAAGACCAGCAGGCGTGCAAGGCTGCAGGCCCGGCTCGCAAGCAAGCAACTGGCGCGTGAGCTGAATGCGGATGCCGTGGCATTCGTGACTGATGAGAGTTCAGCCTCAAGCTTCGCCCGCAACAGAGAAACCGCTGCTGCTAGTGCTAGTAGTATACTCTACCGGTACTAACTGCGGCAGCTTCCTCTACTAATAAATGACACACTTGCTATAGCTAGCAACAAGTCCACCTCCACTCCAAGTGAGCCTGACTGCCTGAGCCTCGCCTCCCTGTCCCTGCCTCGCCTCCGTATATAACGCGGCACAGTAGCGAGTGCTGCGGCACAGGATTGGGCTCGGTGGCGGCGAAGGCTATATGAGCGGTCTCATCACGAGGATCGGCACCGTCGCCCGCTCACCCATGGCGGCCGCCGCGGCAGTCGCTGGCATCGGCAGCAACGACGCGCCACGGAAGCGGCCGCGTCGCCCCAGCAGCGTCAGAATGGAGGGCAGGAGCAGAGGCGGCGGCGGCGGCGACGGTGGCTGCTGCTGCTCGAGCAGCGGCAAGGGGCTCGCGCCCGCGGAGCCGGCGACGACGAGGCTGGTGGTGATCGTCGGCGCCACGGGCACGGGCAAGACCAAGCTGTCCATCGACGCCGCCGTGGCGCTGGGCGGCGAGGTCGTGAACGCCGACAAGATACAGCTCTACGCGGGCCTGGACGTCACCACCAACAAGGTGCCGCACGCCGACCGCCGCGGCGTCCCGCACCACCTGCTGGGCGCGGTCCGCGCCGACGCGGGCGAGCTCCCCGCGCGGTCGTACCGCGCGCTCGCCGCCGAGGCCGCGGCCTCCGTCGCGGCGCGCGGGCGGGTGCCCGTGGTGGCCGGGGGCTCCAACTCGCTCGTCCACGCGCTCCTCGCCGACGACCGCCTCGGCGCCACCACCGGCGGCGGCACCGGAGACCCGTTCGAGGCCGACGGGTACCGGCCGTCGCTGAGGTTCCCGTGCTGCCTCCTGTGGGTGGACGTGGACGGCGCGGTGCTGGACGACTACCTGGACCGGCGCGTGGACGACATGGTGCGCGAGGGCATGGTGGAGGAGCTCCGGGAGTACTTCGCGTCGACGCCTCCCGCGGAGCGCGCCTCCCACGCGGCCGGGCTGGGCAAGGCCATCGGCGTGCCGGAGCTGGGCGACCACTTCGCGGGCCGCAAGAGCCTCGCCGCGGCGGTGGACGAGATCAAGGCCAACACGCGGGTGCTGGCGGCGGCGCAGGTGCGCAAGATCCGGCGCATGGCCGGCGCCTGGGGCTGGCCCGTGCGGCGCCTGGACGCCACGCCCACGGTCCGCGCGCGGCTGGCCGGCGCCGGGCGCGCCGCCGAGGCCGCCGCGTGGGAGCGCGACGTGCGCGGGCCTGGCCTCGCCGCCATGCGCCGGTTCCTCGACAGCCACGAGCAGCAGCCGCAAAGGTGGCCGCTGGTGGCGCGGAGGCAGTGCCGTCGTGGCATGGTGGGGTGACTCGTGATGACGCGTCAAAACTGCGGGAGCCGAATTTTGGAGGGGCCCGGTGGCTGGCGAAAGCCGCAGCGACAGCGTGCAACCGAAACAGGGCGAGAGGACCCGGCATCAGGGGCTTGTGAATACCCAGAGGCATCTTCAATTTTTCCCATGGATTGTCAAGCGGCGAGACAGCACGGCACACAGCCGCAGCAGCAGGCCAGCAGCTAGCGTAATCTAAGCCTGCCACAGTGCCACCACCGACCGACCCTCTTGTTCGGAGTTTGAAAATACTACTCTGCCCAGTCCAGCTCCAGCTCCAGGCTCCAGCTTGTGCGTGCGGATTAGAGCGCAAATAAACCCATGCTTAGTGCGTGATTAGAGGGGGCAGGGGATCGTGCTGGACGCGTGAGCTGGTGTTGTGGTTGTGCTGTGCCAGCTTGGAAGTCAGTTGGGCTCCAGACGTGTGCGCCCTTCTCTTCTCGCCAACGCCAAACAAACAAGAAATGCATTCGACTCTTTTGTTTTGTGCTGCTAGTCTCCTCGCTATCTTGTTCAGCTCGTCTGTCTCGTCGGGCGATTCGTGCAACTCCACTACCATGATATAGAATAAGAAGAGCCGAGTTGATGATAGATCACAAAATTGCGTTGCAAGTAGTCAAATGTGGCCTACATACGTACATACGGCATCTCTCTCTGGCATTTGGCTGCCGGCCGGGGCAGAAGTTGTTAGTACCGGTATACGGTTCCTCTCCAATGTCTGTCTTCCCACTTGTACAAAACCTTGTCCCGATGGCTCGCCATCCATCGCTGCCACCAAATCCAATGCCCCTCGCCAATGCTCGCTCGCTCTCTCTTTTTTTCCCCCTTAATAAAAACAAAATTCATCAAACTGTTACGTCTCCCTGCTGTGCTGACTACTGACATAGATGTAGTGACGTGATCGAGTTCCATGATGTTTATATATTCTTTTCGACCAAATTGGTAGTTTTCTGCCGCTGCGGCTGCAAGAGTACTGTTGCCACTTGCCAGTACTGCCTACGGAGCAAATGCAGCTGCGGCTGCAGCGAACGCTCTCTCGGATTCATCTAATAGTTGGGAAATTACAGTTGCCGTTATGGTTAGAATGACCATTAGATGTGTGATTGACATTTCCATGGATGGAGTCCCTGCTTTGCTTAGGATTAAATGAGCAGATGCGAAAATATATTCTCTTATTAGACAATGTTAATGTTGGAAGGGGAGGCGAGTACAAAGAAAGCATGGTATGTGGTTAGTATGATGACCGATGGCAAACGTTGATTTGCACGGTGAGGGTGAGGGCTTATTCGCTTATTGCCATATAATAAACTTAATCGCTTGAATTTTAGTCCTAGTTATGGGAAGAAATTCTTGCTCAATTGTGTTGGTACGTGATGCTGATAAACGGCGACACATATGTGGGTATGGTATACCTCGCTAGAGGCGTTGTTTTATGTCCTCTTTCCCATTCCCGTCTCTACCTTAGGTTTCTTTTCTTGGTTGAAGAACTTGTCCTGGTGTTTCGGTTTGACGTTGGCGGCGTTTGTGGATTTTGTTTCCTGAGAGCATTGCTTATCCCTTATTCATTGTTGTTGTTACAGTGGTCAGGGGTGACTTTTAATTTTACGGGCAATCTTAATTGTGGTGGTCTATCGTGTCGCTACTAATAAACGTTTGGTGCCAGTTTTAGGTGTTGTTGTAGAGTATTTGTGGTTTTATTTTTGTGTGTGCATGCTTACTTCTTATTAATACATATACCGACTTGTTTAAGCTGCTGCCAGCTTGTCTTCGAACTTAAAAATGAATCGAATTTTAGTTTAACACAACTAGCTATTAGTCTATTAGTTGGTAAATGTAGACTTCAGTCCATTAGTCGCTACTAATGAACTAGAAGTTGTAAATGAGTCTCCACCTAAACTTCAGTTCTTGGCAATCCAAACTGGCCTGGTCTAAGGATAGACACACAGAACTGACCGGAGGTTGAAAGGATCAGCAGCGTACTCCCTCCGTCTCTAAATAAGTGTTGTTCTCGCTTCCCGAAAAAAAGTTACCAGCAATTATATATTAATATTTATGCTAATTAATTAGTATCATCGGAAAGATCTTTACATCTAGTTTTTTAATAAAATTATTTGGAGATATAAATATTGCACATATTTTCTACAAATTGAGTCAAACACGTGGCACGCACACCAACGGCGACACTTATCTAGAGACGGAGGGAGTAGATGTCAATCACACTTGGACAGTAAACGATAGGGTTTTCAAACACCCTATTGTTTCTGTTGCATCACCCTGGGCTAATCAGTTAATCATCCTTTTTGTGGCTGCGTTAATGCGTACTGTGAGCTGTACTACTGGTTGCTGCTTGGGTCATGTGCACTTGCCTGATGATGTCGCCGCCGGCCTGCGCTTGATTTGGATGTGTCACCATATTCGTCCAGAATTATTCCAGAGCGGAGCAGCCAAGCTGTGCCGCAGCCTCTCTCATGTTTACTAAAATGCAACAACAACTAGCACTGTGTGTGTAACTCATAAAATATGGCCAGGATAGGATGCCGTTTTCTCAGATGCCTACTGAGCTATACCCTGCTCGTGTGCTCGGCGTGCAGACACGCCGACGACCAGCCAGCATTGCTTCATTACCCCTCCTCACCCCGTCATCAGGGCCGCGACTCTAGTGACTAGACTATCCAAATGGTGTTCCAAACAAGCTTCTGAAAAGAAGCTTCCTTTTTTGGGGGCGAAACGGCGGCATGGCCTGCATAGTACTCCGGGGAGCATCATCTGAAGCTAGGATCGAGTAGTCTTCAGGCTATATAATACGACACGGGGGAATGTGAGAACGCAATGCAATGCAAGAGGTACCCGGCGTACTCATTCTAGGCAGCAACCCTACGCTGCGAGGGAACGCACGCACGGTTGACCAGACGTGGAGAACTTGGAACTCTGATGGGGGAGGCACGCAAAAGGATGCAGCAGGGCGTGCAGTGCAGAGTACTACAGAGAGAGGAACCCGAAGAAAAGCGCCCGCCGGCATGAGCAATGATGGGCAGCCGCATTGTTTTTGTTTCTGTATCCCACATGCGGCCGGCGCGCGTGCAGCTGCAGCCTGCAGGCGGGGCGGGGCGGGGCGCCTGTGGCGAGCGCAAATGCTGAGGAGAGGAGCCGCACCCGCACGCACCCACGCACCCGGCGGCCGAGCCGGCCTTGGTAGTTGTTGCGGTTGCTTGCTGGTCTCTAGGCCCGCCCGCTCTCTCCCTCGGCAAACAAAGACCATCCATCATTCGAGGGGCCAAGGCTGCCTCCCCCCTCTCGGCTCTCGCTTGTTTTTGGCGCTCGAGGGGAGGCTTCTCCAGCTGCGCGTGTCCGCCCCCGTGCATGCATATGCATGTACTGGGGGCCGGCGGAGGCAGCGCCGGCAGCGTAACAATATACTACAGCCGCTAATCGTCCTACGCCTAGCTACTTTGCTCAGCTGCTCTGTCTCATCTCTGTCTGTCTCTCAAGGCAACCAGCATGCATATGGCCCCTTGTCCAATTGTCCCTCGGACACCCCCTCACTAACGAACCCCACTTGCCAAAAGCGAGCCCAGCTCGTCGTCGTTCTCGCCCCGCGCCCCCTGTTAGAGTTAGAGTTAGAATTAGAAGGAGAATCCCCATCGCTCTGGCTAGATTCGAGCTCAATTGGCACTGTCTCCACACCTGCATTATTAGTCTAATGCATGCAGCGTCAAAGTCAAAACGAATAATAAGCTGCTCCTTCTTCCTAACATCTTTGGATCCTTCTTCTTAATTATGCTTGGGCCAGAAGCTGAGCGAACACGTCCATCCCCGCGTCGTTATGGCCACCATGCATTTCATGAATCCTGGATTTAGCATGTACGTACTATATACAGTACTTACGTAGTATAAACAATCCATTTCAACCCCCGAATGCCCAAGAAGGTCCACTCCAAAGGGGCAAATATTTAGCGCCGAAATGCCCACACAACGGCGCATGATCTCTGATTCTCTCCTCCCCGCCGCTGCTGCGCTAGATTTAATCCCACTTGAGCTGAGCCGCTGATGAGGTGCATGCATGGAGCGGACCAAGACGACGACGAGCAGGAAGGAGGCCGGAGCAGCAGCTGACGAGTTTAAAATTTGGCGCCTGCTCACCTGGTGTGTCAACAGCCCGGCCTGCTCCTCCTCGCCTTGCTCCCCCTGCACCCCGTCACGGCCGGACAGGAATTCAGCTCTGCCCCCCGTGTGTTGCGTACGCATTCAGACAGGCATTTTTAGAGTATGCGATTAACTACTCCTCCACTAGCTAGCATACTTAGTACCTAGATGCTTCGTTCTCCTCTCCGAAGATCAATGATGTGTATGAGTGCTGCTGCCTAGCCCTTTTCAGCATTGGCACGCTTCGGCAGCAGGCAGTACTAAAGAACTTGGATCCAGCCTGGTCTTTTGTAAGAGTATGTTCATATATAAATATATACTGGCATGCAGGACGTTTCGGAACTGAACTAGCTACTTCATTCGAATGCGTTGTAGTAATAGATTATATAGAGAGAGAGAGAGCAATAATATATATATATATATATATATATATATCTTGCTGTTCCTTTTTTGCCCTACAGCAACTGACCAAAAACATTATACTATCGTGGGTTTTGCAGTACAAGTATGCAATTTGCAATGTTGACTAGAGGGAGATAATAGTAGTGGTACTAAAAATGCCTACACGTACTGCATGTGTTTATATATATATATACTTACTTAGATCAGCTGGAAAGGGCCGGGGGTTATTCTTTTCGCCCCTGTGTGTTCTTCGTTTTCTGTCCACCAATATAATGTTTCTTTTCGACTGAAACAGTTTAATTAGATCGAGCTACCTATTTTAGGGTAAGGGAAGCTTGCAGTTGACACTCGCCTCGCACTCTCCCGTAAGTCACGATCGACGATGAAGAACTGAAAGCTTATTATTATAGTGTTATGTTAAGTCCATGTGAACTCTGACCAACGTACTCAATAATGTTTTTTTTTCCATAAACAAAAAGGCACCAAATTAAAGTGAGTGAGTCTCTCTGTTAATTTCTTGAAAAAATCTCCCATTTCCCATCCAAATGACGGTAGCTCGGTTGGTGCCCAATCTAGTCACCACCGATACCTTAATCTGACCGACCACCCATACCAGATTATTACCAAGTCCATGACGGCAGTATTCAGCAAAGCGCGTCCTCGCCGGAGAGGGCGACACGCCAGAGACCACCAGCACACCGCGCGTCCGCGCTAGCTAACCGTCGCCGTCCCTGGTGATGCCGATCGATCGGGAGAGGTCGTTACCGGTGGCAGCAATTGGCCAATGAGCATTGCTACGTTTCTCCGGCCGGTCTCACATTGCTGCAAGCTAGCTACTACTGTAATAGCCACACGCCGACAGTTACCTGTGGTGATATACTCCCTCCATATCTCTTTTAGAGTTCGTTTTGGACAGCGATACGGTCTCCAAAGCATAATTTTGACCACTTATTTCTTTAAAAATATTTGTTATAAAGTGATATATATATATATATATACTTTTATGAAAGTACTTTTCAAGATAAATTTATTTATATAATTTTTACATTTCTAAACTCAATAATTTAAAAGTTATTCATGATTTATATTCCCAATGTTTGACTGAAACCTTTTCCAAAACGAACTCTATTTGTGACATGGAGGGCCATCCAACAAAATATGCAACTATCGGTTACGTGCCGGCAAAAGTAGTTCACGTTTAATTAAATTTCTAGTGAATATTATTCATATTTATAACTTCAAATTAATTTATTAAAAAATATATACTATAATTAACCTAATGATATTTATCTGATATTATAAATATCAATAGGTTTTTTATTTAAAATTAATCAAATATGAGATAGTAAACCGTGATACTGTGCTAGAATTGTATGCTTTTATAGACGGAGGGAGTAAATCTATCCATATACTTGATCGGCTCGGCTGCCGACCATAATCACGTCCACATCCATCCATCCGTCGCCATATTCTTACCTTACAAGGCCAGAAACAAATAGACCGCGCGCAAGCAGTTAACCACGACGTCGCGCGATCGAGAGGGCGGCGACGGTTTCAGAACGATGCGACGCGAGGCCGGAGCGTGGCATGGTGGGTGGCCAGGGCCAGCGGACTTGCATTGGAGCCGCGACCGCGACCGCGACCGGCCGGGCGGGCGGCGAGAGCACCAGGAGGAATAATGAAGGCACGCAAGCGGCCGGCCGGCTCGCCGGTGCGAGCGGCGACGGCGACCGGCGCGCGCGGCGCCGATGGGCGCGCGAGAGAGAGCGTGACGTGACGCGGTTTCTTTTATGATGTTTCTGGTGCGTCCTACCGTCCCCGTCAGCGAGAATCAGAATTTGTAAGACTGAAGAGAGTCGGTCTTGCTTATACCCTCATCAGCCGACCTGTCGGTTTTTCTGACCTGTGATGAGGTGTACAGTACAGAACTGAGGACGGAAAGAGCGTATCGTGGCCAGTTGGACGTGACGACCGAAAGTGCCATTAATTTTTTAATGTTTAGCAAGATCGAGTAGCACCGAAAGTGTAAGCGGGAATGCATGTACACTCGCAACTCGCAAGCAAGGTCTTTGAACATGCATATGCAACTTTGCGCTGTAATTTCTTTCTGATTTCTGTAGCCTGTAGTAGCAAATAACATGAATTACTGACCCCGGCCCGGCCACGTACGCAATAGGCGGCAATACCCTACCTAGGTAGTACTAGCTAAATTCCATCGACGGGGCTCCGGAGGTGTATGCTTGCAGTTGCAAGCAAGATAGCGGCAGCAAACTCTTGCTCCCATACTTTGCTTTTCACTTCCATTATATTAAAATCCCCTCCTGGGCCCGCACGAAGCCGGTCGACGTGACAATTACCGGTCCCCGGCCCGCATGACGGCGAGCCATAAAGCTAGCACAAGAGAACGCCGAGTTCCAGGTGCTGGGCTGTCCGGGCCACGGCCCGGGTCATGGCCCAAATTTTTTTTAACAATTTCTTTAACCAATTCAGTTTAGTCTATAAAAAATATATATTTAGCTTTATCTGACGTGATCAAAAATTTCTTTATACTATTTTAGCTTCTCCCTTGCTTGAGGTGTTTCTAGAACTGTTACTGGGTGTAGCGGTACGTGCGTGCACGCGCATTACGCTTCGTGCCAAGAGGCAAGAGGTCGTCTAGAGATCGAAGAGATGCTGGCGTTTCGCTGTCGAGCGTCGGACCCTTTCTCCTCGGCTGTGTCAGCTGCCGTACGTCGCCGTGCCCCGGCCCGGTCGTGTGCCGACTTGATCTGCTCCGGCTCGCACCTGGTGGGCTAGTGAGGGCTGCACGCGGGAAAACGCGCAGGGATGATAGCCAGTGGTAGAGCTAGAGCAAATACGAGGGGGTGTGTTTGCCTTGTAGGTGCATAAGATTTTGTTTTATAGGTGCTAATATGGTGAAAATTTGATCATAATCACTGTTTTTTGAAAAATTTGTGGGTGCGACCGCACCCCAAAAAAAAAACTGTATATAGATCTGCCCATTGATAGGGATGGATCGTCATCGACTTTTAGTTGGTGTTGTGCGGCAACTGCACCGAGGTCGGGATCGGGACTGTCGTTGGGGGTCTGTCACTGTTAAGAGTTTACCGCGATGCAGGGCGTTCTGCGTGCGCTCTTGTGGTGTGTATTCACGCGAGCGTGGTCGTTTGTCGAGATATTGGAGTAACTGATTTCTTTTTCTTTTTCATATTATAATAAACGGGGTCGTAGCTGAGAGACGTGGAACGCGGTGATTGTGTCTAGTGCCGTGCTAAATTACCTCCCTGTCCCAATTAGAAGTGGTCACATATGCAGTTTCATCATTTTTGAAATTTATAAAAATCCAATAAATTAAATAGGTTTTGAAACCAATCTCTAAGCTAGCTTCCGAAAACCCTGAGAAGAATCCTAGAGATAGATTGGGAAATAAAAAAATAGATAAAAATTGTTTAAAGATCATGAAAATATATCTAGAAGCTTCTAGAGTTAGATTCAGCTCTACAAAAAAAAAAGACATTCTAATCAATGTATGAATGTGTTTTGAAAACTTTCGACAAAACGCAAGAGTGCAACCATCATGAATGCAGTTGTCACTAATGTATGTTGCATTCATGTTAATTGCATCTCATATTTTATATGTGAAAAAAATGTAAACACATTCAGACATTGATTATACTGTTTTGGGTTTTTTTTAAAAAAAATATTTTTCTAGATATTTTTTGGATTTCTCGCAATGTGTCAGCTTGTAAATATCTTTTCATGGGTTACAAATATTTTATTTTGGTTTCTCGCAATTTATCTCTAGGTTTTTCTCGGAATTTTAGAAGCTTAAAGATGTTTTCAATAGGTTAAAAACTTTATCAGGTGCTATGTTGTCCTGGTACGGATACGAGTATCAGATACGATACGTATCGGACACGCGGATACGTCATTTCTTAGGAAACACTGACACGGGATACGTCTAATATAATTTAATATAATAATTATTATATATAAATTACAAGATAAAAATAGTTATCTAGAAAGTTTAATCTTAAAACTTAGCAGTTTCAAAGTAATTTATGTAACATAATTCATAAAGTACAAAATAAAAACTAAGAATACTTGCAAAAAAAAGTTATTTAGATGCCTAATCTCTCCTTCAAGCCTAAATGATCTTTTTTAGCTAGTTTTACCATATCTTATTGAGAAAGGGGATTCTAATCCTACGTTTAGCCTTGAGGAACAAGTAAAAAAAAAGAGCGACACCAGAAGAAATCATATATTGCGACAGCTAGGTAACAATATGCGGATAGAAAAGCTAATTACTTTCTACTATAATTGTGTCCACGTAGGTTATTTTCTAGTTTTGGATAATATCTGAGTTGACACAACCGTATCGGACACAAGTATCCTAACCATAAAGTATCCAGTTTTATAAATACGGCTAGGATACGTATCCAAGGTGTATCCATGAAGTACAAGTATCCAATACGTATCGGATACGGATACGGCTCCTCTCGGAAGTATCCGCGCAACGTAGATCAGGTGTTTACATAATTTTTTAATTAAAAATGATGAAACTGCCTTGAAAATCAAAGGATGGAGAGGTAATTTAAACGATTATTAGAGTTGAAAGAGACAATTTTTTTTAGACAAACGTTCAGTTTTGGAGTAGAGTAAAACCGGCTTTCCGTCCCGTGAACCCGCGCCACATTCTATATGGGCTAGCGAAACCCCTGGCCATGTGCGTTAGTGCGTTACATTGGCCCGCATGAGGACTTGCTCTTTGTGATTTGGTGAAACAGGGCATCTGACATTCTGACCCATCGAGAATGGTCCACCAGTCTAGAAATAGATACTGGAGTTGCATGTCATTTCGGCCTAGTCATTGCTGTATTGTGTCATGGGCTCATGGCACCGTTACCAACAGATCAAATGGTTTGTCTTCGGCTGTTTGACTCCGCAAGGGACTCGAGCGGCTCGGAGTTGGTCCGAACCCTAGCTAGGGTTTCGGCTGATTTCTTCCTCAATCTCTCCCCAAAATCAGTGCTTTCCCAAGCGCGCTTCCTGTCCTCCTCGCTCTCAAGACCGGCGGTGAAGGGCAAGGAGCTGTCGTGGTGGCCCCTAGTGCGCAAGGGGGCTCTGGTGGCAGCACGTGCGGCGGTGGTGGGCTGGCGTGGTGCGACGGAGCGGGTGGCGCGGCTCGTGCGGCGGACACCGGGCTGCGGCGACCGGTAGCTCTCGCGTCTGGTGAGTCTCGGGCGGGCTGTTGGGCCGTGACGCAGAGGCTGCTTTGGTGGGGTTGCTGTTTCAGCTTGCTGGGGCGGTGGTGTGCTGTGGCTGTGGCGGCGGCGGCAGGCCGTGGTTGTGCGGCTGCGTGTGCCAGGTGTGGGGGAGATGGTGGTTGTGTGGCAGGGGCAGGTGGTGATGGTGGCGCGGGGGTCGATTGGGGATGGTGGTGGAGGGTTATGCTGGTGATAGGGGCGATGTTGGCTGGCGGTGGTGTCTTAGGTGGTGAGTGGTGGTGTGTGGCTGAGGGGAGCCTCTGTCCTGGAGGGGGTGTTGGGGGTGTGGGCGTTAGCGTAGAAGCCATGGAAAAGGATCGGAAGGGGGCGGTGGATCTGGAGAATCTCATGGGGGGTTTGAAGCTTACAGAGGAGGAGCAGAGGGCGGTCAAGGGTACTTGGCAGTCGGGTTCGCGGGAGGCAGGTCGCCACCCGCAAGCAGTAGGCAAACTTTTCTCTACAAAGTCTGGGTATGCGGAAGGGATGGCTCAAGCTCTGGGTAAGATCTGGTGTCCGGTGAAGGGGATCAGGTGCAAGGAGCTGCGGGACAACTTGTTTCTATTCACGTTCCTTCAACCAGGGGGTAAGAGAAGAGCTGTTACTGAGGGGCCTTGGGAGTTTGGTGGCGATCTCCTTATTGTGGTGGATTTTGATGAGACTAAGAGGCTCAAGGACCTAGAGTTCACTCACATTCCGGTATGGATTCGGGTTTTCAATCTCCCTCTAGGTCTGATGAATGAAGGAACTGGTCGGCTGATTGGTGATAAGGTGGAAAAGTCCTTGGAAGTGGAGACAGATGAGGATGGATCAGCGGTGGGGAGTTTCCTAAGATTTAAAGCTCTAATTGATGTTCGTAAGCCACTGGCCAGAGGAGTTATGATGGAAGATGGGCAAGGGGAATCTAATTGCTGGTGTAATTTCCGTTATGAGTTTCTCCCTAATTTCTCCTATTCTTGTGGGCTGCTTGGCCATGTGGAAAAAGAATGTGATGATAATGTGTGGAGGGAGGAGGCACAATAGTTTGGGGATTGGATGAGGGCAACACCAACGAAGAAACGTGACCAGCGAGGTCGCTGGTCAGCGGGTAGCAGCTCCGGGGGAAGCTTTCCGCACAAAACTTCGGGGTCTTGGAGGCGTGAAGAGAAGGGGAGGAAGCTGCAACATAGTGCTGATGATGACATGGGGAAAATTTTGGAGGACAATGATCTCCGAGATGATGGCTCTAGTCCTTTGAAGGTGGCTTCCCATAAAGCCACAACAACTGTTATTCCAAAAAGACTGACCTTTGGGGACAGCACAAGTACTGATAAAGAGAGCAGGGTAGCGTTGGCGGGACATGAGGGAGTGATGGGGGTGGAGCTAGCTGTTGGAGGAGGAGGTCAGTGTTCTTCAGAGGCAGCAAGGGAACAACCCATTAACACAAGGGTGGATGTTGGAGGAAGGGTTTCTTCGCAGAAGTCTGTGCGGGAAGGTTTTGCAGATAAGGCAACTATGGAGGTGGATGGCGCTGCTGTAACAAGTGGGAATGAGGAGGTGGGCCAAGGGTTGATTGTGGTTGGTGATTTTAGGGTGGAGGGGTCTGTGGAGGATTTGGCATCGAGTGGTGCTGCTAAAAAGAAGAGAACCTCTACTTTCAAAAGGCGTCCACGTGTTTCTAAGGAGGTGGAGGGGGAGAATAATGCCTCTCTAGCTGGTCAGCGCAAGCGTGTGGCGGAGGAGGTGTGCAGGGAGGAGGAAGCTCAGAAAAGGGTTAAGTTCCAGGTGGACTCGGTGGCAGTGGAGATGGAGGAGGATCCTGCGGTGATGGTCGGGCTGCATGGTCAGCCTGGCCGGCCCCAATGAGGCTTGTGGTTTGGAACTACCAGGGTTTGGGGAATGGCCTGGCAGTTCGAGGACTTCTGGATGTCCAGAAGAAGGAGGACCCTGATGTCTTGTTTCTCTCTGAAACAAAGCATGGTAAGAGATGGATGGAGGGTTTTCGGTGGAGGCTGAACATGACTAATATGGTGGTGAAGGATAGTGTGGGTGCAAAAGGTGGTTTGGCTCTGTTTTGGAAGAAGGAGGTGGACTTGCGAGTGTTGAGCTGGTCTAGGTATCACATTGATTCCTTGATCAAGGAGGAAGATGGGAGCATTTGGAGGTTCACGGGCATATATGGCGAGTCTCGTAGTGAAGAAAAGGAGAAAACGTGGAAGCTGCTCCGTATCTTACAGCACCGCAGCAAGCTCACGTGGCTCTGTTGTGGCGATTTTAATGAGATTCTTTTTAATTGTGAGAAGGAAGGGGGGCCTCCAAGAGCAGAGAGTAGCATGCTGAAATTTAGAGAAGCACTAGAGGAGTGTGACCTGCATGATTTGGGGTTTGTGGGGGATGCTTTCACCTGGAGGAATCACCACCACAACGCTTCTAGCTACACCAGGGAGAGGTTAGACAGGGCGGTGGCAAATAGTGCATGGCGGGCTCGTTTTCCTTTGGTTCGAGTGATTAATGGGGATCCCCGGCACTCGGATCATAGGCCCATCATTGTGGAACCAGGTGCAAAGGAAAAGGTCTCCTGGAGGGAGCCTTTGGAGGTTATGAAGAAGTTTGAGGCGCGGTGGCTGGAGGAGGATGACTGCAACAAACGAGTGGAGGAGGCATGGGAGAGTGCTATTAGTGAAGGGGGGTGAGTCTCATGGAAATTTAGGCTCGTGTGTTGGGGGAGCTGTGGATGTGGGATCGTGAAGTCCTTGGGGCCCTGGAGAAAAGAATAAAAAATGCAAAAAGAGAGTTGGAAAGATGTAGGAGGGTTTCCATCTCTCAAGATCAAGTAAATCGGGAACACCTGTTGCGTTACACGCTGGAGCGTTTGCTGGACCAACAGCATGTCTACTGGAAACAACGAGCTCATTCGACATGGTTGGTTAAGGGGGATCGAAATACAAAATTCTTCCATGCTCAAGCGTCTGCAAGAAAGAAGAAAAATACAATAAACAAGCTGAAGGATGAGGGAGGTGGCGAGGTGGCGGGGAAGCACTTAAAAACTTTTATTGCTAACCAGTACCAGCAGCTCTTTATGTCCACTGCAGGTTCCAATGTTGAGGAGGTTCTTGATTGCGTCCGGGCTAAGGTCACTCAAAATATGAATGATAACCTGGTTGCACCATTCTCGAGTGAGGAAGTTTGGGAAGCTCTGAAAGATATGGGTGAACTAAAAGCTCCTGGGGCAGATGGCATGCCGGTGTTGTTCTATAAAAAAATTTTGGTCGCTAGTGGGGGAAAAGGTGAAAGAAGAAGTGTTGGCTGTCCTGAATGGGGCTGCTATGCCGGAAGGGTGGAATGATACTGTTATCGTCCTTATTCCAAAGATCAATACACCAGAGAAGCTTAAGGATTTGAGGCCGATTAGCTTGTGCAATGTAGTGTACAAACTCATCTCCAAGATATTAGCAAATAGGCTAAAGGTGGTGCTTTCTGAGATTATCTCACCGTCTCAAAGTGCCTTTGTTCCTGGAAGATTGATTACGGATAATGTATTGCTAGCATATGAGCTCACACACTACATAAACCAGAGGAAGTGGGGGGAAAATGGAGTGGCTGCTATTAAGTTGAATATGAGCAAGGCGTATGATCGGGTGGAGTGGTCTTTCCTAGAAAAGATGATGTTAAAGTTGGGGTTCTCAAGGCCCTGGGTGGAGAGGGTGATGAAATGTGTTACAACAGTGAACTATCGCATCAAGGTCAATGGGGAGTACTCCAACAACATCAATCCCCAGAGGGGGCTGCGGCAGGGTGATCCTTTATCCCCATATCTGTTTATTTTGTGTGCTGAAGGGTTGTCAGCCTTGCTGCAAAAATCAGAGGAGGAAGGAAGGATTGAGGGAGTCAGAGTGTGTAGGGGGCCCCCAAGGATTAATCACCTCTTCTTTGCTGATGACTCGCTGATTTTGATGCGAGCTTGTAAGGGTGATGCGCTAGAACTGCGAAGGATTTTACAGGTCTATGAGAGAGCATCAGGGCAGATAATTAATAGGGACAAATCCGTTGTTTTGTTCAGCCCCAATACCGTCGAAGATGACAAGAATGAGGTGAGACAAGTCCTTAACATTATGCAAGAAGCAAGGAGTGAGAGATATTTGGGGCTGCCAGTTTCTATCGGCAAATCAAGAAAGAAAGCGTTTGAATATATAAAGAAGAAAGTATGGCTTCGAATACAAGGCTGGCAGGAGAAGTTGTTGTCCAAAGCAGGAAAGGAGATCTTAGTAAAGGCAGTCGCTCAAGCGATCCCAACTTATGCTATGTCCTGTTTTGAGCTGACTAAGGGGCTTTGTGATGAGCTGAATTCCATGATTGGTAGATGGTGGTGGAGCCATAATGATAAAGATAATAAGATTCATTGGCTAGCATGGGATAAGCTGACTTTACCAAAGAACAAGGGGGGCTTGGGCTTCCGGGATCTCTACTTGTTCAATCTTGCAATGCTAGCTAGACAAGCATGGAGGCTCTTTGAAAGTGCATGTTGCACTTAAGTGTGATTTTGGATGATTTGATGACAATGTTGATTAAAGATCTAACATGTTTGCTAAGTGTGACACAGGGAAATGATTATCTCACTATGTACTTGAAACGTAATGCAAAGCCAAAATGATGGATTGTTGTATGAAGATCATGTCACAAGCACAAAACAACAATGAGAATGATATTGATATAAAGGGTTATTGTATTGTGGGATAATCATAGTTCATTTATGATTGCAAAGAAAGGATTCAAAACGAAGTATGGTTGAATGGCTTGAGATGGTGAAGATAGCAAGGAAAGAGTCTTTGAGGTACTAAGCAAGGGTGAAGGGCAAGCGACAGCTTGACGGCCGAAGAACCTAGCTAGAGTGAAGAAGAAAGTACTTGCATTTAGTCGAAGGATCAATCAAGCCTGAAGATCGCATCTAGTGGAGAATCAACATTCCTAGCTACAATATTGATTGAAGTGACTTGACACATTTGGAACTCCATTCTATCACTTGCATGAAGTCAAGTCACATGCTCAAGAAGGCTATGCTCGAAAGATATCTACTTGCAAACACGACAACCATTCCTCTCGATATGAAAAATGAAGACAAGCGGCTTTGGTTCAAATGGAGATCAACTCAAGAGGTTTAAATCTTGTCTTTCAATTTATCTTGAGTAAATAGGGAAGCCGTACTATTAAGAGGGATGCAACATATAGTAGATGCTTTTTCACAAGTGCTCAAACCAACCTAAGTGAGACATGAGAGAGCTAGAGCTAACTTTCAGCTAAGTGCTGCACTGTCTGTCCATACCGGACATGTCAGCCCACAGCAGTGCGGCCATCCTTCTGGCCTAGTGATGAACCTGGTGAAGGGAGTCCATACCGGACATGTCTGGTATGCATACCGGACATGTCCGGTATTTGCGGAGTTCTGTCTCGCAGCCTGTGCATGGGCGGTACTACCGACCCTTGCGTCGGTACTACCGGAAGGTACTACCGGAGTTATAGCGGTACTACCGGTAGGCATAATTTGGCCCAACACAGAGAGGTTGCAAAACCCCCTCTTAACTGTCGGTACTACCGACCTGGTGGTCGGTACTACCGAGATCCTTTTAGGGGTCTGAAAAGATGGTTGGTTAAGGATATTTCTCGCGCAGTGAAGTCATACCGGACATGTCCGGTATGCATACCGGACATGTCCGGTATTTGCGGATTGGTGGCTAACAGTATCGTTGTGATGGGCGGTACTACCGCCCCTTGGGTCGGTACTACTGACCGGTACTACCGGGGTTATAGCGGTACTACCGATAGGCCAAAATTGGTCCAACTCAGAGAGGTTGCGAAAACTCCTTAATAACTAGCGGTACTACCGACCAAGTGGTCGGTACTACCGGGTTCTCTCGGGAAGTTTGAAAGTTGGTGCATTCAGTGTCTTTCTCACGCAGTAAAGTCATACCGGACATGTCCGGTATGCATACCGGACATGTCCGGTATGAGCTGACTCAACCAACGGCTAGAAAACGGCTAGTTTCGAATGTGGGCTTATAAATACCCTCAAACCTCCACCTTTGGAGGCGGCTGATTCTACTGGTTCCCACACTCATTCTAAGCCTTGCAAAACACTTTCCAACCCTCTCTTAGTGAGTGATTGTCCTCTAATTGCAAAATCCATTTGTGGGTTGAGAGAGATTCAAAATTAGAGAGCAAGCCATCTCTTGAGCACTTGTGCAAATCGTCGATCTTGTTGTGCGCATTCGTTACTCTTGGACTCTACGGTCCTAGACGGTTAGGCGTCACCGTTGAGCACCCAAGAGATTTGTGAAGTGCCTCGGAAAGTTTGTAAAGGTTCGATCTCTCCTCAAAAGAGATCAACTAGTGGAAGGAGCATTGCGGGTGAAATAGACCGCGGCTAGAGTGACCCGTGGTGTCCTCTAGAGCCCACCTTTGTGGTAGCTCACAGCCGGCTCAACGGAGAGTAGGACCCGAGGGGGTGCCGAACTTCGGTGAAACAAATACCGTGTCATTCCTTTGTGCTTTACTTTCAGCTATTTGTTATTCTTCGTTGTGCTAGTTGTTTTGCAAGCAATCAGTTCTATATATACATCATACATAGTGATTGCAGGTTGTGTGAGAAATTGGAGAAGAAAAGGAGCAGTCCCGCACAACCCGTGCATACCAGACTTGTCCAGTATTGATACCGGACATGTCCGGTATTTACTGACTGTGCCCAATTTGTTTATCGCTTGATCTAATCTTTGTGGTGCAGGGTGTTAGCTTCTAGGTGTACTAAATACTTGACATACACTTTGTGTTTGTCTCTTAAGGGGTTGTTTTACTCCGATTGGGAGTTTCCAAGTAATTGAAAACTCACATGCTAATTGCTTCCGCATTATAAGTTGTAAATTTTCAGAAAAGCCTATTCACCCCCCTCTAGGCGACACCTTAGGTCCTTTCACTCTTGACTTCTCCGAACTCCCTGTGTGGCCAAGTGCTAAAGGCCAAATATTTCCCTAATGGCAGTTTTTTGCAATGTGAGGCGAGGGATGGGATCTCATATACATGGAGAAGCATTTTGAAAGGCGTGGACCTGCTTAAAGAAGGAATAATATGGCGAATAGGAGATGGTGAGTCAGTTAATATTTGAACGGATCCATGGGTTTCACATGGCACCACGAGACGTCCTGCTACTTTTAGAGGGGCAACGGTGATGACAAAGGTGGCAGATTTAATGGACCCAAGCACCGGCTCATGGGATGAGGCTCTAGTGCAGGACATCTTCTCAGATTTTGATGCCGAGGCTATCCTTAAGCTAAGAGTGAACCGGGATTTGGAGGACAAACCCGCTTGGCACTTTGACAAAAATGGCTTGTTTTCAGTAAAATCAGCATATAAAGTGGCTGTCCAAAGAAGAGAAAGTGCACTGTGCAGGAATGCAGCAATCTCTGCGGCTGTCCCAGGGGGGAATTCTGATTTCAGATGGGACAAAATTTGGAACATGGAGGTCCCAAACAAGGTTAAAATGTTTATGTGGCGGCTAGTTCATAATAGCTTGGCGGTCCGGTGAAACTTAATTCGTAGAGGGATGAAAGAGAGTACCTTGTGTCTCATGTGTCATAGATTAGATGAAGACGATGGACATCTTTTCTTTAAATGCAAAGAAGCGAAGGAGGTTTGGAGGGGCTTAAACTTGGAGGAGTACCGTCTTATTTTAGCAGCCAGCCACTCTGGAAAGGATATGATGCAGAAATTATGGTCCTTCTCTACGCAGATCCAGCTACATATTGTTGTTTTATTACGGAGATGGTGGTCAGTGAGGAATAAGGTGAATGCTGGGGATAGAAGGGTCACAGGCCCTAAAGTTTGTTCTCTGGTGACCTTTTATGTGGCACAATTTGAGAAGAGAAAGAAAGCAAGTAAGGGTCAGCAACATGATCGGCAGTGCAAATGGGAACCGCCTCCGGAAGATGTGTATAAGATCAATATTGATGGTGCTTTTACTGCTGCTACTAATAAGGGAGGATGGGGTTTTATTGTCAGAAACAATGCCGGCGCTTTTTTGGAGGGTGGCTTCGGTAATCTGTGCAATGTGGCTACTTCTTTTCAAGCTGAAGCTCTTGCTGCCCTGCACAGCCTAGAGAGAGTTGCACAGTTAGGGATGTCAAAAATTATCTTGGAGACTGATGCGACACAATTAGTAGGGGGTTTGACGTCTCCGGATCTCGATCTAAGTGTGGATGGAAGCCTCCTGAAGCAAATCAGAGATTTTATTGGCTCATCTTTTGATTACTGTGATATTCGGCATTGCCCGAGGAATTGCAACAAAGTGGCAGATTGCCTTGCAATGTATGGGGCGAGTATGGTTAGCTCTGGTTCAACGGTGTTCATGAACCAAGTCCCCACCTTTGTGTCCAGCCTGGTCTCCAGTGACTTGGCTGGAGATGTTGTCTAATGGAAACAAGCTTTCCAGTTTCAAAAAAAAACAAACAGATCAAATGGTTTAAAGCCCTATTAGCTTATTGCTACAGTATCAGTATCACGAGAAGCCGAAACCGGTGAAACTAGCTTCTATTTCATCTAGAGAGAACTAATGTGAAAGTGAATAATGATGCTGCAGGTGAACCCAGTGCTATTTAAGGCCTGATAAAGTGGACCTTAAAATACTTGACTGGTTGATCCAAAGGGTTCAAATCATTTTCCCTTTGCCTACAGGTGCGGTCAACAGCTTAAACGGGTGACTTCTTTTTCTGTGGCGTTGAGCTAGCACATGGACTGATATGAGCAGCGCTGCAGCACGCAGGAGATTCGCTGATTGCATTCACGGGGAGGTCAAAGATAAAGTCAGCGTGTTAATCATATCATGGACGGGTCACATACTTACATGTTTCAGTGTTTGAAAAAAAAAACAATCAATCACTTTGGTCACAGCTTGAACCATCTGCGTCTCAAGTGAGAAAAGCAAAAGTTCGTAACTACCCAAGCAAGGAGACAGGATGCTGTGACAGGTGCAATGTCTGCAAGGGGAATATGGATCAACCAGTCAACTGGGAGTTGTTGACATGTACAGGATGCACGTGGCCAACAAGAATGGAGGATCACAAAGACACAATGGCAGGTCAAAAACATCCATGCTTTCTGTCTGGTTCAAAACCTTCAAACAAAGAATCGAACGACTGAGTTTGAGGTGTGCAACCACGGCCATTCACCATGTCGTAGCTGGGGTACAAGAATAGGAGAAAAGGGTTAATGACTGTTGGTTGAGGGACAATATAAACATGTGAGTGAGATATTCTTGCACAATTGATGATACTACGTTACTACTCAAACAGTAACACACAAATACCTAATATTAACTTGCACCGCAATCTCAACCTCAACAGATAAGTAATTCAAAATTCATACTCAAGTACACACACAAACTTTTCAATGCATCTCACTCACCCAGGTCAGATATTCTTCAGCTTGGGAGTTCTGAAATTGGCAATTGATTGTGGAACACCCCATTCGATAGTTCATGAGTCTCTAAAGGGCTTTTCTTTGAGCGATCCAAGGAGGTTGCTTCAAAAATACCTACAAAAGGATAACAAGGCTCATTTTGGATATGAAATATTCAGGACATGGAAAAAAGTTTTTCCAACTGTCAGCAGTACAACTGAGACAGTAATTTTAGAATCCATTCATGGATACAAAAAATAAAGACCTCAAAACTCACCGAATCCCAAAATAACAGAACAGACCAGAAATCCTAAAAGGGAGAAATCCATTTGGTACGCTATCTCCAACACGATGATGCAACCTGTTGAAACCATTAAGTGCCTTGGAGAAGAGAAGACCAGATGCAACCTGCCAACCAAGTAAACGCATTACAAACATGGAGTGAAGGTTAATCATGAAGCACAATGGGCAGTTAACTAAAGGGAGGCCATTCATGTCTTATGAGTTATGATTAATAGTACAAAAGTCAATAAAAATAATTCAAGAAGCATCCAAGAAAAGAAAAATATTGTTTCATATTGTTATACTGAATAATTCGAGGAATAATAACTTCAAAACTATAATCTCCTGAAGATCCTGGTTTGACTGAAAAAAATGTCGACCCAGGGGTAAGACGGCCCCTGGGCATTTTGCTAAGAAGACATTCTCATGTAGGTCGAGAAAAACCCCAAACCCCTACCCCATTCTACACAGTAGCACCATAGCCCATGTGAGAACGACCACAACCTAGGCGGGGCCTTAGACCTATGTTTTGGCGTGGGACATACAAGGGGATATTTTTTTAACCCCAACTGAAATTTGCTTCCACGGGGAGTCGAATCCAGGACCTGAGTGCGACTAGAGTTACCTAACCAGCTCAGCTAGAGGCTCATTTGTTGGTTCAGATCAGTGATAACAAAACAAGTGACCATGGTTCCCTTTAACAATCTGATGGTGCATGAGAATATTTTAAAATTAGCTTTTAACCAAAAAGAAAAAAACACTTTCCTTTCAAGAAAAGATCTTACTTTTCTTCAGCAACATTGTCAACATAGAATATAAGCACCATTCCGAAGAAAACAGTACTCAAGTATGCCCAGCTTGGTAGTTGTAATTTAACTATGCTGTCAGACGCCGAGCCCTGCAACCAAGAAAACCGAAGATCACTATACTACTATATCAAGGAAAGACCTGTGAATCCTCCCAACCCCCGAAATAATTATAGCATAAACGGAGAGTACTCACTAGGATTGTATCCCACATGGCAAATGGAAAAAGAAAACAAGTAGCAGAAGCAATAGTTATAGCATGGAGCCGCCTTTTAAGCTGATTCTGTAGAATAAAACAATGGTGATTGTCAATTCCTATATAGAAAATGATGGTGCATAGGTGCATTGATAGTGCCTTGAAGGGGGCTTTTGAGAGAGAAGACAGCAGAAGCTGGGCTACCTTGAGAGAAACACGCCGAGCTAATACTCTCCTCAAAGCAGATAAGATCCCAGCGGTAATTGGCACCACCATTTCTTTCACTCCAATAGTTTGCCTTGCCTTCTCCACTGGTTCACTTCCAAAGCTATCTGTATAAAGTTAACGTCTTCCAAAACAGGTTTAGACGAGTCCATCACAAATTAATTTATAGGTATAGAATAGATACTTTAACTGCCAAAAATGCAGAGTTATTCACAATAACTCAGTAAATCATTTCAAGAAGATATCTACGCAGTAGGATACATAAAGGAGAATGTGTTCTTGTAGACCATCCATTTGACAAGAGATAATATGCTACCAACATAGCAGCAAGTCCACCAATCTAAAAAATCCAGGGGAAACAGTTAATATCATCTCCTAGAAAATTAGCAATTTCTACTTCAAAATACTAGAGTTCGTTGAAAGTCTGCTGAGCATGGAAGAACACATTGAAGAGTTGACATGCGGCAGGATCATCATAGAAGAATTCCTTAATTATTTTCCCAGCTATCATAGTTGCTGAATGTATAACTTCGCTGAGAAACATGCACACATGGTGGAAATGTAACATGTGCACACTTACTTTGTGCTTAAAGCTCATCAAATCAATCACAATTCTAAAGCACGTTAGATTTTTAAGAATGAGGGGCTCATAACTTCCAAGAAAAATGGACTGCTGACAACAGAGATGGTATTCCTGTGCCCATATCTACATTTCTTGTACAGAATATTTATTGGCCAAATATCTTTACCAGTGCATGTGCACACTATATTTACTGAAAAGGCATTGGTACATATCAAATGGACTAAAAACCAGTGATTAGACAATACTTAAAATTAGAGTACCATGTACGAGCAATAATTCCTTATGCTTGTTGCCTAAATAAGTAAATATCATAGAAAGAACATCCAACAAGGAAATAAAATCGTCACATAAAACAAATTCTATTTCAAAATCAGGAACTTGCCTTTTTCCAGATGTTAACTTTCCTTCCATATAAAGTAGCAGAGAGAACTCCAAGAACAGCACCTGCATACTCTGCCAGTAGAGCACTAGACTCAATAGACAGAGTAAAATGCAGTTTAGATGGAAGTGCCAGTCAATGCTCCTTTAGTAACGCAGTTAGGATGCCCAAAGCAGGGCAAAATATGCAGATTATGTGATAAATGATAATATAATAGCTATGCAAATACGGGTAAGGACGCCAGAGAAATGTCCTACGGTTGACGTCCATCAAGTGTAATTTGTTCCAGAATGATCTGATGACCACTGGCTCACAGCATGGTTTAAACATTGCACATAGGTGGAGATTGAACTAGATATTCCCTGACATAATGCACCGCACCACAGACCATGCAGCTATCAGCTATGTGAAAAATTCATCGTGCTGAGAGAACAGGATACTTACACTAGTGGGCCACAAACAAGAAGTCCTTTACCCCATAACACAAAGTAGAATGCCAGAATTCCTCCATTGACAACTGTAGGAACAACCTGAAAGAATGAATATAAGAAAGTGCACATCTAATAGCTGGTGAAGTAATCTCAAGGGGAAAAAAGGTATAATGGAACCTGTGAGTTGGGCAAAGGCCGGCCTTTCCAGGGCTTCTGTAAAACCAAGAATATGACTGAGGTGGGTACAAGACAACTGAAGATAAAGCCAACTATTGAATCTCCACTGTTGGATAGGTAGCTATACAAGGAGTAAACAGACCAAATTCTCATGAAGTTTCCCAAAACATGAACTACTTGCAACGGTGTTGACCTACAAAAGGCAAAGCACAGCAGTTTTATTATCAATAAAAAGTAGCCAACAAACTGATCAGTACACATATTTGGAAAGTCAAGCTAAAAAAAGGTTTGACATGAATATGATACTAAGGGAAATAAATATACATATGAAAGGTAGAAAGAGTACAAATCAAGTAGCAGCACATCTACACAACAACAGAAAATCCGCTTCGTGGCCCTTCGCGACCCGCTCCCCGCCGCCACCGCCCGTCGCTCCTTCGCGCTGCCGCTGTCCTCTGTTGGTCCCCCTCTCTCCTCCCTCCGGCCTATGCCAGAGGTTGGAGAGAGTGGGGATCCATCGCTTTTGATACTTTTTCCCAATAGGTCGAATTTTTAGGGTTTGAGTCTCTCCATGCCAATTGTCGTATTGGAGATTTATCTCCTTCTCCTCTTTGGCGACGGAGAAGGGGAAGGATGAAATTGTCTTCTCCATGGCGGCTTCGTTGAAGATGGGGACTACAACTTCGGCGTCAGCATCTTCACCAGCATGACGATATGGAGATTTTTGTTTCCGGATGACGGCATCAAGGCGGAGATGATGTCGTCGTCATGGAATAATTTTCTCCGGTCTTTTCTCTGTTTTGTTGTGGTTAGATCTGGCCACAATGAAGGACTAGGGAGAATAAGTTTCAGATCAGTCTTCTTCACTCTTCGGTTTCAGAAAGAAGAAGGAAGACACGAGAAAGAAGAAGTTTCTCAACTCCACCTGCAGGAATGTTGGCCGTCAGTTGGGCATCTATTGTCTGGCCTAAAACAATTGTTGTCGAGTATTTGTCTGTGCGGTCATCCATATGAAGCGTCAAATAGGTTTGGATTTGAGAGTTTGAGCTATTCATAGTGTGGGTACAATATAGATGAAAATCAATTTATGGATATATGTTTTTTCCAGAATACTTGTAATGTGATAATGTACCCAACTATATTTTAATACAATTCTTCTTTCGTCTCAAAAAAAAAAGTAGCAGCACATCTTGCTCAAGACACATTTCTCACATAGCTCTCACATCAAAAGGGTTAGAAACTATGGCCACATACATATATTACCATTTAACAGCATAAAACTAGTACACATTTAGGGGAGTCAATACCCAATACTTAGTGTAGGACATGGACAACTACTGTATACCTGATACGGATACCAATAATCAGAAATTCAGATCATTCTGTGATGGCCACGGAATAAGTTAGTAGACAGTTGGAGCAAATGCTAACTTGTAACTTGCACGTACTATATTGCCAGATCACCTAGAATCAGGAGCGGACCAATAAAGGACATAGATCGATTAAAAAATCGAATGTATACACTTTTGATTAGATCAGATCCGAGTACAGATAGCGCAAGTTAGGGTTCGTGTGCTCAATTTTGCACAGCAACAAGAGAAGAGAAGGGGCGGGCATACCTGGTGTGGTGGGTTCCCGTCGCCGGCAAAGAGCCCAACGAAGACATGGGCAGCTGCGCGTAGAGCGGCGGCGGTCGCCCAAGTTGTCGCGCACGCGAGGTGAACGGGAGAAGCAGCAAAACAGGTGTGAAGTGTGAACGCAGGAGAGCAGTTCTCCGGGGGGCTTCTCCACGCGCGCTACTGGACCGATTTCTCTCTCTTTTCTTCAGGTGCACGCGCATATTAGAGAAAGCGGCCCATGCTCATCCCATGATTCTTCGTTTTTTCTGTTTTTATTTTGCTTCCAACTATTTTCATCATTATCATAAACTGTCACTAATAATTATTTCTATTTTTCGGAGTCACCAGTGAAGATTTTCTCTTTTATATCACTAGCCTAGGGTTAAAAAATGGTCTATTTAAATTTATGTTCTGATTCATTTTATAATATTTTTATTCTGTATAAATATACTATAAGTTTTTTTTGTCCCAGATCATCTATAGCATTTTTCTGGTGATGTTGAAATGTTATCCTCATGATGTTCGAACAAACTTTCTCCCTATGCTACAATAAATTTCTCCTAAACATGAAACATTTAATGAAATTGGAAAATTACATTTTGGTAATGAAAGTGCAAAATTTTCTTATGGAGCTGAAGATTTTCTTTACGAAGTTGGAAAAAAATTTATATGTTTTTCTTCTTAAGTTGGAACATTTAGTTTTTAAGGTTGTGAGTAAAGCTCATTATGCAGAACATTTGTCATGAAAGCACTTAAATAGTTTTTAAGGTTGTAATTGCATGCTATGTCTTTCTTTACGTTTCTTAATCCCTAGCTTCTTATCTCGATCAAGTTCATATTCGACTTCCTACAGACCCATCGTAACCTCAGACTGATGTAGGGTCATGCCCTGATTAAGCGCGGGGTGATTAACAAAGTCAGTCAGGGTTTCATCGCTACTTGTTTCAAGAATATAACTTTGGACCTCAAGACCTAAGTAAGAGTAAGCAATATAGCCCCAAACATCTTGATAAATTGCATGCAATGTATCAAATTGAGAGAAAAATAACATAATGAAAACACTTATGATTTCTTCAATAGAAATGTAGGGTTGTGTGTTTGTGATGGTCATTCCTTAAGGGAAGTAGATAAATACTAGGTGAGACATAGGATTTCGTTTCAAGCTTACTCCGAGCTTTTGATCAAGGTGATTCAATGGAAATGACTTTCAGTTGACCAGAGTTGTGCTTAGAGAGTTTATTTGCTAGGGTTAAAGTTGAGAGATGTGGAGAGAATTTTAGAAGACGAAACCCTTGGTTGCATTTTGCTCAACACGAGGCGAGAGGAGAACACCATATTGACAAGGCTCACTATTGTCGTACAAAGGTGGGGAGGGGGTGATCTTGTGGCATGAATGAGTCGAGATCCGGCGTCGGGAGATGCTTCCAGAGATTAGCTAGGATCGCATTGAGGAACAAGGTGGTGATGGTTAAGGGTTGGAGTTTCTAATGGGGTATTGCAAATTTAAATTTGGAACGACTGGCGGGTCGTGACAATTTGCATTGGAAACCATGTCTTTACTCTTATCCCCCCCCCCCCCCCCCAAGCACTTCTACCTTCAGATTGACCGATTGATACACACACTTATACGTGATTGGATCGGTTTTTCCAAGTCAAAAAGAATGGGAGTTAAGATAAGTTGTTGGAGAGCATTTTTTTGGTTTGTCAAAAAAAAAATCAAAATTAAGAGTGAGTTTCAAAAACTCATTTCAAAAGCCAAAAAGCTCCTGGA
The DNA here is from genome assembly GCA_009763385.1 of Coix lacryma-jobi var. lacryma-jobi. NCBI lineage: Eukaryota > Viridiplantae > Streptophyta > Magnoliopsida > Poales > Poaceae > Coix > Coix lacryma-jobi. Next base: position 31,841,362 of record CM019827.1, on the reverse strand, counting down.
GCCAAAGCCACAAGTTCATTACAGTGAGCTTCTATGCTTAGTTTATGGGAGCTGTTTGGCTTCTGAAGTAAAACAGATCGGCTAGAATACCGACAAAGTGTTGGTTTTCTTTTTTTCCTATAAAAAATGTTTTTTTAATTGAATTAAGGAGTTTTTAAGAGATGCTCACAGCGAATCAAGATGCACCTTCAAACGTGTTGTGTTGCTCTCTTTGCTCAACTACAAGCGATGGAGATCACTTGTTTACATAATTAAACAAGTGAAATTTTACTTTATCATCAAATGCTGATATCAGTATATCAGGCATACCCGATCCCCTGTATTCGTGGTTAAAGTGTACGTATCTACTCCGTATTTGTTTCCACGAGGGTTAATCCGGACCAGACTCCATATCAGTTGACGACTTGGATTATTTTTCTCATTTCCAGTAACCCTGGATTATTTTTCTCATTTCCTGTAACCCTATATGAAACGTTTTACAGCCCTTTTTTTTTCCAAAACGATTTCTGCAGCCTTAATGGCATGTTCATCACTGTAGAGATTCATCTATGGCAAACATTCATCACATTAACCAAAATTTGCAATTTCAAAATAAAAAACTAGATTTGATTCAACAAATAAACAATCATCAGCAAGGGAACCCAGACCACACACCCAGGGCAATGTTGTAACCTCAGGTCCTCAGCGTCAGGATCAAATGAACATTGAACAGTCGAAAATTCAACGAGTAAACTATTTATTTACACTGCAGGACGCCAGGACAAGACATCCCACCTAGTGACGCCAGAATTCTTTACACAATTAACAATCCTACAAACCCAATAATCAAACTGAGAAAAGCTAAACTCCTCCCCAACCACACTCCAATATACATAATCACAGGAAATTCCTCTAATCCAACGAAAACAAAACACTTACGAAACAGACGTGTTAGCTATCAGAGTATAGGATTAAAAAAGGAAGAAGAAAATCACAACGTCAGGAAACCCCGTCCATCGGAAGCTCCACCAAAGCAACAATCACCTCACCTCTGCAAGAACACAACAAAAATTGCACCTTAAGTTAAGAGCCAAGCCAAAGAAAACAACTTTCAAAACACCACCGTATCGAGAGACCATATTACCTCTTCAATCTTGTAGGAGCCGGGAGCCACATCTGCTAGGCACAGTCCCGGGTACAGCAACTGCAATCCAGGAAAACCAAAACAAAAGAAAGAAAAAAAAAACACTCATGAAACACCGACCGAACTCGGAGGGGAGACAGAATCAAACAATTCCAAACGGCAGGATCGAAATCCTTACGTCGAGCTGCCGCTGCACCGTGCGCGGGCGCTTCTTGGGCCGGCGCGGGGGTCGCGTCCCGCGAATCGCCGCGAAGTCCTCCGCGATCTCCAGCTTGGACAGCGCGACGGAGAACGCCCGCTTCTTCTTCGCCTCCGCCGTCGGCGCAGGCGCGCGCTCCGTGGCCTCGGCAGCCTCGCCCGCCTCTTCCGGTCCCGCCTGACGCGTCGGGGCAGCGGTGGCAGAGCGGCGGGTCCGGAGGTTCCACGGCCGCTGAGCGGCGCGCTGGCGCTGCAGCAGCGAGCCGCCGCCCTCGTCGGGGCGGCGGGCCTTCTCCTTGTCCGTGTACGGAGCCTCCGGAGACGCGGGCGGCGAGGCGGGGCCGTTCTTGGCGCAGCGGAGCACGCGGTGCGTGCCCCAGCTGAGGGTGGGGAAGGAGAAATCGTGGAGCCGCGCGCGGGACAACGGCCTCGGCGCGGGACCCATGGGATTGGACTGGGCAGAGGTGAAATTTGCGCCGCGGCGGTGGTCGTTCTCGACGGCGGCCATGAGGACCATGGGAGGGTGGGAGGAGGCAGGAGGAAGAGGAAGGGAGGGGGCGGAAGGAAGGAACGAAACGAGGGCGATAGAGAGAGAGAGATGATTAGATTTTTTAAAAACAGCGGATAAAGGGGGCGATTTTCTGTAAAGACCCCCGGAGTTCAACTACTAGTTGCCTCCAAGCCCTTCGTAAAACTGTTTTTGGACTTTCAAAGGTTTCGGCCCTCGTTCGGTGTGGACGTTTGGTGGGCTTTCGCGGCTCGGTGTGGGTCGCGCACGTGATTGGGACGGGCCGATTGGGATCGATGTGGGTCGCGTCTGGTGTGGCCGTGTGGGCGGCCTGAGCCGCGTTTCTTCCCTGTCGCGTCCGAGGGCTGCGGCGCGGAATACGGGAGCGGTGACGTCACGGACTCACTCCTACGTGCTCAGGCCGAGCCGCCGCCATCGGCGTTAGGGGCCTGCGGTAGAGATTTATCAAAAATAAATAAATCTGGATTTAAGATTAACCATAAATCAGATCTACCGTAGATTTAAAATCCAAAGTGGAACCGTTTGACAAACATAGCAGCTCTAAATCCATGCAAAGATAATTTGGTTAGAATTTCTAATTTGTCCTTGAGATAGGACCTACTTGTCAGTGCATGCAAAGATAACTTGGTTAGAATTTCTAATTTGTCCTTGAGATAGGACCTACGTGTCAGTGCCTTTAGTAGTTTTTTCCTCCTATGCAATTGCGATAATAATAGCTGCAGGGTGCATCACTGCAGTCTTGCAAAGACAATGGAAGAATCGGAGATGCGAGAGGGACATGAATTTTTGCTATTCTTGAGGCGCCTCAAAATAGCGCGATTTGTTCGGCATAAACGGTGTCGACTAAAGGGCTAACTCTCTTTAGTTCCATTTGCTTTAATCGGGATTAGAAATCATCCACGGATAAAAGCCTCCCACTCTCCTTGTTCGGCATAAACGGTGTCGACTAAAGGGCTAACTCCCTTTAGTTCCATTTGCTTTAATCGGGACTAGAAATCATCCACGGATAAAAGCCTCCCACTCTCCCACCTCGCATGAGATTTGAACCCAAGACCTCATGTATTGTCTCGTGTGTATCTTTCTATCTCACCTACACATCATATGTGACTTTTGATACGATGTTTTTCTTTTTAAGTACCCGTCAGAGGACGTTTACTCTGAGTTGATATTACCGATCGAGACTAATGTAGACCCTTTTATTTAGGTTGGTGTTATCAACCAAGACTAAAGATTCTCTGACACCTAAGAAAATTAGACCCGAGAATAATGCTCACATTTATCCCGAGTCTATTTCTAGCGGAGACTAATGTGCTAAATCGAAAGTCTTGTTTCAACTAGTGTTTCTCCTGCTCTCCAATGACAAACCTCGCTCGAGTCTGAAAGGTCCAAATTGGCTAGAGGGGGGGTGAATAGCCTAATTAAAAATCTACAAAATTACTTAGGCAAACACTATTAGTATAACAAATGGCGAAGTTTTTTGCGCTAGCCTAATAGTGTGTTGCAAGCCACCTATCCAACACTTCTACCTAATATTTCTATACCACACAAGCAAATAGAGCTAGAAACTAATGCGGAATTAACTAGCTCTAGCACAACTATGAATTGGATGGTCTAAGAAAAGTAAGTGTGTGCAAAGGGTGAACGATGTAAACTAATCACAATGTCACTACAAAAGGTATACAACAAAAAATATATAACAAGTGATAGTAAGAACACAAATAAGTAACTTGATGTAAATACACAAAGTAAATGAGCTAGATAGAGATGGTTTCACCGAGCCTTCGGGATCGCCTGGTAGAGAGCCAATCACCGGTGAAATCCAATTGTGAAGCCAATCACCAAGATGTGAATATGAAGATCAATCACAATAAGCACAAGGGACACCAAGATTTATCCCGAGGTTCACGTGCTTGCCGGCACGCTACTCCCCGTTGTGTCGACCAACACTAGGTGACCCGGTGGCTAATCGACACAAAACCAAGCTCACAAAGAGCGCCACAAGAATCTACCGCTAGTGAGGTAGCTCAATGACACGAGCAATCCACTAAGGATGCCTCTTGCCGCTCCGACGAGGTGAGGCTCCAAAACCTCTCACAATCACGAACGGTGGTGGCCAAGAACAATCATCAATCTTGCCAATCAACCACCTCTACACCTCCAAGCCGTCTAGGCACCGGCAAATGCCAAGAGTAACAAGAAAACTCAATGCCGATGCGAAGAACTAGTGCCACTAGATTGAACTCTTTCAAATCACCGCACTAGATCACTCAATCTCACTTGGTTTGATCAAATCAACTTGGGAGATGAGTTGGGAGGCTTGCCAAAGCTCACTAGAATGCTTAGGAATCAAAATGTGCAAGAGTGATGCCTAGCAAGCCGGCCAAGCCCCTTAAATAGGCCACACAAATCGGCCTAGCCGTTGGGCCCGAAACAGAGGCATCGGACGCACCGGTGTCGAGGCCATCGGACGCTCCCTCAGCGTTCGATGCTCCGATGAGCACCACGTGTCCCTCTACTATGAATTCAGCCCGTTAGATCCCAACGGTCATATCCCTTCGCGCGCTGGTTAAAGTGGCATCGGACGCGCCGATGCCTAGCATCGGACGCTCCGATGCCGCTGCATGATTTAGCCCTTTTTAGCGCCGCATCGGACGCGCCGGCACTTCCACATCGAACGCTCAAACCCTGCGTCAGATGACACGACAGAAAGGTTCCAGAGAGGGCCAAAACACATCGGACGCGTCCGATGTTTCTGCATCGGACGCAGGCCAGCGTCCGATGCTCCCTGGAAAGCACGCTCGCGCCACGTCACCTGCATCGGACTCTGCAACAGTGTTTCCTCAGCGTCCGTTGCTAGCGTCCGATGCTCCTTCAGCTTCTGACAGAGCCTAGGGTTTACCATCGGACGCTCGACCAGCGTCCGATGCCCCCGCTGCCAGCGTCCGATGCTGAAAACTCAGCACCCTTCGCTTTCTAACTTCCACCCTTGCTCCCGTGTGCTAACACCAAGGTGTTTCAACACTTGTGCACGTGTGTTAGCATTTTGCAAAGCATTTTCCAAGGGTTTTGTTAGTCACTCACTAGGTCTATAGCATCGATATGTTAGAGAACACCTAGTGGCACTTGAACACCGCATAAGCCGTGAATAATCTCTTCTTAATAGTACGGCTATGTATCCTAAATGTGATCACACTCGCTAAGTGTCTTGATCACTAAAACAAAGAGCCCTATAGGTTTATACCTTTGCCTTCGGGCTTCCTTGCTTCATCTTTTCTCCTCTTCTCGTGATTCATCAAAGGTAGAGCACTTGATCACTTGAGATGCATATGACCAACAACTTCCTCCATGGTTGCCATCTTGCTAGCTCCACAACTTGGCTTGGTCTTAATCTTTCCTCATAAGCTACACACATGCTTAGTAATAGGATTAGACCAAATAGGTTTCATCAATTAGCCAAAACCAAACTAGGGCTTTCACCGTCGTCGCGCCACCGCCCCTGTTGTGGCACGGTAGGGTTTCGCTAAGGCTGTGGAGCTTCGACGAACCATATCGCACCTGCAGCGGTCTCCCTCTTTCCCTCCCTCCTCTTGACACTGCTTTCTTCTCCAACTCCAGTGAACAGTGGTGGCGTCCCATCCCGATTTGGCCTGACCACCTCCACCTCCGCCAAGGGCCCCTAAGCCCACCGGAGTTGTGCAAGGTGAAAGGAAGAGCTCGCTAGAACCCCAACTGTTAGATCCAAGAGGAGGACATACGCCATGGCTGCCACCGGATCCACTCGTCAGAGTTGGAGAGATTGCTAGATCCGCGGTGAGGCACAGTTCATCAGGCACCGGGAAGAGGGAGAGGAGCCACTTGGGGAGAGAGGGATTGGAGACGTATGTTGCTTTATCGCCTGAACCGATAAAGGAAATCAATCATTTGTTAGATAGGAAACGTGCAAGACATAACATATTCCTGAGCAATTATATCCTCTGCATGGGTATTTGGATATTTTGACATTTGGAACATAATAGCAAGTAGCGAGCCGGGGCTAAAACATAGTAACGGTGCAACAAATATAAAATGTCACAAGCAAGCATGTACTAAGAGTAGTCGAACCCTTGGACAGAAAGAAGAGCTAGATAGAGACTGACGGTTTGTGCTACCAATGGACAACGTGGTGGGTGGTGACAAATTTCGCTGTGTTGACACATAATACGTGCGTCTTATACAGTACTAGCACGGTGCACGGCCAAGGGCCAACCAGTTTGTCTGGTGCCCAAGCAATCAATGGGCACTGTGTTGGAGCTAGCTTGCTGACGTCTCCGCAACAGCCCCCCGAACCTTGGAGGACCGTCACCTGCCCCCGCTTCGTGGCAATCGGCGGACGGGCTGCGCGGCGTGCGCGTGTGCTTTCCTGACGACTTTGACGATGCATCATCCATCCACTGCTGGTCATGACCGGTGGAGCCGGAGGCCCGGAGCACGCATCCGCGGTTACTAATCCTGACCCCGTGACTCGTGAGTCCGTCCTGTGGCGGGGCGTCACGGCGGCAGCGGGAAGTCGCCGTGATGGGGATCGTGACCCTCCCCTCCAAATTGCCAGCCGACCTTTCAACGGGATCCGCGGCCACGAAAAACCAGGACGACATGCGTAGCGCACGCGAAAAAACGTCGCCACCACCGCGCGTGCGTGCCGGCCGGGGCGAGCGAGAGGGCGGCGCAGCAGGCAAGCCGCAGAGGTGCGAACGACCGAACAGAGCAAGCAGGACGTGCTCGCTGGCCATGAAAATATTTCATACTCCGTACCCGGTCGACATGAACCATGGAATGCAGTGGCGTGACGCACTTATCCTGAACTCTGTTATTACTTTTGTTTCCGTGTCCAGTTTAGAATAGCTTGACGATGAATAGTACAGTACGTATCATCTTTTTTAACCAAAATTAAGGGGTGTTTCCGTGTCCAGTTTAGAATCGCTTGACGATGAATAGTACAGTACATATCAACTTTTTATAACAAAAAAATAAGGAATGTTTAGTTGGTATATAAATTTTTTTGATGTCACATCGGATGTTGCGATACTAATTTAGTCTACTAAAAATAAACTAATAAAAAACGAATTATATATTCCATTAGGAGACCATAAGACAAATTTATTAATACTAATTAATCAGTCATTAACACATGTTTACTGTAGCATAACATAATTAAATCATAAACTAATTAGGCTAAATAAATCATCTCGTAAAGTTACCACAATTTATGTAATTAGTTTTTTTTTAGCGTACATTAAATGTTTGATGTGTGTGTCTATTTGACGTGATAGATGGAAAAATTTTAGGAAGAATTGCGACTTGCGAGGAAGTGATACTGCACTTCGATCGGCTGCCTGACAATCGGTGCCGGATATGAAACCGACAGAGACGGGTACGAGTGTATTTTCTCCGTGGCGCTGTCATACTTGAACCAACCGATCACACCAGGGAGTGACAGTACAAAGACACCTCATGCAATGCCCGGATGCACCTATTCGGCTATTCTTAGTTTAACCTGGTCTGACGTATAAAAAACGTCGCAGCTTGCATTGACCTCCGACCAGAGCATCAGCTTGAGCTGGCCGGCGATGTCGATGGGGAGTCGGGGATGAACACGGAGGACGACTCGTTGGTGATGCTGTACGTGAAGTACACGGCTCGTCGGCGGTGTCCATGTAGGCCAGTTTCAGCAGGGTTAACTTTCAATTTAGCATGATTGGTATCGGTGGTGCCAGATTGATAGTAGTAGTGTTACGTGGGCTAACAGCAGGAGCATGTCGCTGTAGCCTGTAAGCCACTGGCCAGTGTGGGCCACAGACAGTGACGGCAGGCCCTCCTCGCCTCGCCCGCCCCTTCGCGGGCCCCAAGAGAACCGACAGTGTCCCTTGCCGCGGCCCGCTTCGGGCGTTGTTCAGTTCGCGAAATATGTGATGAAAAATTACTGTAGCACTTTCGTTGTTATTTGACAAACTTTGTCCAAACATTGACCAACTAGACTCAAAAGATTCGTCCCGACATGAGCAGACCAAAAGTACAATTAGTTATTTTTTTTACCTACATTTAATGCTTCATGCATGCGTGTAAAGATTCGATGTCACTGTTACTATGCAAAATATTTTGGCAAATGTGGCGAACTGAACATGGCCTCACTCCCGTCGCACATAGGCACACACTCCCGCCGCACGTTGCCGGCGGCCGGGGCCAAGAGCTCCATGGACCATGGTGGTGGTGGTGGTGGTGGACGTTGCGGCCCGCTGGATCGTCCGCGAAACCGACGTGCTACCCAGGCAGAAAGGCCCCCCGCGGTCACGCCATGAGCCTCGTTCGCCCTTACCGGATTGTACGTGTGCGTGCCCCGATCACGTCGACGCAACCCCGACGCTGACGCACGCGCAACATGGCCGGGAATCGGGATCGATTCTGCCGGTAAGGTTAGGCTTTGTTTTTTTTTTGGCGTTCACAATCGTGGCTACACAGGCAGACGCGACGACGACGTTGATTGGATTCTTTGCGAGAAAGGGGGCGATCGATAGCTCCGTGCTGTGCCTGTGCGCGGCTTGGCTGAAGAGGGCCGGGCCGGGCCGGGCCAGGGCTGGCGAGAACTAGGAGTGTTGCTTGCTGATGATAGGTTGATGGCGAGGGCTATATTGGAGTATCCTGCCTGCAATGATTCTTCAACCTATCCGTATCCGTTACAAATGTTCTACATACGGCCGGAGCCCGAAGCGCGACACGTGTCCGCCTTCATGCCTGCCGTGGGCCTCACCTCACCTGTTGCGCCATCGAGTTCGGTGCTCAGGAACAACTCGTGCTAGCGCTACACCGCTACTCCGTATGTATCAAACAGCCAGGCAACAAGCTCGCTCGATCACCATGTGCTCTTCGATTCTTCTGCGGCGTTATCTTCCACTACTCGTTCACTGTTGATCGCCGGGGGGCAGGCAGCAGGGGCAAAGCAAACTTGTGCCCTAGCTACGTACAGTATCGATCGTACCGCTAGCTAGGTTTGTTGAGACTTTACACTAACGTGACAGCGCCCTTCCGCATGCATGCACTACTTATATTCCACTGATATTAAGTAATAATAACCCGGGCCTAATCACCATAGCTTCTTGTTGATTCCGCCTATATATGGGAATAAAAGTTGAGCCGCCGCCATGTCAGCGTTACAGGTTTGTGTTTACTGTTTACCCTTTGCTACTACTCCGTACGAGTACGAGTAGAGCTCGGGGCCGGGCCCGCCGTAGCAGCTCGTAGTAATGACCAGTTCGCCACATGCGCGAGTGGACGTGGACGCCCATACAAACATTCGTGTCAGCTGTCAGCTCAAGTTGAGCCGCGGGAGAGACGGTGCACCCGCACGAGGTGGCTGGCTACGTGTTTCGCGCACCGCGCAAGCCTTTAGTACACCCGTAGCAGTAGTAGTAGTAGCCTGGTGCAGTAGGCTAGCCAGCCCACAGCCACAGGCCACACAGGCAAGGCAACTCCTCTCGGCTCTCGCGTCGCCTGTCGCACGCGCACCACCACCGTGCGCGGGCCCCGTCCCGTGGGAGCCGGCAGTGTCCCGCACGGCGCGCACCCGTCGCACCTCTCCGCCGGAACGGAAGGACCTGGTCTAGGGACACCCCTCTCGGCCCACGTGATCCAAGGCTGACATCCCGGGCCCGCCGCCACCTGAGAATTCAAAACGAACCCACCACCGGGCCGGCTTCTCCGGCGCGATGACTCGTGCCTCGTGCGCACGCACTCGCTGCCGGCGGGCCCCGCGTGATCGGCGCGCGCGCACTGGCACACCGTACGCCGGGGACCGGGCAGCTCCGGCCGTCCCCGGTGGAAACGTAAGCTCGGTTGGGGTCTCATGCCCTTTACACGAGTCGAGTCGAGTCGAGTCACCCACCAGCGGCCGGCCCAAGCCCCAAGCCTCCGACGCGCGTGTCCTGCTCCTGCCCCGCGGAATTTACCCGAACTGCCCCCTCTCCGGCCTCCGCACGCCCGACCCGTCACGGCCTGCCTGCCTGCCGTCTTTGTTTGCCTGGCTTTGCCCCCGTAACAAAACGCTGCGACGCAGACGACCACACCACCGTCCGTCTCTTTCTACCTCGGCCCTCCCTCCTCGCTTTCCTCCACCGCCGCGCCGCCTCGACGTCCCCCCGCGGCGAGCCGACCGCCGCAGCCAGCCCTGCGTGCGCCAGGCGCCTGGCGCCCGCTGCCTCTGCCTCTCCCGTTGCGTCGCCTCGCCTCGCCTTAGCCGCAGTGCGCGGACCATGGCGGCGACCGCGGATCCGAGGGCGAAGCCGCCGCCCGCGGCGTCGCACCACCTCAAGCCGTGGGCGGCCCCGCCGCCGCCTCGCGCCCACCGCGTGCCTTCTTCCCTCCCGGGCCAGGCAGTAGCCGGGGGAGGCGCCGCGCGCGATCGGCGCCGCTCCTCCTCCTCCTCCTCCTCGTCGCACCGACGTGTCGGCGCCGGCGCCGACGCCGGCACCGTGAAGGAGGAGCTGCCCTACGACGGCCGGATAAAAGATCTCCGCGCCAAGCTCATGGGCCACCTCCGCGACGCCGCCGACCGCCTCCATCTGCCGCGCCCGCGCCCGCCCCCGTCGCCGCCGAAGCCGCAGCCCCGGTCGACGGGGCCGGGACCCGAGCCGGCGGCGCCGCTTCCGCAGCCGACGCCGTCTCAGCAGCAGGAGGCCGAGGCCGCGGCCGCCATGCCGTGGAACCTGCGTGACCGCAAGTGCCTCCGACCGACGGCACGCGGCGCGGCAGCGGCAGCCGCACTCGACGCGTCGTCGCCCACGTGGGGCGACGTCGGGGCCGAGAAGGCGCGGCGGCCCGCGCCCCAGGAGCGCGCGCCGTTCGCGGTGGCGCTGACGGCCGAGGAGGTGGAGGAGGACGTGTACGCGCTGACCGGCGGCCGGCCGCGGCGGCGTCCCCGGAAGCGTCCTCGCGTCGTGCAGCGGCAGCTCGATGTAAGGCCAATTCCCCATACTGCCCCTCGTGCTCCTCTCCTATAATAATAATCACTTCGTATCGCAACCAAAAAAAAAAAAAAACCACCCGTATTTTATCCGCTCGGTACGCTTTTACCCTTACCCCCATGCTATTATTATTCTATATACTCTCGTCATCGAATAAACAATGAACTCTTGTTCGGACGAACGCAACGGTGCCGATCGATCCAGCTAATCTCACTCTGGCTATTGTCCCGTGCAGTCGCTGTTCCCGGGTCTGTGGCTGACCGAGATCACCGCCGACGCCTACAAGGTCCCCGACGAGTAGGCAAGCAGCAGCAGCTGAAGCCCGCCGCCACCTGCTCGCTCCGGCGTCGTCCGGCCGGCCGGCCGTCCAGCTAGCTGTTCACCATTCTACCCTGCTTGCCACGAGTCGCCAGAAACAACATTAAGCATAATCTGTCTGTAAGTAGGTCATCTAGTCGATTTGATGATAGGTGCTTGCGTTGCGTCCGATCCGCTCGCCAGGTCCCGTCGCTTGTAACACTTTTTCCCTTATATTAATTAAAAGATCTAAGCAGTGTCCATCGACCGATCTCTCGCTCTCTGGTGGTGGTGGACACACACAGTAGCCAGTGCGGCTGCATGCTTGTAACCCACTCCGAGATCCCTATCACTCGCGCAGCCTCTGCAACTCTGTCTCAAGTTGCGCGGTTTCATGATCGGCACGGCGCAGGGGCAGCACGAACTGTGCTAAACTTTTTTCGCGGGACCTTGCTTGGCCTCGCGTTCTTCCCCTATGCGGCTATTGCTGAAGCGATCACTCTGCGTGTTTTTCATCGGGAGAGCTAGGCGGTTAGGCGGCGATCACTCTGCGTCCCAAGTCCCAGCTGTAGTAGATCTCCTCGGCTCGGCGGCCATGGCCATGCCCATGCCGTAGATCCTAGAAAGCACAAATCAGCGTACTACTAGTACCTCTGGAATCGCCTTCCTGGGCAGTTTAATACTGTATTCCTGAGTTAAGTACTCCCTCCGTCCCTTTTTGTTAGTCGTCCGAAAAGTGTGTCTGTAAGGGAAACACGGATTTCTAAAGACAGACATTTAGGGACGGTGGGAGTACGTACGGAGTACTCCCTCCGTCCAACAAAACATGCAATTCTCGCTTATCGAGGAGTCAAACAATACGAACTTTGACCGAAGTTATATAAAAAAGTACTAACATTCTTAATGCAAAAAACATATCATTAGATTAGTAATAGAATATATTTTAATAATAATTTTATTTAATAATATAAATACTAATACGTTTTATTATAATCTTGGTCAAACTTGAATCAATTTGACCGACACGGATCTCATAATTGTATGTTTTTATGGACGGAGGGAGTACTTGTACCAGTTACGACCGGCTGGGACTCTCAAATTCATGCAACGCGGCATACGTTGATGGCGCAGGAACTGCTATGCCATGGTACCAGGTACAGCCGCCGTGGAAGCACGAGCCCGCATGATTGATTGGTCAGCCTCACATGACGTTCCTCGGCTGCAGTCGAAACGAGATGTGCCAACTGCCAGCCCGGGAGGCAGGCCAGGCAGGCAAGGCAGGCAGACCGGTTTCGTTTTACCGTTCCGTGCGCTCGCCGCCGGATCTTCTGTGACCAGAGCTTTTTAATCCCCGACCCGCCTGTGCAGTCACGGCGTTGTCGGGGCGGGGCCGGACGGCCGGTCCCACTCGTCAGCCGTACTAGGAGCCTGTACTTAACTGCTACAGCGACAGACAGATCACCACCAGCCGGCCGCCAACACTCGTGGGATCAGAAGTCCAGCAGCCCGAGGCCCACCTGGTATACAAGGGAGAGAAGTCAGTCTCTTGTGCGTTTGCGATCGCTGGGCCAGGGGAGCACAGGAGACGCCGCCATGTTTTCTTTTCTTTTGTTTTAAATATATAGGCCTCGTTTGGTCCTTGAATTGAAACTCATTTGAATCAAATAAAAAAGGAATCGTTCAAGATTTGATTCAATTCAATTTTCTTGTTTAATTGTATATAAGAAATCAAGTGTATATATGAAATCTCCAAAGACAATACTCTCACTACATGGACCACAAACATACTTTGCTAACTACTCCCTCCGTTCTATTGTATAAGACTTAATCACTTTTTATTCAAGATTTATAATAGAAGACGTGTTCTCTTTAGACGCACGTACATCAACACTATAATACTAGCATCGAAAGATAGAATTATTAAATGTCATGTTTGGTCTTTGAACCTGAGACGGTTACACCTTTGTATATTAGGATGGAGGAAGTATAAATCTAAGATTGCTTGGCTAATTATTCTCATAGCAATCAAGCTAATGTATATCCCACTGCTTTATTTGACATAAGCTAGCTTCTCCTTCCTTAAGAATTATGACTCAGAGGTAAAATTCTATAAAATCTACTTATGTGATATGGGCCTTGCAAAGCCTAGCACATTGGAATTATGACTCAGAGATAAAGCTCTATCGAACATTAGTTATGTACACGAACACGAGTGCCCTAGATACTTTAAGATTAGTGGTTCTTGAACATGATCTTAGTCTTGATTACTGTATCACTAAAGTAGTGACTTTTGGATTAAATAGAATATGACCAAATACAATTGCTAATCGTAACATATTGAGTCAAGCCTTTGAGCCTTTATAAATCCTTTTGTTATATTTGTTAAATATGATTTGCTTGCTGGTTTATTATATTAAAAAATCTTAGATGGGTACCAAATGCTAACTTCGATGAGTTCGCTAAATAATTGCAGGACTTCTAGGTTAAATGGTTGGGTTCCCATGGACGTCCAAAGACCAAACTCAGGTTTAAAGGTGTAACCATAGCTCCAACAGTGTAACCATCTCAGTAGCATTGATGCGCTGACGGTCACAACATCTCGGCGCCCATGAAGCCTTAACGCGGTCACACCCCAACAGGTTCATGCGACAGAGCCTTGAAGGCTGCATACCCTAGAGCCCCCCCCCGTCTCTCCCTCCTCACATTGTCGTCGTTGCATACATCCTCGTCTCGGTCTTGCTCACGTCGTCATCTCGTCAGATCGCGCCGCTATTGCCTGACCTCACCGTCATCTCCGTGCCTCGCACCATCATCGTTCTGACCTCAACTTCTCTTACGCGTCGCCTCACAAGCGCTGATATGATGTGTTGTGTGGTTTAATTGATGTCATGGCTGCATATCCACTCATAGAAGACAATTTCGTGTTTTTAATGACTATTGTACTTATATTAGACCATACATACATAATATAGAAGCTAAGCATTAATGGATGTGGTATTTTCGTGCGGTGTTGGTCCAAGTACGGCGCTCAAGATGCGAGTCATCCTAATGAGTTCATCGTGTGGTGATACCAGACACGATAGGGACCAGAATTTGTATACCACACCATGTGTTACGCGCAATCTTAAAACAACATGACCCAAGTCTGGCTCAGAGATTAGGATAGCTAATAATAACTGCTGATCGAGCCCGGCTGAACGTACTATACGGCACGACTGGGCTGGGCTCAATCACATCACGCGGTGCCTTTTAATTTGGTGGACACAACACAAGAATTGGCACGTGTTGACATGGTATACGTGCGTGGCGTAGGGATCGCATCGCATCGCACATATCTGTGTGTGCGTGACGCTCCATTTGGCGCGGGACAGCAGGGCGACCCATGTGCACTGTGTGTGGTCAGTGGTGGAGTCGCATGCGGCGAATGCGATTGCTAGAACGCTAGTAGACCTGTGAGCAGTGCCAGCGTGACCCTAGAAGTAGAACTCGTACTGTAGTCTGTAGAAGGCCAGAAGCTAACGATCCCGCGCGCGTCGTCGTTGCCATGCGGCGGCCTGCAGAGCTGGGCGACGCTTTTCTCTTGTGGATCACGCAGGCACAAGGGCGTGAGTGCTGCGTGCAGGACCACCTGAGCGCGCGACACGCCAGTACGCGACCAGATGATTATTAGCCGACTGAGGGTTTGTTTAGTTGGAAGAATTTTGGGTGTAAAGTTCCTGTAGCACTTTCGTTGTTATTTGACAAACTTTGTCCAAATATGGACCAACTAGACTCAAAAGATTCGTCTCGACATTTACAAATAAACTGTGCAATTAGTTATTTGTTTTACCTACATTTAATACTCCATACATGCGTCTAAAGATTCGATGTGATGGGGAATCTTGTAAATATTTGGGATCTAAACATGCTCGGAATGAAACCACGGGTTTAAACACATTTTTTTTTTGTTACCCGGTAACGTACGTGAACGTAGTATTTTTATTTCTTTTTCCCCAACCCCCAAGTTCCAAGCTGATAGAGTAGTATTCCAAATGAAAACAAACAAACCGGCTGATCGAGAGCGCACTTCGGATCGGAGTCGGAGCAGCCAGAGGCTGGCTACAATCATTAGCTCTGCTATCCGGCCCGTTTGAGACGAGTACTGTAGGAGTATTACGTATTCCCTTCGTCCCACAGATTCATCCTTTCTGGGATGGAGTAGTACTGGCGAGGGGACGACGGTGCCTGTCGGTCTGACGACGCTTTCGGCTTTCCCGGTCGCGGTCTGCACCGCATCATATGCATGCTCGTGCTCGTGCTCGTGCTCCGACGACGACCTCTCCCGTACGCCGATGACTGGCGAAAACAAGCAGCCAGTGCCAGTGTCAGATAACAATGCCACGAGTGCACGAAACTACCCCTACCACACATCAGCAGCGCCGGAACCGTGCAAACTGGCCTGAAATGATAATGGGAAAAAAAAAAGAAGAAGCGGGTTTTATTGGATAGAGATGCCATTTATGTTTTGGCCTTTTGGGTGAACGAAACCCTGATAGATCGAGTCACACCCAACCTAGAGTCAACCGGTCGTCGTCGCATGCTATACTGCTGCTGCTGTGCTACAGTTTAAAGCTAGCCTTGGTACTAGATGTTGTACACGTTTCTCCGGTCCTCCTCTAGCCAACTTTTGTACCAGATGCTATGCAACTCCCTCCGTCCTAAAATAAGTGTCTCTAGAAATCCGTATTTCACACGCTTTCCGGACGACACTTATTTAGCGACGGAGGGAGTATGCTACATACAAATCGGCCATGCCATATTTATGACTAAAAGCCTACGAACTTTCTTACGTTTGTTTAAACTTATCAGTCGGTTTATCAAACGTACTTCGGTCTATTCTTTCTCTTACAGAACAAACACTACTGAACAATCAAAATTAACCGTGAATAAATTCAAAACAAAGCCTTTAACATTTGTTGCGAGGCTAAAGATTTTTTTCCCACCCATTCACTGCGCAGGCGTGTCCACGAATAGAGTACATAATTGTGGGCCAAATCAACAGGATAATATCCATTTCACAAGTGGCCGGAAGGGCGGACAGGGCGGCGCCCGCCAACTTGTCAAGTCATTTATCAAAAAAAAAAAGTGTCAAGACAACCAACCTATGGAATGGAACGATGTTACCCGAGGCCTGTAGATATTCTGGTCACAGTCAGGTCAAAGTTTAGTTTCGTGTTCTTACAAGCTTGTACTCCGGTTTATTGCTGGGTCAACCTAACCTATCGAAATTCCCTAAAAAAAAACCTAACCTATCGAAAAACTGTGACGCTTTTCCCGATAGATCAACAGACCACAGATGGAAAGGAAACGGAGACTGGAATCCTTGTCAACTGAGCCACGTTTAATATTGTAGAATCTGTTTCAATGCACCCAACTAAAATTTAGTATCAAGCTAAAATTTAGATTCTTTTGGCTAAACTTTAATTTGGGGTGCTTCAATAGCTAATAGGCTCAGCTAAATTTTAGTTGGCTTTAGCTGAGTTGAAATAGCTAAACTCAACTAAACATTAGCTTAAATTTTAGTTGAGTCGTTTGAATTTCTAGCAACTAAATTTAGTCATCTAAAATTTAGTTGGTGCATTCGAGCATGCCCTAATTATCGCTGGCGTTTGAGAATTTAACTATTGCTTGGTAAATGTTTGGTGCCAGAGAACCGTCTGTCCTCCTATTTATGTTGGCGGCTCTCCACTCTCTAGCAATCTAGCTAATCAGAACATTCAGCTTATCAGGTACTGCCTTCAGAGGCCGTGATATTATTTGACATGAGACGTTAACCTCGTTGGCTCTTGCAGTTGGCACAACCAACGTGATAAGGATAATTCGCCAAAAGCCAGTTTAGAAAGGCTCTCCAGCCGTTCCCAATAGCTCCAGAGTCCAGACCCCACTTCCTTGAACAGTTGAGCTCCAGCTCTTCTAGCTCCGGTGTTGTTCGGTTGGTCGTTTTCATAGCTGATTTCGGCTATTTTAGTAGTGTTTTGTGATAGAGAATAAGCCGAAGTAAAGCAAATGAACCTGACGTCCGACGCTTCCCACACGAGAAAAAGTACCATTTAACGTGGCTTCTGTGTTAGCTTTGGCTCTAGCTCGACAGCGGGAAGGACGACATGGTGTGACAGAGTGGAAGGGCCACGTCTGCATGAGGAACAGAGAGAATCAGTGGAGAACAGGTAGAGTGGTGAGAGCTATTCTCAGACAGAGCCGTGGGCCGATGGTGTTTGTAGCGTGAAGCGGAACATAGCTTATCATAATCATAATACAAAGGAGACACAACAAGCGCTGACGCGGATGAACCTGTTCGCTTGAACACTTTTTAACTAATTTTGATTGTATAATATTGTTCTATGAGAGAAAATGAGTCATAGTAGGACATGAGTTCAAATGAACAAAGCCTACAAAAGTTTTTTTTAGATAGAGAACTGTCTCCATACCACCTATTTGTTGGCAGTTGAAATTGGAACTAGTAAATTATTCCACCCTTGCTAAGTTGCTATAAAGATTATAAGTGGCCACGAAAGATAACATGCTCACAATAAGTAACTTTTCCTAACTTTTTTCCTCACTTTTGCTAAATCATAACTTTTCGTAACGTTTTTCCTCACTTTTGCTAAACCAGGTGCCTGAAAGTTAATTAGGTTCAGGTTAAGCGACGCCGTGCGTTAAAATTGTATTTGTCCTTTCGCGATTTGTTTGTGATTTATTAATTGTATTTGGCTGACTATAGCAAAAATTGTAAACTATTAATTATCTTTGTGCCAAAACATATTAGATTGCCGAGCTTGTGGTTGTCTAATAGAATTTACAATTATTGTCCAAACTACAATTTTAACATAAACTATATACAATAATTGTTGGCTAAAAAAAGCTAAAATTTAAGAACCCCTTTTTTCCTCCAGCAGAACCGTCCATTTTGACAGCATAACGTACTAGACCTAATAAATTGTAAACTGCTACACTTACAAAACTGAAATGGCTACGAATGAAATTATGGTAACTACACTACACGACTTCTCTTTTTCCTTCTCGCTACAAGATATTTACAAACGAGAAACAAAAAATAATAAAGTACTAATAAGCACGAATGTTCCCTCCAACTAGTTTGGTGTAGAGCAGTCTGCTGAGTCAGTCTTTATAACTCGGGTATTGTACGACCCACAGGAGCCGCATTTGTGGTATAGCCAGTGAAATCGACATCTGCCTTTCTTCTCACAGTCATTGCAAAGTACATCCTGGACGAGCGATGCAATAAATATATTAGTAAGTACTCGAGCGGAGGAAACTGAGAAAATCGAGAACAAAAGAACTGGGCTACCTGACACCGATCACGATATTCCTCAGGAAGCTCTTCGGCAGCCAACAAGGCATCAAGCATGCCAAAATACACCTGCAAATAAAATAAAATGAATTATGGACCTTAGTTCAGTATGATCATCAAAATGTCATAAAATTTAGACGATCAGCTCAGTTAACAATCAATATTGTCTGGATATTTTAAGATATATGAAGAGACTGCTGGCGACCATTTTAGAATGTAATGCAACAAGACCACCATGATTTATTCCTACCACACCGCAGCATGTAGTCACAGACTCGCGGCAAATTCCTAAGTTCAAGAAAAGACTACCCTTCGGAACGCGGGAATTTCACATGAATTATACAGGATTTTTACAGGAATCAATTGACTGTTCACAGGAAAAACGCAGGAATGGAAAAAATTCCCGCGTTCCAAAGGGGGCTTTGAAATGCATCTGCATTTCACTTCCAATAACTGATGATGGTACTCCGGCAGTGAAGCAAGATTGGCAGGTTTGCCGAACACAAATCCAAAAGGAACCGGCGGTTTCATGTGGGTTTCCCATATAATGTCAACAAATTATATGTGTTTATTTATAAGTTATAACACTG
This sequence comes from Coix lacryma-jobi var. lacryma-jobi, assembly GCA_009763385.1. Classification (NCBI taxonomy): domain Eukaryota; kingdom Viridiplantae; phylum Streptophyta; class Magnoliopsida; order Poales; family Poaceae; genus Coix; species Coix lacryma-jobi. Next base: position 31,822,281 of record CM019827.1, on the reverse strand, counting down.
GATCTTCTGAATAGGGAAGAAAGATGCTGCTAAACCAATGAGAATATTCAGTCAGTGAAAGTGATATTCCAGAGCAAAAGGTTCAATAGTGTATCACGGAAATAGAAACCTTCCTTGGTAACCTTGTGATGTAAGTATCACCTCAGGTGAAAGGACAATTAATACAACCTCATGAGTATCACGGAAAATATCACCTCAAATGAGAGGACGAGTAATATACTAATATCACATCAGGACCCAGGAGTATGGAAATAGGAGGATTTGTAGAAAATAACCACACAACATAAATGAAGGAAGAGGGCATTCAATTGTATTATCAACAAATAAAAGGCAGAGCTAATATGCTACTAATATTGAAACACTGAAAATTTTGCCAGTTACTTTCTTCCACAAAAAGGAACTTAACATTTTAAAAAATAAGTCAATCATGTTACATAAAGAACAATATACTTCACTAAGGGGAAACACAAAATAGCCACAACATCATAAAGTTATGCTTACCGCCATATCTCCCAAGGATTTGCAGCAGATAGGACATGTGTAGTGGCTACAAGTGTACGCCTGGATTGACAATTAATTGATTTGTTATTGCTGATAGGTGGAGAAAAAACCACAAAATTGGATCATGGTGATGGTGCAACAAAAGGAGCATACCTGAAAGCAAGCTGAATGCATGAAGTGGCCGCAAGGGAGGGCTCTGACTGCGGCACTTGATGTAAAGAGAAAGTCACAGCAGATTGGACAATTTGTTTCTAGCCCTTTTTCCCGACATTTGTGCTCAGTTAATTTCATTCCAAGACAGCAGTTGCATTTCATGCAATGGAAGAAATCCACACCAAGACCTTTCCCAAGACGACACAAATTACAAAATGGACAGTGGTACACAGTCCTGGAGGACACCCCAACGTTAGACGAGTCATATTGCTTATTTCCAAATCCAGATGTTTATTTCAAAACATGAAGGGATAACAAACCTATAAGATGGAAGACAAGACTACTAGGAAAGTTGACAGGTTTCAACTCATTCGATCACTTGATGGCAATCGATTATGAACTACAAACCCAAATTGGAGAAAGCAGAACAAGAAAATAGCATCTAAACATTTTAAAAGCCAACAGGGTAATTTTGTATGACTCAAAGAGAATTCTTATGTTCTTTAAGTCTATGAACCTAACAAATCTAAACAAAAAAATATTCAACCAGAGAACTATACTACAAGCCAATAGCTAGGTGCAATTTGCAATACTGCAACACACCTTGGTTCAGGTATCAGACAAACCCAAAAATTCTCAAGAACACCACAAAGATAGTCTTCAGACTACTAGGCCAACAGAGACATTTTCTCAATACTTGTAGCAAAGAAAAGGCAACAGCTAGAGTAACTAGAAATCCATGCCTCACTTCCATGCTCTATTCTTTCACGTACACTAACAATTTAACCCTGAAAATTTTGAAATGTAGGTAGAGTATAGGACACTCCACAGACTACCACCTCACTAGGGATTTTTCTTTTGTTATTTCCTTAGATGAACTGAATTGGTTTTTACTACATTTGGCCCTTCCACTAAAATTTTACAGATGTTTAATACGGGTTAGATTGCTCCTGAATGCATATGTAATTATAATGATAGTATGTGCTACATCTTTAGAAGTGACTTCAGTATGTCAGATGACATTCACACTAGGATTTGCTGTTCACCTGTTACTAAGATGAAATACTATTCACTGCCATGCAGCATAGATAAATAAAATAAGTTTCCAGAGCTCCAATTACCACACTACAGATGCTGTTCTCTTGTTACTAAGTTTAAAAAATTGCATTACCATGCAGCATAGATAAACAATAGAATAAATTTCAAAATCTCGAATTACCAAAATAAAATGAAAATGACAAACTTGATAGGTTTGAGCTCTGGCAACTACCAATATTGTTGTTTTTCCAGATTTTGGATGCAAATATATGGCAAGGAAAATCTTGTTATGTCAATAAATCACTTCGACAAATACATATCTATTACATGTAAAATAATAAGAAAAAATACTGATACAGCTTTTTGTTAATAAATAAGCAGAATAGAACATTGTAGCTCAATATCTCAAGTTCTCAACAGGCCTGAACTACACTATCAGACAAAGTTTAAAGTTTCAGTCACATTGAGGTATATTACCTTTCATCATCGAAAAATTTACAGATGTTACAGTAGTACTTTGCCATCGATCGTCTGTTGCAAGATGGGGTTTGGCAGAACGGACCAACAGGTTGAATCTTTAGGCATACCATGCACATCATCTCCTGTGTTGCTTTCCTTCAGATATCAAGTAGAGTTGGCTCAGTATACTTTCTGAAATGTGTTGCAAAGGTCTAGCAGAGAATGCACACTGACAAAAGGACAGTAACAAATTTTGTTTTGAACAGTGTCAAGAGGTTTACTAGAGAACTAAAGATAATACATTCAAGGTTGGACTAAATGCAAGCCATCTGAGCATTACAACCACACAAGAACAGTAAGTTGCAACCATATAATGAAGAGTGGCAAACAGGGGAAGATTTTAACTGCAAGCTCTCTATTTCCTACGTCTTTCATTATTTTATTTTATTTTTGAAGAAAACATGTCTTTCATTCTTTTTACAATAGCACACTGATTTGGAGTCTAAACCAAGGTTTATAGGAAAAGAGTCTCAAAGCACAATACCTACAGCATCAACAAGATAAAAACAAGTGATTAACAGACCGTGGAATTTACCTTTCCATCGTATGGTCACTAACTTTATCATGGCAGAATCTGCATGTGAACAGCTTGTTGCAGCATGCAGCAACAAGTTTGCAGTTCCGTTTGTAGTGTTCACAACCATAAATTTGTTTCTCCTGGTCTCGATAAGAAGGAGCACATCCAGGTATACTGGCAACATCACTACATTCTTCGGAATTTGGCTCTGGTAACTTTTGCTGAGCAGCTATCCAGCGACTGAAATGCACAATATTATGAATATTCATATTGGTAACAAGCAATTCATAGAAACATTCAAATGTCAAACCTTGTCATAAGATTTTGAATTAGATAGGCCTTCCGTCTTGGGTCAAGTGTAGGATCTCGTGAAACCTTTCGCACCTCAGCCTCAAGTTCACTCTGGTTCATTCTAAATATGTCCTTCCAGCCAGGCTTGAACATCTGGTCATTTTGTTCAAGCTTATCTTGTAAATGACTATCTACATAGGGCAAAAAAAAAGCTCAGTCATAATGAAAGATGTTTGTCAGTAGAAAAGAGAAGAACCAAGCATAGAACTACTTTCAAACTAAATAACCATAAAACACAATTTATGAATTTGTTGCTTTAGCATTCTTAATAACATTTTCCCTACTCTAAGCATCAATGATTGGTAAGCATCAATAGTCTTTCCATGCTATATGAAACATCTATGAACAAACTTGATAAAACATTTCATTTAATTCGTTCTACATAAACTGGGTTCATATCATTTGTTTGTACCATTGCAGGGAAAAAATCAACAGCTGCAGAGAGGGGGGAGGGGGGGTCTTCGCCATGAAGTAAATTTTTTTTCCTAGTTTGTGGCTTATCTAGCCAAAGATTGTTCTTATTATAATTTATAACTTATAAGGCGCACATAGCCTGACCAATTGATGAAAGATTTTTATCCAATAAATAGAATGTGTAGACAGTGCATAAAACTTCCTCTGGTCATAAATATAAGTTCATCTAGGATTGTCCTAACTCACTTTTTTTAAAAAAAACTTTGACCATCAAATCTAAAAGTTTCATAATATATAATTCTTTTCATGTAAGATATTTTTTTCTGCAAATTGGTAATCGAAGTTAGAACGATTGACTTATAGGTTATAACAAACCTAGATAGACTTATACCACCCTCTGTCCCATATTATAGGTCATTTTGACTTTTCTAGGTACATAGCTTTTGCTATGCACCTAGATATACGATGTCTACATGCATGATAAAAGTTGTGTATCTGGAAATGCCAAAGTGACCTATAAACTAGAACGGAGGTGTCATCGGAGCAAGTATACACATACGAAATTTATATGCTCACCTGGTTATTCTAACAAACATTATATTGAAGAGGGAATGCAAATAGAAAAGCTCTTAAGACATGGAGGACAAAACAAGAAAAGAAAACAACCGCACAGACCTTCTGCAGCAGAGGATGCCTCTGCTGAAGAATCAGATGTTGTTCCAGCTCCCTTCCACCACTCGTTTAGCCATTCCCCAAACATTGTATTCTTGGTTGCCTGCTTCCATGTATCAAGCATCTTGTTCTGCTCCTCTTGAGTGAGAGCTGATGTAACCCAGGGTAACATAGATTGGAGAACCTCAGCGCCTGTTGAACCAATTATACGACCTACAAGTTTATCTTGCTCCTCCACAGAAAAATGTTTGTCAAACAACGGCCACAATTCAAGTTCTTCTCTATGGACATGATTAGTCAAGGCAACCCGGATAGACTTGCACATGCCTTGAAGTTTTGTGGCAAGCTCGTTATACTTTCTAGCAAAATCAACATCATTAGATGAATACAAACAACTTGGCTTTACTTCATTAACTTCAGTCTGGGCATGGCCTTGGCTATCATGTAGTTGTGAAAGCTCAAAGAGAACATTAGATATATCTTCGAATAATTGTTCTTCCTGCTTGTGGTCAAGAGTATATGAATGGCTCACATTGTGCAATGTTTCTCTGGATTCCAATGCAGGGAAAACAATTTCATCCTCAGCATTGCTGTGAGCCCTGTAAAGACCCCATAACAAACGGAACCTTCCAATGAATTGACGCAGACAAGACTCATCTCCATCAATGAGCTTTCCAGATTCAGCGTCTAAGTACTCTAAATCCTTGCGAATTGCCTTATGAAATTTGAATATTGCATCAATTGGCCTTGAAATGCCATCCGAACAAGACAATGATGCATCTGTTTCCCATGAAAAGAGGCTCGAATATAGTGAAGGAGCGGTAGAATTGTATGATAAAGAGCGAAAGGATTTTGCAGAAGCCAGTGAACCAATACCAAGATTGCTACTTTCTACTCTCAACCCAGGAATACAACAAGGTTTTTTGCTGCATGGACTTGCTTCAATGTCAGCAGTTTGAGAACAGTAGCTTCCATTAGTACCAGGAAAAGATACTGCATCTTTTCCTCGCTTGCCTGGCCTAGAACCATTTTCAGTTTGTAGCTGCAGAGAAAGATCTGAGCTTTTGCGTGAAGCACATGGGCAGAATGATCGGCATTTTCCCAGATCATCTACATCATCCGATAGGCATCTCGCTGCATCTGTTGTTAAGCATAAATATTCTCCAGATTTGGATTTGTCCCGTCCTTTGCATGCCCATCCATATATAAGAGTGACCAGTGCAGTTTCAGAAGGTGATGCTGTTTCATGTGCATCGTTTTTAGCAAATATGGAATTTTGAAGAAAAAATTTAAGCTAATGATCCTTATAGCACGATTTAAGTAAAAGGATAACCTGCCAAGCGTATATTCTGAAGAAATGTAGTTGCCTGTTCATCACTCAGCTTTGAAACCAACCATGGTAAAACACGTTCCAACAATTTCAATGGCATAACACACAAACTTTTGTATGAAAGTTCCCTTTGCTTTTCAGGAGAGAAAAGCATCCTAGCTTGAGGAAGCACCTAGGTAAGTTCAATCAAATATGAGGCACTGACCAATAAGGTAAACGTTCCAACAACCAAGCTACCTGACTACTGAGTACTAACCTTGGTTTCTTCATTGCAGAAGTGTTTCTCGATTGTCTCCAATATTTTATCAGCATGTGAACACAGTTTTGAGTAAAAGTCCAATGCAGTTGATTTGGCTCCTGCTATTTGGATTTGCTGAATTAAACACCTAAAATTGTTAAACCGGCGTTCTTCTTCAGCATGCTCCTGCACAAAGGACAGCTCACTATCGACTGCAGGAAAAACAACCTGATCCTCAGCGATACTGCAGGTCAGAAAATAATGAAAGTTGTGAGATTAAAGATAAGATTCAGAGGACACTTTTTCCCCGGATGAAAACTAGAGGGAAATTATTTTTCTGAAGTGAAACAAGCAAAATTACGTTCTATGGCACAACAAGTGATTACAAGCACACAAACAATACCTGTTAGAAATAAATTCCTTAACGTGCAAGTAAAACAACAGCACATAATTAAAGAAACTCTTCTCAAATAAACTAGGGGAATCAGCATGCCACATGATACCACTTGCCCAAGTATATGTAGTCACATGTTGCATCAGACGGAAAAATAAAAGTCCTGTCTACAAGAAGTAAAATAACTAAGATAATGAACAAAAACATTTGTTTCTCATGCAAAACTAAATTGTATAGCAAGGTATTATTTACTTAATTTTTAGGATAAGGGCAATGCAATCAATTTATATGGTGACAAAGGCCAATTTTTCCCTTACTGTGCTGTTATCAAAATTGGAGACTTAGTTGGGAAAATATTCACACACCCTAATTATAGCAATAAAAGGAGTTGCCAACAAAGTAGTACTTTAACTACAAATTTAGAAAACGCCATGACACAGCACAGACACAGGGATAGACCACCTAGTTGGTGCAACCAACAGCATACGTTGCAAAAGATTCACTATGTTGTTGGAAGTTGCTGATACAAAGAAATGCCAAAGTTAAACATTGAACTAACAAATGGCATGCTTTTTTACTAAACGAAAACATGGTAGAGAGAGAAAGGTAGGAATGAACATTTCAGTGGAGGGCCATCTTTACCATGGCCATAACAACATGCGAATTAGTGAAGATGCAAACCTACACACCTGTGGTAGATGCATACATCTGCAATCAACTGAAGCCTCTCATTGAAGACTGATATATCAGAAAAATCCCCAGACTGTTGCAACCTTCTTGTCTCCTCTTTTATATCATGTAACTCCATACGAATAGCATTGTGCCAATACAGAATATCATCTATAGGATGCCTGTCAGCTTGAGGACCATTAGATTCTGCACAGTTTTTACTCACAAGTTTAGAATCTTGATGTGAACAAATATGAATCTCCCCTTGGTCTGGGACATCCTCAATACTATGATTTCTTACTGAATTACCAACATCAAAGCTCTCTGCCACTTCTCTTGTTGCTTTCCCTTCCATCCATGTGAAAACAACCTTCACAAGTTTTAACACCAAAATTTAACAGGATGCGAAACAAGGTTCAAAGAAAAAGTAAGAGGTGTGCTCATAGAAACCTGTTGGAGAAGTTTCTCATCAGGAACTACTTTACATAAGCAGTTACGGATATCTTGGTACTCATCAGATGTGACAGAGGTTGAAAGCCACGGAAGGAACTCTGTCACCATATTAATAGGGATGTTGCATAAAAATTGCCACACAAGATCAGCTTGTTCTTCACATGAGAATTTCTTTGTAAGCAACGGAAAGACCTGAAACAAATTGAAATGATCCTTGATCAGACAACAACAAAATTAATTATAGCACAGCCAGCATGCTCACTGAATGTTAATCAGGCGTGCCATGTTTGGTTACAATCGGGTCGCTGGATGGAAGTTTAAGGACGTAGCATTGGCCATGGGAAATTGGATTTCTTTCAACTTCAATACCCTATAAATAAAATGGATGGCAGACTATAGATTCTTAGTTAACAATTCATGCTAACATAAGTCAAGATGAAAGGTAAAAATGATGAGAGAATTAAAACAATCAGTCTTCCATATTTGGCACTCGAAAAATTGAACTTCTTTATGTGGCACAAGTTGAAATTTCCTTCCATAAATGGCACTGTCATCCATTTTCACTAGTAAAGGTGTGAAGTGACTTGCAAAATGACATGAATGCCCTTTTTGTATCAGAAGTCCACGGTGCCAAACAGGGAAAGAATAAATGGAAAGTTTGTCAAATAAGGAAATCATAAATATCACAAATACTTGTGAACTAAAACATGAATTTTTGATAATGTGAGACTGCAAATAAATAATCGATAAATCTCAAATTAAGGGAACGGTGTACATTAGTGGCACTACATTAGCTGTGTTGCTCTGCATAAAAGAAAAGATTAAACAGAAAAAAAGAAAAACATTTTTACATTGGAAACCCTGTTTTTTGTTTCTAATATTTTTTCTTCCTACACGCCAGGCAGAGCAGGGGACGGGCTCAGCAGAGCCGATTCCGGCCAGCTGGTGGCCATGCCGGCAACGAGGGGGGAGCTGAGGTTCGCCCGGGATAGCACACTCCTGTGGAGGAGCGAATTGAGGGCGGAGGCAACCTGTAGCCCCACCGCCACGAGCACCGACGGCCTGGAGCCGTGCTGCTCGGCGGCGAGCAGGCCTTCGACTACCCTTGCACCCCTGGGGAGGGGACCCTGTGGTCTGTGCGCCAGGACTAGGAGACGCCGCCGCCGGCTGGCAAGGCTGCCATGCCGTCTCCGCCATGCCACAGGCTGGCTGAAGCGCTGGCCCACGGGCCTGCCCCGCCATAACTACACGGGAGCATTCAGCCACACAGGGAAGAAGGTCGTGAGATCTTGGGGCTTGACCAAATTGGTTAAGTGAGCAACGAGTGGTATGTTGGACATAGGGAGACAAAACTGACAAGGTTGAACCAGTCAGCTAACAGATGGATGGTGAAAATGGACGGTAGTGCTATTTATGGAAGAAATTTTCAAGTCAGTGCCAAAGAAGGAAGTCCAAATTTTCAAGTGCCAAATACGAAATATTGATTTGTTTCAGTGCCAATTAGATAACTCTCTCAAAAATGACCTACCGATTACCAATCACCATAAGATCAAAATGGTGATAGCTGGACCCTCAAATTCCCACATACCACCTGAACTCTCACGCATTAACCAAACAAGAAACTAAAACCATCCCACCTCTAAATGAATATTCTCACTCCATCAGTCTATCCAATCAATTGCCTCAAAAGTAAAATGCATCAAAGCTTGGACACCAAAGCACCAAAAGAAAATTTTGACCCAAATATTAAAGATAGAAGATGAGATTTACTATCAATTCTTTGTCTAGATAGCTCAAAATAACTTTACTTCAACATAAAAAGCTTGGGCAGCGTAATGAGATGACTTTTTCTCTTTATTTCAGACAAAAATGTGTTACACGGACTAGGGAGCAAAATTTCACGATGCAAAAGAATCACCCTCTCTATAATCTAGTACAGAATAGCGAAAACTCAAACTGTGACCTTCCTGTAGCCAAATGCACCAAAGTTGACCCAATTTCTTTAATGAGGATGGACAATTTAGGTCACACATCTGATTACAATGCAGAACTTGAAGCTCACATCACCAAGTCGCCAACATGACAGTCAAAACTAATTGCCCTTAAACAAAAAGTACAGGCAGCAGACTAGCTAAATTCTTCACTGAAACACTATCAAGAACTATCACAACACCGTTACAAGTAAAACAAATTTGCCTATAACTTTGATGTGCTGTGCACATGCTTACTTTAGTAAGATGCCACTTCTGTCCTTAAGGTGGTAAGGTGAGGCGTGGCAACCCACCTGCTTCCAAATGCCTAGGCAATTATGAGGTGAGCCAAGGCACCTTACTAGCCTGATAAACAAAGGCACCTTACCAGCCTGATAAACAGCAAAACAGAAGCAAGGAGAGGAAAGAAAGAAAAAGAGGAAAAGGGTTTTTTGCCCAGCCCACCAGCCAGCCAATCTGTGCCTTCACCTATCACGTTGATGCAGCGCAGCTTGTGGATGGTGCACCGCCTCTCTCTCGCAGTGTCATGTAACATGTTCCTCACTCGCTTCTCTGAGTTGCACCACTAGTGCTTCAGCCCTCTCTATTGCTCCCTGCCCCATAAGATCAACCACCTCTTTGAAATGCACCAATGCAGCTGACTGGATGGAGTGCTGCAACAGCTACTAACACTGGATCCAGTGGAGATGGCCATGTGGTGGCTGCTTGGCCTTGCTAAATAGTTTTTATCTCATTATTCCCTTGCTCCCAGATGCCCAGGACCAGGAGTCCAGGGCCATGGGAGCCCCTTAAAAACAGTTTAGACTAGCACCGCCATTTTAAACATCAATGATCTTATAAAAGGAAAAGTATTGCAAAATCATACCAAATACTTTCCATGGAGAGTGATACACTAGCTTGATTTACGATAGTGATTTTTTAGAATTCCAGTAAAGGAGGTTGTGAGGACTGAAATTTTGTTTCAACAGGCTAGTTATACAGCCAAAAAATAATATGTTTCCTGTGCCTAGGAAACTTCAACTAATTAACGATAATAAAACTCTTAATTGAAATGCCAGATAAAAGTATAAACCACAAGTTTACAGCTAGTTTTAAATTATAACAAGGAAGACTTTTAACAGAATCCACTGATTCTAGGACCTAAATTCATACAGCCAGACTGTTTTATTCATCCAGCATGACATGACATGATTAATGTGATAAATGAGATTTAAAGGGGTATATGATACTGACAACCAACCTGTTCTTCCTCCTTGGACATATGTTGACTGAGACACGTTTGTATCGCGCCTGTACATGACGCAAGCTCCCTTCGGAGACCGTCATCATTCTGTATGTCCAATTGTAGGAGATCAAACAACTGGCTAAAAAGATCGCTTTCTCCTTTATGCTCTAAGGAATATGTCCCTGCAACATTCTTTACTCGGATATCAAGTGCTGGAAAGATGACCTGCAATTCAAAAGAAATGAAACCTATCGGCATATTTTTCATGGAAAATATATTTATTATACGATCAATTTGTAAACTGTTGACATTACTTCCACAAATAAAGGGCTGAGGTGTTAAAAAATATCAGCAATAACATCAAGCCTTGAGTCTTTTTATGTTTGATCCCAGAACATTACTTTTGGCGGCATTTTAGGAAAAGCTGAAAACAGAGCACTTTTGCTTGTCAGCTAGACTCCTTGCAACAAGAAGTGATAATGAATGTTCATTTTCATTCTTTGAAATCTAAACTAATGAAGCTCAAAGGTCGCAGCCTCCATTACGCTGCTTAACAAATGGTGAAACTTGAGCTATATGACTAATGTGAATGTCACCGTGTTCAAATCAGACCAAAAGAATGGTAGTGTTACCATAGAAGCTAGACAAACAAGACAAGATACGATGGTATGATCAAAATTTCCACAGTAACTTCAAGTAAACAGAAGTTTTCCCCCCTCATGTTTTCCTCAGACTACATCTCCTTTTGTCACCACTGGAAGGGCAAAGTGCAAACGATAGTTTGTACTGTCATGGCTAATCAACCAAGGACACAACTCAAACTGTCCACCAAACCGTCCAACGCCAATTCATTGAAAGCTTCTACACCACCGTATGAAATCATATCCAATTTCAGATCCTAGCAATGCTCTCGATTCAATCCCGACCCACCAGGTATACCCAAACCGGAAGCAACAATTCCGCAACCCTAAACCCAAATACAGCCGAAATTCGCCCACGCCCACGCACATCCAAGCCCAAATCCACCACGCGTCAAGTCCCCCACCCAACAGGAAGCAACAGGGGAAAATGGCCAAAAACACAAAAAAAAACAGAGCACCGCACGTCCACACGGGGTAGCCAGCATCCGTACCGCGTCCTCGGCGTCGCAGTGGTGTTTGTAGATGTTGAAGAAGAAGCGGCAGCGCTCGGCGAGCGCCGCTACATCGCCGGTGCGTTCGGTGGCCAGGAGCACGGCGGCGCCGTGCAGCGCCTCGAGCTCCGCGCGGATCGCCTTGTGGAAGTACAGGAATATCAGCACGGGCGTCTCGGTCGCCGAGGTCCCCGCCTCCGCCGGCGTCGGCGACGGGGACCGCGGCATCACCGCGGCGAGCGTCCCCTCGCCTCCGGGCATGGGCGTCGGCGTCGCCATCCCACTGCGGCGGCGGCGGCGGCCGTGTCTTCCTCCGTGTGCAACGGCGACTCCGCCACGGCTCTCCTTCGCAGCCCGCGAGCGACGACCACACCTAGGGTGTTCTCGACTCGGCGTCGCCTGTCGCCTGTCGCCTGGCTTTCCTCGGCTGGCTTCGGCGGCCCTCAGCCTGTGGAGAGGGAAGAGGAATGTGGATTTGGCGTAGCGTTTTTTTTTTTTTTTTTGGTTTTGATATCTCTTCCTGAGTCTCTTTCGCTCGGTGAGCTCTCAAACCTATTTTATTTTATTTATTGTGTAAAAATATATCTCCCCTCGTTCTCCTTGTCATCTGGGGTTATTTTTCTGGCAAGGATTGTTGTAGGTTTGAACTTTGATTTGAAGCGTTTGGTAGGTCTCGCTTCCAGTAGAAAATACGGGCTATATATAAACTGAAGCACCGAAGAGGGAAAGCCGGAAAAAAAAATGAAACCAACGATGTTATGCTACTTGTCCCAATGAAAACGAACACCAAATAACGCACACGCAAGTTATCTCCGTTAGCCAGAGATGCACATAGAAGAGAATTATTTACATGCGAGTAAAATTTGTCAGTAAGGAGAATAATTGTTTTACTTTCTTTGAGTGGTGAATAATCGCTTTACGTGAAACTATGGGGAGTTCACACAACACAGTTTCAACATATGAAAATCAGCAAAAATATGTACCTAGTGCTTGCAAGAAGAATAGCTAACTAGGCAGGTAGGCATACAATAGTATTAATGTGATATATAGTACTCCGTATTATGTAAGATTGAACTTGATAAACCTTGGTACCTTGTTGATCAAAAAAAATGAAAATAAAAATAGGAAAACGACACTTTAGTCTTACATATGACTCCTGAATATTGGTATATGTATGATATGGTATACTTGTCTATATGGGGTTGTTAAGGTAAACTTGCCATTTCCAAAATTTGGAAAAGTGGTTTTATTGAACAAAACCAAATGATTCGTGTGCCCAAAGTTTGTTAGTGCTCTCTTGCAACAAATATAGTTGGTGATAATATCTTCTTCATGATGTGCAAATCTATCAACATGGGTGAAGAGAATCTAGAAAATGGTACTATTTCTCCTTTTTAGTGCATTATGGAGTACTTTGAAGAAGTGTAGTAAGTTTGCGAGATAAAAAAGCTAATTTGTGAGTCTTGTTTTTTTAAAAAAAAACTGAATATAAGAGAAATGATGGTTTATACATGAACCGAATAGAAATTTTCATAAAACAAAACAAACCTTTTTAAAAAGAATAAGTTATAACCAACACGAATATTAATTTCTAAATAAGATAAAATATGGTATACTCTCTTCATCCCAAATTATGTCATTCTATTTTTTAAAAGAGTCAAAACATACCAAATTTGACCAAACTTATATAATAATAAAATAATAACATGTATGATACCAAATAAGTACGATTAATTCTCCATGTATATTTTCATAATATACCGATTTGATGTCATAATTTTTCTCTATAATTTGGTCAAACTTGACATAGTTTGACTCTCCATGAAAGTTGAAATGAGTTATAATTTGGAATAGAGGGAGTATGAAATATGCAAAATTAATCACATCTAGGTTTATAACAAAATTATATTTTTATAACGAAAAGCAAAAGCCAAAAATGAAAATTACCATAAAAAGAACTACTGATGATTTTGTGCTACTATCCCAATGAAAATGAACACCAAAAAAATATGCAACAAGGTTTTGGTTCATTTATCGGTCATGGAAATTGCAGCTTGTTATAACATAGAGTGGCGGCTGCATAAAAGTTTAATTAACAAGGAACGGTAGTTCAAAAGAACCCCATGGTCCCTCGAAAGAAGTATCCATATATAAAATAGTTCAACAATTTATAAATTTGACCCAATTTTACATGATTACAAATGTTGTTCACCTAAACAGTTGTTAGCATATTTACGCACCATTTAAATGCTACATGTAGAATGTTGTTTTGTTTAATCGGCCATTTAGCCTGTTTAAACAATTATTTTGCCAATTTAAGTGGTTGTTTTGCCCGAATAAAGGCTAAACAACAAGTGACTAATTGTTTATTGCTTAACATTTAGGATAACACTATGCATTATACTTAGTTATCAATAATTCACCTTGATGACCCTTCACATTTGGTGATTGGATCAATGATTTTGCTGAACAAAGCTAGTGATTTCTTGCAGCAAAAGTATATGTTACTAATCACATGCAATATACGCGGGTGATGAGTTTTTTTCATCATGATGCGTCACATATACCATTCCGGACAAAAGAGATCAGATAAAAAAAATGGTTAGGTTCCTTCGTGTGTGTGTGTATTTGGAAGTGGTTTCGAGAAGATGTGTGATTTCTTTGAAAAATGTTTCTTAAGAGTCTCGCTGCCAAAGAAATCAAATTTGTTAGTGATCTTACTTGGCATATGTGGTGGGCGAGTTTATCTTCATGATGATGTGTGATGTGTACCATGATGCAAAAAGAGATT